>CM047430.1:36130168-36730168 GCA_026168455.1 Theocolax elegans | reverse complement strand
CTGTTCTCTCACTTGTGCAAAATAATACGACAATAACTTATCCTGTTGTCAATGTCAACCAAAAAACTGCTCTTTAATTTTTGTTTTGTTTATTTTTAAATAAATTTATTTGTGACCTTATTAGATTTTTTAAGTAACAACTATTTCTCTATGATTATTAAACGTTTAAGTGTTGAAAAAAGTTATTAAAAGAAAAAGATTGCTTCATTAATTAATGTAAATAATTATTGTAAATTTTTTTCTGCAAAGTTTTGATATTTCATATTTTTACATCTTACATTTTATAAGCTAAAAAGTTTCTTTTAATTTATGTTTTGTTAAGAATTTGAATTTTAATGAAATTTTTATCTGTATATTTATTATTTGCTTTTAATTTCCATTTTCAGATTTCAGCAAAGAAAAAGGATGCTATTCCAAAAAATTGTATATTATCTGGTGGGAGAAAATGTCAATGAGGCTTCAAAATTTGATGAGCAACAATATAACACGATCAAAGAAGAATGACAAAGACTAAATCTCTGATACGGGAAACAATATAAGGTAAGCTAATTATAAAAATTTATATTGGTATTAATAATTTTTATATTTATTTTCATTATATACAAAGTATGAACAATATTCAGTGGTAACATAAATGTTGATCGCTTTTTTTTTTCAGGCATTCTATTTGCCAATCTAATATGTGAATCCACATTATTATACAAACTCCATTGAACGTTACTTATAAATGTTATTTATGTGAAATTTTTTTATTACAGCAATATTGAAGTCTTTCTCATAATAATATAATTCACTAAGCTGCAATGCATTGTAGACCGAGAGTGTAATTTGTTAATAGTTGATTGCCGTACAACCGTTAGTGCCAACCTAATTTAAGAAGAAGAACCAAGAGAGCAGCGATAGAGACTATAGTTTCTTATCTTAGAAGCAGAAAAATTTTTGTTACTAACAAATTTATTCATTGTTTCTCATTGTTTTTAGTAAGTACATTTAAAAATCTTTAAAAAAAAACAAGATTATAGGCTGTACAATAAATTATATTTTTCTGTTTTAATTTACAATAAAGTGGAAAATGTTTATTTGTGATAATTTTTATACTTTTGTACAAGGCAGGCTAGTTTTTTAATCTAATTGATATGAACACTTTTTATGAAAAATAGTGCCGACATTTGAATTTTTGGTGAGTTTAGTAGCAATACATTTACTATTTATGGAATACATTCCTATATAATAATCAATCCATTAGAATCTAACGCTGGGATATATTTTGCTACTCCACATAAAATGAAGGTATCATTTTTATTATTAACTTTCGTGGTTTATCTTTTAATGCAGAAGTAAAATTATCTGAATCTATTTTTAATTCATTCAACACGTATATTGATTTTTTATATGCTTCATCGGTGTCAATCCATAATCAATTGCCTATATTATATGTACAAAATCCACTTCACATATTATGGCAGTTCTTGCAGTCAAATAATTTGTTGTCAAAATATTTGTTTTTTTCTATTTCAAGATTTTTATAATTATTTAGCCAATCAATTTTCAAATTTGGTAAAGGTATATTTATTCTATTCGATTCTTCTGTCATGCCACAATTAGTACATATTATTTTTTCTACAGTGCTATAATATGGGTTCATTAGGACAGTAAAATGTTGACTAATATTTACATTGCAGTCTACAACAATATTCGTTTTTTTAAAAAAAAGAATAAAGAATATGTGCTTGATTCATATACAGTAGATTATTTACACCTTCTATTGAATGCTTTAATATTGTATTAGCATAGCATAAGTATTTTTTGCTAATTCATTTTAGCTTCTATAAAGTTTCTGAAATCTATTACTTTCAAACACGTGTTACTTAGAATTTTTGTGATAGTGTCAAATGCATATATGTATTACTAGCTCCTACTACTTATACTCCTACTACTTATACTAACTCCTGGCTTTGCGTAAATTTGTTATTATTAATTGTTATAAGTAAATTAGTTGTTTTTTCGTCTGCTATTTTCTGGCGCGAAATTTGAATTTTTAATTGAATATGACACCCCCTTACATGGCCTAAGTATAAACTATAAAAGGCCAATGAAAATCAAGAAGAAGAAGACACCCCCTTAACGACGTATACTTTCTCGCGTAAAGTATAGGGAGCAGTTGCTTCAGCGCTGTCTAATTATATTCCCTAGGCGGTGCCCCGAAAATGCGCGGCGGATTCAAACCAGCCGATCTCGCGTACGATCTACCGTTGCGATGTTCGATACAACCGCGAGATCAAGTATTGCCGATCTCGTGTACTCGTTCAGCTGCAGGCGTTGCGTGCTGAAAAGGACCGCGAATAAAAGGGGAAAATTCGCGATAAATTTACCTCGGCCGCTCCTGAAACGAAGAGGGCAGTATTCGGGATAACGGGAATAATAGACGCCGGTAAGTAATAATCTAATTCGTATACTCGATTAATTAATTGTTGATAAAATTATTTATTACTTAAAGAAGAAAGATAGATAACAAGGGACATATTAATAAACTAATAACAAACCAAGAAAAGGCCGCGTGAGGTCTCGCGACGAATTGTAATTACCGGAGGTTACTCGCACTTTCTCTGTCGCACGCGTACCTGATCGCAATCTCGGGTCGATCTCCTCATCGAAATCCGCCAATAATCAATTATTAAAATATCCGTAAAGAGAGCTATCTTTACGATTTCGGCGGCTCGCGAGTGGTGCACCACGTACCTGTTAATGCCTTCGAACGGCATGCGCGACAACTTCGCCGTCCTCGTAGGATTCCTGGGGAGTCGCTGGAGCCGTGCACTACACAAGTACGCTCACTTCCATGAGATCGCTCGATACTCTTCGCGACGCGAATTTCAGAACCCGGGACCCTAGTAGAATTCAAATCTATTTAGTGAGTCGAAGCTAGCCAGTTAAAATAGGAATAGGCTGAAACTAAGTACATTTTTGCCCTCCCGATAAAACGTTTTTTTTTAACCTTTCCTGGCAATTTAATAGTGTAATATATACTAATCTATAAATGTTAGAATTAAACTAACTATTTTTAAGCTTGGAAAAATAGTTTCCGTAATCATGAAACTTGAATCATTACAGACTATGAACCAACCTGCAAAAATGTTTTGGGTAAATTTGGTGATAAATTGATAAAAGTGAAAATATCTTGAAAATGAGTGTTTGTTCGATGCAAACAATCGTCGGAGCCTATTCGAAATTGTAAAAGGGATCAAATTTCATAACAAGCGTCGAGTTTTGTTTTCAAGACTACCGAGAATTTAATACTTGATGTTTGGAGATTGTCCATTCTAGTAAATGTGCAAGAAATGCGCGAAAAAGCGTTTCATCGCTAGTCAATAACTAACCATTTTACCTAGCCATTTCTCATACTCTCAATTCTACTAGGGGAGTTTTAACAAGAAAAATGGTACCGGCGACGCGTGTGTTTACGATGACTTGCGTATCTATCTTGTCTCTTCTCGTCAAGCTTGCGCGTCGAAGCATTATTAGTTCTTATTCGGCTTGCTCCCGAGCTTTCCCGATCGACACTCACGCTCATTGCTAGGTATGACGCTATGACCTTTACGATATTTAAAAATATTATTTTTTGATATTTCATTGATTTTTGTAGTTATTTGTTATCGTTTGTAATATTTGTTCTCGTTTTTTTTTGTGTTTGGTGGTTGCTGCAAGCATAAACCAATTTCAGGATTTGGACGAACATGCACACCTCGTTGCTTTCTTTTTTTTTATGACAGAGTATTCTTTTTCTTTTAATTCTGATTCGATAAATTGTCGTTATTAAGAAGAGTTTCCGTCCATATTATTTATGAACTTTGAATAATTATGGTCGTCCAAAGATGTATCAATTTTTCTTGTTTGAATTTCTTTCATTATTAGCTAACGTTGTATGTACTAGAATTTCCTGTTCTGTATAATTTACAAACCAGTTTTCCAGCGTTAGGTCCCATTATTCTTGATTCATGCTATTAAAATTATTGTTTTCTTTAATTGAGTATATGATGGAGTATAAAAAAAATATTTTGCGTATTAATTGTTTTTAGTTTGATGTTGATAACAAAATAAATAAATAAATTAGAAATAAATAAATCGTACATGAATATATCGTACACCCGTTATTATCTAACATGTTTTCTTCAAAGTCAATGTTAAAGCCTTTTTTTCCTATTGTTTGACTGCCATTAAATATTCATTGACATCATTTAATAAAGGTTTTTTGATTTTGTTATTGACTTTTAAATTGTTTATAGCAGATCTGGCTAATTTCATAACAGCATCAATAAGTCGACAATGTTTTACAAGAATTTTATCCTGCTTCAATATAATGTACTCCAAAAAAGTCCTTAAGGTGGTTCTTGCCTTACACATAAACGTTTATAAAAGTAATTATTATTTTTAGTTTCATCAACATTATATATCAAATTGAGGTACAAATGAAAAAATCAAGAGTTTAAGAAGGAGTAATAATTTTTTATAAATAAATTCGTATCCCGGTTGCGTTGATATCGCTACCGTATTAAAAGTGTATGACAAAGTAATGGAATCTTTTTTGTTTCTTAACCAAATCTAACGCATTTAGGCTCATTTTCAAATTTCATGGGGAGTTACAGATACGACCTGAGTAATTGTAACATACTGATAATGCGTAAATGACAATTGTTTACTAACCGACACGGTGGTGGCGGAGTGGCGGAGACGCACCTCGGCCGATCACGAAAGTTCAGCAGCACTGAGTGTGGTTGGTACTTGGATGGGTGACACCATTCTTGTGCGGCTTTCGGGATTGGTTAGGTGTTTTTCCACACTTCACAACGTGAGCGGAAGGTGTGGAACATTCGGTTTCGGTGTTTGGGCCTACGCAAGGTGACCTGAACATCTAAACAGAATGTTTCAATACACCGGCCGTCTCGGGGAAGGTTTTCCTACAAGGTTTTCCCTTCCTCACGGTTATAACCCCGGGCGAATGCGAGACGATGGGGACCGGGATGGGAAAAATTGGAATGTCTTCACCCCCACACATAGGTGGTAGGGGTGTCCCTGTAAAAACCCGTTTCATAATGTGTATACGGGGTGATGAGCAAAGAGAATAGAATATTTAAACTCGCTAACGAATAGAATTGTTTACTAAAATATAACTTCAATAGCAAATTTTGTAAAAATTAATTTCAGTAAACAATTGTCATCTACGCATTGTCAGTATGTTACAATTACTCAGGTCGCATCGTATCGGCAACTCCCCACGAAATTTATTAAAGAAAAAAATGAGTCTAAATACGTTAGATTTGGTTAAGAAACAAAAAAGGTTCCAGTACTTTGTCATGCATGAATTACTGTAAAAAACAAGTGTAAATATAGCTTAGTTTATTTCACTTAATTCGAATCTATTTATTTCTAGTTCCTAATAAACCATTTTCCAAATCCTTCTGAGTATTGCGAATACGATTATTTAAAATTTAAAATAAAAAGAAAAGAAATGTAAAGACAAGCGCTGCGACAGTGAAGACGCGTTTTTAGTTCATTAAAATTGTACAATTTATTTTTGACGCTCTCAAGGTCGAACCCCCATCTAAGAATAATGCTGATTATCCCGAGGGCGACTGAAGAACCGTATTTAGGACTGATAAATTTATCAGTCCGAGGTCCGAGGTTACATTTTACATCTCGCGAGGGATTAAATTCCCGTATTGATGGCCGCGCAGATGGAGTAGATTCTTAGAAAATGTACTTAGGGCTGCACTTTATGCTCCCTCTGGTAAGACCGAGAGAGATAAGAATAAAGATAATAAATGTAAACATATAAATAAAATTGAAATTTTATTGTTATGTTAAATAAATTTATTGCGTGTAAGATTGAAAAGGCGCGTCATTTGTAAATGGTTTGAAAAGTCGTGCGTAAATTCTTAGAAAATAAGGCCGGGCTCCGCGCGATAAATGTTTAAATAATGCGACGTAGAATTCTTTTTCGAGGACGAAATTTTTATTGCGGTTTGAGCTTTCGAATCGCTTGCCTCGCGGCTATTACAATATAATTGTATTAAAATAAACTGATTGAAATTAAATAATTTAAAACTCAACAGAACTTATTCTTTTATTTTTGCTCCTGGAAACGTTTAAATATTTTTATTATGCATTTAACACTGAGCAAGGCCTCGGCGAGACACTACCGTTAAAAAATAACAGCCAATAAATACAATTAATTGAATCTTATATGTTATAATATAATATCACATAATATATATTTTTATCTAACAATAAAACTTATAATAAAAAAAATAATTATAAAAATAGAATTATGCAATACAAATTATAGAAAGATTAAATAAAATATGAGTATTGATATAACAGGGATGTCAGTGTATTAAGACTGGGAAGCACTGTCGATGCCGATGTGTGCGTGTGCAGTATGCGTGTGACGAATGGCATGGAGGTATTGTTGTGCTAAGCATAGCATATAAAACTAGCCAGCGTTTTGTTAACTTTTCATAGTTTTTAAGCCAAACCTGCGGATAGGTTATTGTAAAATAATTGCGTCATTGTAATTGCCAATGAAATGTTTTCTGTAGGAATTCTATATGTTTGCAATACCTTGTACCATATGTGATTTCTATGTAACTCTGGTTACTAAATACATAAATAAATAAATAAATAATATATATATAAATAAATAAAATTAAAGTCATCAGTAATTAATAATTTAAAACTCAACAGAACTTATTCTTTTATTTTTGCTCCTGGAAACGTTTAAATATTTTTATTATGCATTTAACACTGAGCAAGGCCTCGGCGAGACACTACCGTTAAAAAATAACAGCCAATAAATACAATTAATTGAATCTTATATGTTATAATATAATATCACATAATATATTTTTATCTAACAATAAAACTTATAATAAAAAAATAATTATAAAAATAGAATTATGCAATACAAATTATAGAAAGATTAAATAAAATATGAGTATTGATATAACAGGGATGTCAGTGTATTAAGACTGGGAAGCACTGTCGATGCCGATGTGTGCGTGTGCAGTATGCGTGTGACGAATGGCATGGAGGTATTGTTGTGCTAAGCATAGCATATAAAACTAGCCAGCGTTTTGTTAACTTTTCATAGTTTTTAAGCCAAACCTGCGGATAGGTTATTGTAAAATAATTGCGTCATTGTAATTGCCAATGAAATGTTTTCTGTAGGAATTCTATATGTTTGCAATACCTTGTACCATATGTGATTTCTATGTAACTCTGGTTACTAAATACATAAATAAATAAATAAATAATATATATATAAATAAATAAAATTAAAGTCATCAGTAATTAAAATAATTTAAAATTAATTATTAGTTAAATTTTTGAATAATTAATAATTACAAAATTGATTTAAACAACAAATATTTAAATTTATTTTAATTTTTTATATGTTCTTCGCTTTTATTTTGTCGCGCTAAACAAGCGGAACGATTTGGAATTAAATCGTGCGCTACGGTTGCCAAGCCGAATAAGTGTGAACTTTGCTGTCCTCGGCTCTCGCGAGCCAATAAGTTCAACTGTGCTAGAGGGAATCGATTTTTCCCCAACTTTAGGCAAAAGGTATAAGTAAGGCGTGGAACAATCACCTGTCAAGTGACTCAAGAGCCGTGCATTAATGCACGGCACATCTAAATTTTTCATGCGAATTAATCTCTTTGAAGTTAAAAAAAAAGTAGTAACTTACTCCAGACTTTAGACTGGTATTTTCAACATGACACGATGCTGCCGAAATAATATTAATCTGAAGAGCTCAGGTAATCTAAGGATGGATAACCTCAAATATATCTATACGCTTCTCTCATACCATTGTTCACACACATTTTATTTACTTATATACTTTATTCATCTGTCATGTATCTTACATCCGTAAGTTCTATAATAGTTTATTTGTTTCTTAGTTTATATTTACTTTATTGTTGTAATTTATCTCAAAGAATGTAGCTATTTAATGTAATACTATATAAGACAATGACATATTGCTATGTTTCTGAATAAATTTTGGGATGTAATATCACTTGGATCAACCAACATGTATGTAATACTTGTATAACCATTAAAATAACTGTTAATAATTATTTCAATTGTAAATAATAAATATTAATTGTATTTTTAAAATGTATTCCTATTTATTAAATTTTTCTAAGGTTTATATTTATCATACATTAATTAGTACTGATTTGATTTGACAAGTTTTAAAATTATACTAATTTAATTTGAAGAGTATCATAGACATTGATGAATTTAACATCCATTTAGAGACCTTAGTCTGCAATTATATCTTACCAAGAAGTCTAATGTTATATATCCACTGAAATATTAAGGAAATGTTGGAGAATTATATTGTCTATAGCATCAATACTGAATAAGAAAATTAGTTTGAACCAAGTAACATCCATAACTTAAATTGCTGGTAATATTATCATAACCTTCGACATATTTTTTTGTATAATAAACATAATTAACACTTAGCAATAAATTATACACTTGCATCAACATATTTTATGGTAAATTAAAATATATGTTCTTAAATGTAATTTATTGCATACAAATAAGTGTGTAAAGAAGTAAAACTAAAATAGTTGATGTTCCAATGCCACAGTTTATAATCAAACGGGCCAAACATACTTGGACCAGCTTGCATTGCATCGGTTAATGTGCTCACATTTACGACGTGTGTTACTTGCAAAAAGTGTTGTTGACACTAGAAATCCCAGGTACATGCGAGCGCTCCAGAGACGATGTCAACCCTCAAGCTGCAAGTTCAAAAGCTACCCCAGTGGTTGCCCCTCAAACGAGACCATCGACAAATTGGCATATGACACCGAGCATCATCCAGCCGTAAGTCAACCTCTTGTTGCCTGAATTTAATTTTTTATATGGTTTGGCAAACACTTTAACATTTAAATATTCTTCACTTTTTATAATTTTTTACAATATTTAGCAGTTGTAATTGGATTGAATATTTACTTTTCTTTGTAACAAATATATTTATTTTAAACAATGGATTTCTCATAAATTGTCAGAAATAATTATTCGAAAATTAAGAATATCTTGTTATTATATATATTTAATGTAAGATAAATCTTTTTGTTTATAGATTTACATGTACAAATTTATTTTTCAAAATACTATCACAAAGTCATAAGAGTATAATTATATTTTATACAAAGTATATGATGCGTTCTTAAAAGGGAATGTCGGATTAAAAAAATGGTTTCTTTTACTTTTTTTTATAATAAATTTTTTAAAAAACGCTGAATATAGGCCCTTAGGGACGTTTTAAATAACATACCCAAATTTTTCCAGATTTTTAAATCTATAATTTGATTACAAGGTTTGGATTGAAAGTGTATGCCTTTTTTTAACTAATAATTACCGACCAAAAATTGATTATTCGATTATTATTTATAAATGATTTTTTCTTAAAAAATCAAAATGTCAAACTTCTTTATTTTTTAAGCTATCGCATCTGTATGAATTTTTTCAGATTTTTAATTTAATACTTTAGATATCATTTTTGGGTTGAAAGGTACAGATTCCTGTAATTTGGGTCCGACATCCCGTTAAGATTATGAAAATGAAACTAAAATATTAAAATATAATAAAAATAAAAAATAATTACAGGATATAGCTATTCAACGATGTAAAGAACATCGGCAAAAGGAACGTAATTTCATTCGAGAAAATCAACGAATAAGAAATAAAGATATAAACTGTGCATGCTCACAACTAAGTACTGAACGATCAAGATTGAGGCATCAAGAAAATCCACGGTCCGTAGATTATTGTGATTGTAGGTCACAACATCTAACAAAGGAACGCCATTATACAAAAATGCAATACGCTAAATCTAATTGTCAATATAGTCGGACAAGGTACGTTTATTCAAATTTAAATAATTCGCAATTACAATTTATTTTCTCTTTATTACTAGTAATTTTATACCAGGATAATAATTCTCTTTGAAGAAGAGACACTTATAAGTGATCTACGAAATTGTTTGTAACTCCAAATTATGAATAACTCTACCCTGGTAGAATTTTAAATATCAAAAATGGGCTTAAAGCTAAGAAATGGCCAGTGAAACTGGTCAGGTTCTATCTCAAAATGAAACGCTTTTTTACACCTTTCTTGACCATTTCTTAGATGGACATAACCTTCATCAAATATGAAACAACTTTTCGGGTAATCCTGTAAACAAAACTTAAAGCGTGTTGTGAAATTTGATCGGCTTTACCTAAAAATGATTTGGCTCAAATGGTAAAACCGATCAAATTTCACAACACGCTTTAAGTTTTGTTTACAGGATTACCCGAAAAGTTGTTTCATATTTGATGAAGGTTATGTCCATCTAAGAAATGGTCAAGAAAAGTGTGAAAAAGCGTTTCATTTTGAGATAGAACCTGACCAGTTTCACTGGCCATTTCTTAGCTTTAAGCGCATTTTTGATATTTAAACTTCTACCAGGCTATTTTAGGAAATTAAGTCGTTTCCTTGTTAGTATTAAAGAAACTATCAAAACTTTTCATTCGTTTTCTTTTAATAATTTAAAAATAACAACTAAATTTTAGCTTTACAGTAGCGAAAAATAAGTTTAAACATAATATTATAACTATTATAGAAACGTATAGGGACTCATGGTACATGTACTCATTTAAAATCACCAATTGCATTCGAAATTTAGGAGCTGCAAAACGACGACGGATTTTGATTCCGAATCCTCAACTCCAGAACGATTGAGCCCAATCCGCGAAATTTCTCGCAGAACGTCCGAAGTGGAAGAATCGCAGTACGCAAAGTTCGTCTACGACATCACTCAGGAAATCGTCCAGAACGGACTCTACACCGACCGTGAATTAAAAGAAGTTTTTGCAAAGCATATTGAGAAAAATTCTGGACAATTGAGCAAGGTATTTCTTTAGCATTTCTTATTCTCCTATATATACTCCAAAATACCAAGTATCTTTTTTACACGCGAGTATACATATAAGGCGCTTATGGCAATAGCAAATTTAGCGTGAACTCGTTCGTAACTTTTTATAATAAAAAATATGTATCTTTAAAATTCATTTGCTTATACCGTCACATACCCAATTGTTGATCAATTAAGGCAAATCCGTACGTTTATAGAATAATGTAATGTTAAAAAGACTAATAATCTTATATATTTTGACGGATACAGAAAGTACAAGTATTAAACTTCTTTTAGCCATCTCAGAAAAATAAAATAATAGCTATTTTTAAAGTAAGTAACAATCTAAGAAAAAAAGGCGGGAAGTACCAATTTCTGATCAGTAAATTTTCGTTACGTATGTCAATTCCTAGTTAAGTCTACTAACCAATTATTGATTTTTTAACCTTTTAATTGTGTGTAGCAACATTTTAATTTATGCAAATCTTATTATTTTATTGAAATAATATACTGATCAGAAATTGGTTCATATGAAACGCTTTTTTACACCTTTCTTGACCATTTCTTAGATGGACATAACCTTCATCAAATATGAAACAACTTTTCGGGTAATCCTGTAAACAAAACTTAAAGCGTGTTGTGAAATTTGATCGGCTTTACCTAAAAATGATTTGGCTCAAATGGTAAAACCGATCAAATTTCACAACACGCTTTAAGTTTTGTTTACAGGATTACCCGAAAAGTTGTTTCATATTTGATGAAGGTTATGTCCATCTAAGAAATGGTCAAGAAAAGTGTGAAAAAGCGTTTCATTTTGAGATAGAACCTGACCAGTTTCACTGGCCATTTCTTAGCTTTAAGCGCATTTTTGATATTTAAACTTCTACCAGGCTATTTTAGGAAATTAAGTCGTTTCCTTGTTAGTATTAAAGAAACTATCAAAACTTTTCATTCGTTTTCTTTTAATAATTTAAAAATAACAACTAAATTTTAGCTTTACAGTAGCGAAAAATAAGTTTAAACATAATATTATAACTATTATAGAAACGTATAGGGACTCATGGTACATGTACTCATTTAAAATCACCAATTGCATTCGAAATTTAGGAGCTGCAAAACGACGACGGATTTTGATTCCGAATCCTCAACTCCAGAACGATTGAGCCCAATCCGCGAAATTTCTCGCAGAACGTCCGAAGTGGAAGAATCGCAGTACGCAAAGTTCGTCTACGACATCACTCAGGAAATCGTCCAGAACGGACTCTACACCGACCGTGAATTAAAAGAAGTTTTTGCAAAGCATATTGAGAAAAATTCTGGACAATTGAGCAAGGTATTTCTTTAGCATTTCTTATTCTCCTATATATACTCCAAAATACCAAGTATCTTTTTTACACGCGAGTATACATATAAGGCGCTTATGGCAATAGCAAATTTAGCGTGAACTCGTTCGTAACTTTTTATAATAAAAAATATGTATCTTTAAAATTCATTTGCTTATACTTCAGAAACAAATTTAATACTAAATGAAATTCAATTTTATATGTGTAATTAAATAATTATACTATTAGTAAACGACAAAACGAAAATAAGCGATTTTCAGATTTTTTTTCGACATTATTGTAATGCACATAAGGACCGTCAGAATACATCAGAAGAATATCTAAAATTACGTATTATGTAAATTTTATTTCACAAAGTTATCGCGAGTAATTACAAGTTTTACATATTTAACAAATTTTAATATGATATCCTTAGTAGAAATTAAATTGACTCTTTTCATAGAATGGGCAAAGAATGATCGAAAAAGTGTGCCCATTTTTGTCCTCCCGATGAAACGTTTTTTCTCACATTTCCTATTTATCTATTCAAGTGAAATTCAATATTTATCCTGTTTTGAGCTATTTCTTATAGATTGTAAACATAGATCAAGTATTAAATTAATTTGGCCCTTTAACGCACTGTTAAAAATAGTTACGGAATATAATAATTAGCATTTATCTTTGTAGTTACTAAATAAAATATAGAAACTTTTAAATTTACTATTCCCGAATAGTTAGAAAAATAGTGTCAATGTTTTGAGGTTCCAACAGATATTCCAACAGATATTAAATTAATGGGACAAAAAGAGTTTCATCACAAGTAATTCTTTACGATTTTTATTATCAGTTTTGAGATTGATATTTCTATCAGAGAAATTCCTAATTATTTATTTATTTACTGCTTTACCATGTAGTAAAGTTTATTTATAATTATTAAATTATAGTTATAAATTATATCGAAATATGTATATTAGATAAACCACAATATGCAAAGGCGATCGAGATCGTTGAATTTGGTAGCTAAATTAAACTATTCAAGGTAGGTAGATAGGTCATCGTACACAGGGCGCTCTATAGTACTTATTAGCAGCAACGATTTCTTCAACGTCCAATGATTATTAGTAGAATTAATTACTTCCATTTGGGTTTTGTATTGATCATTGCAGTTTCCATTACTACAATTATTCATTAAGTTCACCATCAGTTAGGTTTAGTTTCCCGATAGTGCTATATGCTAAATGCCATTTAATGAAATTAATAATAATTAATCAAAATCATGTAGAACTTTTAATTATAAAAATTATTAGATAATCGATAAATAAATTGTAACTTTATGTATAAGAATGTTTTAAACCTGGATAATAATTCCATAAAAAAGCTGGACTAGTTATAAAAAAACTTGTAACTTTATATTTAGACCTGGAAAACGAAAATATTAGCTGACTGTTATAATGTCAATTAATAAAAAAACTGATAAATTAAGCACGACTAACTTCCTAAAATAAACAGTAAGTTTAAAGAAAATTTATACATTTATAAATAATAAATTTTTGCAGCGCAAAATGCTTTACGAAATTTATCAATTAAAAATTTCATTGGGCATTATCGATGATTCCGAGGAGGAGGACGAAGTCGAGGTGGATTTAGTTTATGCTGAAAAGTTCTCAAATACGCGCGTACCAAAACCACCGACACCACCCAAAGTTTTAAACGAAAACAAACTCTTGGAAAAGTTGGAGTCGTTTAAACGTTGCGATAATAATGAACAACAACCAAGTGGATATACCTCGCCGGGTGTTAAAAATGTCATGCTGGTTGATGCGAATCCAGAATTTCTCGTCACCGAAAAAGACGTCCTTACAATTTTAATGGATAATAATATTAATCCAAAGCAAATTCAACGTATTTACAAGAAATTGAGCGAGAGAAGCAAAGACATGTCGTTTTGCGAGGCTGTGAGTTTGTTACTAATATTTGTTTATTCTTAACTTTTTTTTCTTTTCGATGGATTTATTTTGTTGATGCGGTATGGGCTTACACTCTCTACATCATGAATTATAGTAACATTTAAACATATAGTATAATATTATATATTTTTTTCTATCTGAACGAGGCCAAAGGTTTGGAGAGATTAAACAATTCAATTTCTATTTATTTTTTAGATGACGTTTCGTTAGATTAGCATAACGACCTCGTTAGATTAATTCACTATTATTAATAACATGCAATTAATTTTCAAATTATCCATCACAACATCCTCAAATAACGGTACAATTGGTAAACCAATAATTTGTTTACAATTATAAGTGTTGCCAAACAAAAATTTTGCATAGCCAATAATTAAATGAAACAGCATCATCAAGTTTAACAATTTCACTATTGTTTGCGGATTTTGTAATAATTTGAAAACTAATTGATTGTTTTTTAATAAATTAGCCTGATAAGGTCGGCCTACAAAGCTAACAAGATCTTTGTAAAAAGTATATCTGGATGTTTCACATTTCTAAACCTTTGCAAAATATCAATAATTTATTTAATACGTTTAATAATTAAGAATAAAAAAAAGTTTACATTATATTTAATACACGTATAAACAGTTGAAAGATAAAGAATCATTTTAGTTCTCAAACAAATGTAACTGCATTGACACAATCTGTGTTGTGCAGCTATTTCGTAAATAAAAAATTTTAAATTACCTACTTATAAATAATTAAAAGTGTGCGATATTAAAATAGAATGCACAGTAATTAATAATTATTAAAACACAATAAAAAATTACCAAATGATTTGATTTAGGTACAAGTAGGAAAAGAAGTAGCGTACACACATCGTTTAAAAAAGATTGGTAGAAGCGACAGCGCTTTATCGTTAAGCAGCTCGTATCCAACGAAAACCCATGGAATACTTCGAAAAGAGAGTACAGACTTCGCAGTTAAAGTAGCATCTCCAGATAAACGCGCTCAAAGACTAAGTATTGTTGGAGATGTGCAAAATGCAGCTAAAGAAAAATGTGAAACATGGAAAAATAACCAATGTCATTGTAACATCCAGTAAGTTATACAATAACTATAATACATCAAATTAATTTTGAAACGTTACACGGACAAAAATGTTCTATTAAATATTACAATATCGTTTATTACAGAATGTAGAGACTGTCAAATTACATAAGAGTGCTATTACTATGTAAAGTAGTAAATTTTAATAAACATGTATTCATATTTGCTATAATTATAAATTTTACTAATTTTATTTTTACTGATAGTGTGCACCTTCATTACTAAACAATAAGACGAAGTTTTTCTCAATCAAATTATAATTTGGTAAAAATACATTTGAATTAACGCTTTTTATTAATGCTTTGTATTTGATTGATTGTTCATTCAATAATTTCTACCACGATTAGTGGACGTATTATTAAAAATATAAAAAATCTGAGGGGTTAGTTAGCTGTATAACAAGGGCTTACGCGCCTGCATACTTGCGTCCAGGCGCTATCGCGCTTTTTGATGAATGTAACTATAATTTTAGGTCGACGGATAAAACTGTCACAAACGTACCGGTAAAGAAACAAAGTTTGGTAAGAATTTCCGTGGTGGGTGATTCTCCAGTTAGGACAGATGAAACTACGACCAAAAAGAAAAACAAAATACAAGAGAAACAAATTAAAAAAATAGAAAAAACACCGAAGGAAATTACAAAATCTGAATCAAAATATTTATCAACATCGCCAGAAAAATCGAGTTCTGCTCTAGAAGTAACTATTTCAGGTAATTTATCTTTCTTAATATTAATTGTTATCAAAAGGGAAAATTGTTAAATTAGCGGTTAGGGTATTAAAAGTATAAATCGTATACATATAGGGGAGACTGGGGTATTTTTGAACTTTTTGAATAGCTCTTTTATATCGTAATATTTATGCTATAATAGGACGGTTTCTTTAAATAAATGCTATTGTAGCAAATTCTACATAGTTACGAGCTATTCCGAATCGATTGTTTACGTTTACTCGAGACCTACCAAAATGAAAATCTCTTTTTATTTTATTTGTACTTCTTAGTTTTTGAAAGCACACTTGCGCTGTAGTTTCTATATACCTGCAAATGACACACGTTACAAGTATTCATACTAGCTTTCTTTTGATCGTAATTACGTTGAAAAATATTAATTAACTGCTGCGCACTGTGTATCTAAAGTTTTTTTCTATTTTGGGGTAATTTTGAACACGAACCCTGGGGTATATTTGAACGTGTTAAATAAATGGGTGCTCGGTGATTTTACAGTATACTCATCATGTGTCCAATCTAAAAGAAACGAAACCTAGTTAAATTTCACAAAAATAGCGTTTATCTTAGTGTGAAAGTTGGTAAGTGTAAAATGTTGTATTGATAAATTTGGTGCCTAAAAAAATTCTAAGAGTTGCTAGAAAGTATGGATTTGAAGTACCGTTAGTTTAGATTGTAAAATATTAATCTTTGCATCGAAAAAAAAAATAACTCGCAAATAAGTTCAAAAATACCCCAGGGTATGTTTAAAATTACCCCAGGGTTGGGGCATTTTTGAACAAATTGCCTTTTTCTTTAACCGTAAAATAAACCGTCCTATCAATAAATATCGTGGATAAAAAAATTTGTCTTAATAACTAGAGGCAAGTACTTGAAGTTGCCATAGTATAAAATTATATTATTTTTTATAAGAAAAAAATAAATAAAAGAAATTTCAAAAATAACCCAGTCCCCCTATTTTTACGTAACAGTAGACGTGAAATGAGTGTTTTACGCCCTATAAGACATAAAATTAAGTTAGTTACTCGAGGTACGTACACCTTTGTACATTTTACGTCTTTATAATGAAAATAGGTATTAAATATTTACACCAGTAAATTATTTCTATTTTTCAAATAATTAAAACTTAATTAACTCTCTAAGAGAAAATTCATCGTTATAGACTGAAAACTGAGTTTTAGCGAGAATCTAATAAACATTTCAAAAACATAATTGTTGTAAATATTGTAAGTGGTGTTTAGATGTAAAATTATTTCGTATTGATACGACATTTAAGTTAATAACGGTTTATTTTCTAAATTTTAACAAGTATACTTTTAATAAATTAATATGAACATTACATCTGAGTAACTGAAAATTCTAATTCTACAGAAGGAAAAGTGAAACCGGTTAAGAAAAAAGAAATGGAAACAGAATTAAATGAAAAGAGCAACGCGTCACACGTAAGCGAAGAAAACGAGGAGATCGAAGAAGAAATTGAATCAGTAATTGATGAGCTCCCGGATAAATCATCGAAACAATCATCAAGTCCAGAATATCTGGACAAAAGTGACCACGAAGAAAAGGAATTATCATCAGTTCCCGAGCTCCCCGAAAATGAACCAGTTTCCATTGCTAGTGATATTACTGACGATAGTGCCAAATACTCGGATGACTTTTCCAATGTTTCAGAATCGAGCAGCAAGGACGACCGAGACAAGTCGAAGGTGTGAAAGAACGTGGTTTTATTTATTCGGTCTTTTGGAATCTTATTCATTTACTTGTCATCACTGTTATTAACGTACCGACGCTTTGTTTTATGGCCTGCACTGATAGAAATTGCCTTTTTCACCTAAGGTACCGAATTAGAAATATTGTGAATTTGTGGATAAATATTTTTTGGTTTATTATAAATCGTCAATCAGGGTTTATTTTATTATATAATTTTTATTAGAATTTAAGATTTGAAGAAAGTTACTTAAACGCACCTAATAATTATATATTCTCTTGAAAAATAGCTTTATGAATTGAATGTTCAATTGTAAATTTATCAAAATTTCGTGATTTATGTGAGAATTAAAGTATTTCTTGTTAAATGTGTGTATGTGGATCAGTGTATGTGTTGTATATATGTCTATAATGTTTATCTTTATAATTGATGATACTTGACTTGTTAGATTATATAGTATTTTTACAAATTTATTTTTATTGCGCAAATATTTCATTTTAAACTTTTTTGTATAGATTTTCCCTTTGCGTTGTACAATAAATATTGTGTTAAAAATAAAATTTTTAATATATATTACCAAGATATAAGTTTCGTTTTATGAAGAACAGTATTAATACATAAATAAAAATAAGTAAAATTTGCGATTGCTCGCTCGGTAGAACGGTGGACTTGTACTCGCAAGATTTGCGGTCTCTGATTAACATATAAACGAGGTGGTAGCGTGAACAGAGTGACGTTAAACACTATAAAAAAATAGATCACAAGTACTTCTGAGTAAATAGTAAAAACCAGTTAAAAATTTGGTTATAACAAACGATTTATCGATTTCTCGAATAAATAATTGTTGAGAATCGTAATAAAATTCAAGGTTCTGAAACCTGTATGCTTATAAACTTTCGTTAAAGTCAATGATACTTTTACTGTCGAAAATATAAAATTGTTTATTCGGTATAAAAGGCTTTTTCCGTCAGTGTAAATAATTGTTAATAGAGTCATGTATAGTCAACAATTCCCTTACCTTCCCATTCGAAGGTGCGAAGTTCTATAAGATTTTCAACGGTCCAAGAATACTTCGTTGCCCAAAGATTTCATCGTGCGAGCGGTGCAAGTTCAGACACCTCGTCAACAACAGGAACAACAACATCCAGTAGCTCTGTTACAGATCCTACGAAATTACGCACCGATAGATCTGGTTACCAACGTCTTGGAACTGTCATTAAGAAACGTACAAGTTCAGCAACTTTTGGCTTTAAGCCATGGAGCGATCAAACTGAAGCTTCTGCAGATATTTATGCAGCTAATAAATTATGCGAAACTAAATGTCGAACCGATGGTCTCAATTGCAGCGATGCGTGTCGATTTTCTAAATCCAATTGTAAGCGCTTGCCAGACCCAGGAAGTTGTCTTACCGGTGGTAATGTCTCGGATAGTAGCGAAACTTCTACTACTTGGTAAATTTGGTATCGGGTTTGGACATTGGGATTTATTTATTTTTTTGCTGATACGTTCCTTCGAGGGTAGTAAACTACCAAAGAAATTTAATATAAAATGTTTTACAGTATAATAATAGCCTTTGAAAAGAAATTAATAGTAAAAAAAGTATAAATTATTCATTGCAAATTCAGCTAGTGCTTGAAAATTTCTTTCACATTTCGGTACCGTCTTTGTTCAGTACGCTAATAAATATTATTACAAATACTTCTATGCGACTGAAACATAATCTGTTAACGATGTATTTGTTTGAAGTTATTTATTAATAGCTAGAATATTCATTCTATTTTATTACAGTAATCGCAGAATGCTTAAAAACATAAGATTAAAACTAGATAAAAAAGAGAATAATTATTATAATAAAATAATAATAATCGAATTAAACAGAAGCAAACCTTTTCGAAACAAATAAATTCTGTTTCAATTTAATTTTGGTTAAAGATGTGTTTATTTCCTTCGAAATGGAATGTAGCAAAATTTTCTAAATAATATATATATATATATATATATGCTATTCACAAATAATAACGTCACAAAACAAACAACGACACAAAATTTGTATAGAAATTAAAATATGTTGCATTGTAAAATGTTGATAAGTAACGCTAATACAGATTTTTTTATAACATGTTTTTTCTTTTAAGAAATATGCAGATTGTTTAAAAAGTTTACTGTAAAATAATACAGACAAAAGTGAAACAAAGTACAAACATTAAACGTTCTTTTTTTATAAATATGCACACTGCAATTTTATATTTTATAGATTAATGTAAATAAATTTATAATTATTCATTTATTTTAAGCTTATTTATGTAATTATATGATTAAGACGTAATTGATAAGTGTTATTATATATCGAACATTTTATTAATAAATATCATAATAAAATAATTTATGTTATTTTAGTTGACGTAATCTAATTATGCTATACAAATAATTATGAATAATTAAAAAAAAAATAAATATCGAAGACTCGAATAATTAATGTTTTATATTAAAATTTAAAGAAAATCATGAAAACATTGCCCTTCATAATATAATAAAATCTACGCTTGTATAGTTTCAAGGCGATTGATGCGAGCAGTTCGTAAGATTAATTGTTTTAAAAATGTAAAATGCCTACTTTACCAAACGCACTAAAAGTTTGCACAATTGTAATTTATTTCATTATAAGGAGCAACGTTCTCGTATTTTCCTATAATATTAATTTTTGTAAAAACAGTGTTTTTAAGCGCGAGATATTTGAATTACTAATTGTTAAATTTATACAGGTAGCTTAATACATGAGAAAGAGTCTGACAGTTTGATTAAAAAAAATAATTTTAAATAATTTAATAAACAATTTTTGGTTGGTAATTATGAATTGAAGACAAACTATCAAACCAAAAATTCTACTTAAATTATCATGTAAAAACCTGGAAAAAAAATTTGGTATCCTGTTAATATGTCTAAAGGTCTGATATTCAGGAATTTTTTTTTTTAAATTCACTTTTTTGTTTATTAAATAATATAAAATATTACTATTTTCTTCGTACGATATGTGCTTAACCGATTATATATAATTTATCAGAAATCATTTTTAACAATTATTATAAAATTAGAAATCCAAAGTTAACATTGTTACTTGTTAGAAAAAAATTGTACAAAATTATTGTACTAATACATTAAAATTCATTCAATTAAAATAACAAAGATGAATAAGACAATTTATGTCTATTCATCAATTTTTATTTACAGTACTACAAAAATATTATTTACATTAAATAAATTAGAAATTTTATTGAATTATTTAGTTTATATGAAAACAAGACAGTTGATATAGGTGTTATTAATTAATTTTGCATAGCAAATACTATTTTTTCAAATATTCGATTAAAAGAAATGTATAAGTAAATGAATTTCAGTAAATATATGAATTACATTATTAACTTGAGGTCTGCAATGGCTCGGTCGGCAGGTAATCTGTAGGTCCCAGGTTCGATTCCCGGCCCCGGCCGATTGATACAAGCACCACTGTGGAATGAATTTTCAACAAGTGCTTTCTTAGCAAAGACAACGCATGACCTCCGTCGCTGATTAGCACCGATTTGGGAGCATAAAAAGAGCGACGTTAAAATAATAATACAAAAAATATTACTAACTTCTTTCGAAAACAAGCTTCAACATTTTTAAGATGAAAGTAAAGTTTATATTATAGATTATCATAGTGAATCATTCTGAAATTTTAAAATAATACTTAAAAATTCATTAATTAAATTGCTTTAAAACGGTTTAATCTATAAAAATATATCATATATTTATTAAACAATCTAATAAACATATCAACATAATCAATTTAATCTTGGTAAAGTGATACATCAATTCTTAGTGCAAAGTTACGTTCTTCTTGTTTTAATAATCAATTATATACTTGTATACAATGTATGAAAATCAAAAAATTTCTAGTGCATAAATTTTTTATTACAAAAATTACTAATTGTATTTGACATCCCTTTAATTATTTATAAATTGTAAGATTGCATTGAATGAAAAAGGAAATAGGATCGAGGTACGAATAATAAAAAACAAAGTTTATACTGTCAAGAAGGTCTTTTTATTTTTATTTTCTTAAGAAATAAAAATTTCGTTGCGTTAAATAAACAATTTGAACTTCTAAATAAATTGCTCCTGACAAAAATATTTTCTGGCTTAAAAAGTGTATTTGTCTGAAAAATATTTTTTTTAATTTAAAACTGGTACAATTTTATAAATTCCAGTTTGTTCAAAAACCTATGCAAGTACCATTTTTTGTTTATGTTTTACCCATTTCAGTCGCGTAAACAATTTTTGTAGACGCAAACTCGTATTTTTATTAATATTATTCTTCTTTGTTTTTTTCTAAAAAATTAACGTTTTACGATTTTCTTTAAATTTGCTATAATTTTACAGATCCTACGCAGTTGAAGGAAAAGAGTAAAAGATACTTTAAGAAGCTTGACAATGTCCGCGGTTGACTATCAAACGCGAAGTAAAATATATATATATAAAAAAAATAATAATAAAGAACTATATAAATTTGATTTGCCAATCATCTAAGTATTTAACTTGACAAAAACTCCTCATTCTTCTTCTCGACAATTCAATCAACCGTCGGGTTTCTTCATTTTGAAATTGACATCGAGATCGCACTTTTGCTTTAAATATTACTAACAATTCAAACAGGTGCTTTGAAGAAAAGGAAAGAAAAAAAAAATTAATTAAGTTGTCTAGGTTCGAGTGGTAAACACTGGTCAGTAAAAAATCAGCTTGAGCTTGCGAGACGTCGTCACTATACGTAAAAAATAAAAAGTCTCATTAGAAAATGTGAGGATAAGATTCCGATGAGCGAGACAAAGATAAGTGCAAACGACGAAAATTGTTTGGTTTTTCGGCGACACTAAGGAAAGGAAACGATGCTTACTACACAAGGATAGGGATTTATCAGGTACTAGGAACAGCCCTGAGTTCTCATTCTTGTAAAGTAATTCACAGTGGCGTATTTGTACAATATTCACACACACACACCCACACTCATATATAGATACATTCGTATGTATCCATAAATATGCGTATGTGTGTTACACATATATGCACACACATATATGTATACATAAAAAGAAAACAAAGATTTTAGTATTTTTTATCTTTCTTTTTCTCTTATAAATCTTAAATCTACCGTCTACGTGTCATGATAAAAAGGAAGTAAAAAAATATTTAAAAAAAAATGACTTTAAACTTAAATCACAGAAAAAATATTGTTTATCATTATCTAAGAACGAGAACCCGTTCCATACACTGCCTGCACGAGAAGTTACCATTAAGATAATACACACCATATATAATAATTACTATAATATAGCATTGATTAAGAAATATTACATTATGTTAATAGTTATTTAACCATGTGTATGGCTCAGTCTATTACGCTAGTTTCATGCAACAACAACAATAATAATAAAAATACAACAATATATTTACTCGTGTGCTTGTCCTTTAAATTATTTTTATACAATCTATTGGTACTTTTAAATCACCCATCATATTTTCATTCTTCGACAATTCTCTTTTACCACCAAATGCACATGGGAAAATGTGTCTCGACGTTACTTTTCTTTTCCCCCTTTAATCGTAAAATAAATTTTATCAATATATATACATATACATACATATACATATATATTGCAATTAATGAACACACGCTCCCCTTATATTAAATCACGTACAATCGCGCTCTTTCTCTCTCACGATATACACATACGTGTACACATATCCACACGTAACACCATGTGTACATACGTATACCTATACCTGTACGAATACTATATAATTAAAAAAAAAGGAATAAAATAATAATTCTCAAAAATTGTTCTTTCTCCCAACTAATCAATAAATCTCGCATATCTTTCCCCTTGAACCATAATATTTTTTTTTAATGTTTATTAGTATTATATTTATGTATAAATAGAGGATTTTACAATAATTCCACGTTCACCTTAAAAATTTGTATCTTTCTTGACTGAGTTTTACATGCGAGCCTATCTCACATCGACAGAAAGCCACATGTTCAACTTTGAAATATTTGGACTTTCCTAATCGATTGGAAAATCGTGTTCCACGTTCAAAATGCAAAAATTTTTTTTCTCTCGCGATAATAACATTTTTTTATTTACATTCGATACGTATGAAAAAATATAAATAATTTTTCACATTCAACTGTATTATTTTTTTTATCGTCGTCATTATCATTATTAATATTAATATTATTATTATACATATTTTTACCAAGCTTAATTTTTTTTATCCCGTTGTAGTAAAAAATTTGATGGCAACCTGAGAACGACTTTGTGAAATATTATATTCATTCATTAACAGTACACGATTAAACTAATAAATATCGAATTTTTTTTTTCATTTTATTACAATCGGACTTAGGAACTATATGAAAAGTATATAATACAAAATCGATGAAAAATCGATTGTCACTGACCCGCGCGCGTCTAGTAAAAATGCAAAAAGGAGAACAATAATATTCCGTAAATCACAACTACACCCCTATAAATCGCGTAATACAATATGGCAAAAAGCGATCAAGCTTTAATGATTCGACAACTGTGCAAGTTTTAATATTAAAGTTAGTTTATATGTATGTACATTTAATAATTAATACCGTTATCTTTTTTAATGAAAAACAATAATATAAATGAATCACCGTTAACACCGTGCGCACAAATAAATTGTTGGTTTTTCATCGTCGGCGAGTTATATTTATAAAAAAAAACATGTGGCTTTACAAGTTCGACGTTTACTGGCTCTTAAGTAATATAAAAAGTAGTAATATCACAAAAATTAGGCGTAGGCAGGGTAAGGAAAGGACCAGTTTTAAAGGGGGAGGGAGAGGGAGTAGGGAAGAGAAACATTCATTGGAGATTTCTTTTGGCAATTACCAAAATTTTGAACAACAGATTGATTCGGTAATTGATAGCTAAGCAATTCGTTTCCTTTCGCGCTCAGTTTTGTCTCTTATACGAAATACCATGGAAAAAATAACGGTACGTAGTACAAGTCAGCTCCAAGATTATATGTGAAAAAATAAAATACCGATTTTAACGAATGTGCGTGTTAGATCTACTATTTTTTTTTTAAAATTGAAAAAATATAGATCAACATTTATATTTGAAAAATTATTACTAATTTTCGATAAAAATAGCTACGTATATTAATTGTATAACTAAGACTTGTACTGATAATATGAGTACATAGTTTTGCGTGCGTTAAGTAAGCAGTAATAACGCAAGTTACACTCGTTACATTGCTAATTAATACCGTTTATCCAATTTATTTATTCCATCTCGCTTGCTCTAGCTAACGTTTCCTGCCAGTCGATTAATTTATTTCTTCAACGTTTTAGTTTTATTCGCAACAATGACGTATCATAAACCAGTATTTTCGCAAACAAGTTTGCGCCTAACCCGGTCATCCATTTATTTTCAATAGTAAGATTGAAAAACAAAAAGTAGACGTATGCATTTTATCAATGAAATTTCTATAAAAACGTCTTGTTTGTTATTTTTCTTTCTCTTATTGTTAATAAACAAAGTAATCATCATACGATCTTACACATTATTTCTGCTTCATTCAATTTTAGTATTATCTCTTTTTTTGTTTTCCATTTTTTCTTTTCGATAACATTTTGAAATGTCGATGCCACGAAGACATCGCACGTATAGTAACATGTGCTGTTATTTATCTTTGTTTTGCTTCAGAACTCATCGACAGTCGGTTGGAACGACGTACCTAACGAATTCTTATCCTGTTTTCTCTTCGTGTGTGAGTTCAAAACAAAATGTAGATTGTTGTTGCACAATTAAATATTAGCGAGTTTCATAGATATCACGTCAAAGCTCAACCTGGCTCTGTGGAGGTATACTTTTCTTACCAATTGAGATTCACACATATTACGTACATAAGTTGCCAAAGATTCCGTACTCATAATTAAATTTGTTCTAAAATACTTATATTTACAATAATACAATTTGTATTCACAGCAATAATTGAAAAGGTAAAAAAATAAAAAAAAAATAAATTAAATAATGTACATGTATGTGACGAATGAAAATGTCAACAACCGCATAATGAACTGTTGCGTAAAGTATCATAAAATATTCTGGAGTTGTTCAAACAATCTTTCATTAGACGATTTAAATGAAATATTGAGGCCTGCGATGGCTCGGTCTGATATGGCCGTCGGGCTCGTAGTCTGAAGGTCCCAGATTCGATTTCCGGCCCCGGCCGATTGACACAAGCACCACTGGGGAATGTATTTTTCAATATGTGCTTTCTTAAGAAATACATCATATGACCTCCGTCGCTGATTAGCACCAAGTTGGGAACATAAAAAAGCGACGTTAAAATAACAATAAAAAAAACTGAAATATTGCCTGTAACCTAATATCACAATAAGTTCGGTGATAATTTCTGCAAAATGAATTGAATGGCACTATATGTGTGTCAAGTTTTAAATGTATAAAAATATACATTTTCGAAAACAAAGTAAGATTAAGAAAAACACTATTTGTATGCTACGAAATTTGTATGACATGTTGTTCACGAATAGAGGTGTACTTTTGGAAAAAACGGACACCTTGACTTACGACTCCCTAATTTTCATCTTAGCAAAATGATTTAATAAAATTTTGTATATTTAATACTCAATTGTATAGTACTCCTTGAGCTTAATAACGTGAAATCTATGCATACTAGCGAGCTAACGAAGCTTATCTCGGGGTGCCAAAAGCTCATCATTCCGTTATTCGTCTTCTTATTCTTCAAATTTGATTCACATTTTTTTGAATTTTTATCATTTTTTTCGTTACAATGAGGGTTTAAACACTTAGCAGTGTAGTCCAATCAAATTAGCTTAAAAACGGGTCGTTCTGTGAAAAAATTGTATTCTCTTCAAAAGAATACGTTGATATAGTATAAAATGACACGAATTAGCCCAACTATTTTTCAAAGAAAATATAGTGTACGCTTCTCATTAAAAAATATCGAAAAATTATTAATAACTATTAATAACTATTCATAATAGAGAAAGACGTTTTAAACACTTTTTGTAGGCCTTGAAAATATCAAGTAAAAGAATGTTTGTCAAAGTCGCGTAATTAGTTAATTAATAAACTGAGTTTGAGGCGCAAGAATCGACTTTTTTCGACCTCTATAAATAACAATGTTAAAACATCACATTCGCCATAGATATAGGAAGTACAGAAAAGTTAAGAAAAAGGTTAGTACATTTTTCAAGATCTATATTTTAATAATTAATAGGTATCTAAACTTTAATTTAATTTTTACTTGTTTCAAACTCTTATTTTTTGCGTCTGAAGTAAACACTTTTTATTTAAAAAAAATTAGAGTTATAAAAAAACAAAAAAATATTGATTTAAACTTTTCTGTAATTTCTATCTATGCCAAATGTGATGTTTCACATTGTTATTTATGAGGGTTTCTTATATCTTAGATTTAATACTATAAACAGGTCGTAAAAAGTCGATTTTTGCCCTTTAAACTCAATTTGTTAATTATCTAATTACGCGACCCTAACAAGCTTCCTTTTACTAGATAGATATTTGCAAGGCATACAAAAGGTATTAAAACTTCTTTCTCTACTATTAATAGTTTTCAAAATATAAGCAGAAAACCAATTTTATGTAATTTTTCAATATTTTTTAATGGGAAGCATACAAATTTCGATTGGAAAATAGTTGGGCTAATTCGTGTTATTTTATGTTACGTCAACGTATTTTTTTGTCGACAATATAACTTTTTCACTAAAAATGTCTAATTTGACTGGACTAGTGTTTCAGCTCTAACTCTAGTGGTTTGAATAGCTCGTTTGCTATTACGATAATCGTGGAAATATTTTATAACTGGAATTTAATATATACGTTTTTCTAACTTCAATAAGTAGAAATATCAAATCAATCATACTCTGCCTAATATTTGCATTATTAAAAAAATGTAATCAATCGAATCGAATATTCATTAAACTGCAAAGCCACTCACATAACGTACATAAATAAAAAAAAATATCTATAGTCTGATTGATAACCCCGCACGAGCTGAAATTTTAATATTTTATAGTTTTCGATCTAAGGAGCAAAAGAGCGCAAGTCTAGAAAATGAATAGTATTTGAGAATAAAATAAATAAGTCTTCAAATTTCGCCTACGGTTAGTTTAACATGTGGCAATATAACAAACAATTAACTTTGCAATATTAATTGGTACTTTGAAAAAATATTAATAGTATTTTGTAGTATTTATATCTATTTTCTTACATCCCTTGATTTACATCTCCCTTGATCACCTTTAGAAAATAGTTGTATTTTATTGTTTATAAAAACATTTATTTACCTAATTTCTTTTACTAATTATGAATGGAGCAACTATATATTGTTTTTATTTAATACATTAATTACGTAATACTCCATTCTGTATGGAAAGACTGGTGATCGTGTGGTCGAAGTCTTCCAAAAGTCTGATCAAAGTATGGTTAAAGTGACATTATGGAGTTCATTATTAATCAATGTGATTATTAATTTCGCTAGACTTTATCAATACTATTGTTAGCGTTGCGTCAAACTTTCGTCAGATTGTAGTAAAATTTGTGTCGCACTGCAACCACACATTTCTTACATTAGAGCAATACTTCTGCCAAACTTTGGACACACTTTTCCAAATTTAGCAATACTTCTGCTAGATTGCGGTCAAACTTTTACCATACTTCAGTAACATTTTTGCCAAACTTCGGCAATACTTTCGATATATTTTAGAATTACATCCGCTAGATGTTTTCTATACTTACATCAGATTTTTGCAATTATTATTGAAATTCATTTGATTTTCAAATGACTGATATATGTTCAGTTATCTTGATTTGATCGAAAACTATGAAAGAAATAAGAATTTAGCGATATTTTTTGTATTTTTTACGTCGCTCTTTTTATGCTCCTAAATCGGTGGTAATCAGCGACGGAGGTCATACGATGTCTTTGTTAAAAACGTACTTGGTGAAAATACATTTCCCAGTGGTGGTTGTATCAATCGGCCGGGGCCGGGAATCGAACCTGGGATCTCCAGATTACGAGCCCGAGGCCCTACAGACCGAGCCATCGCAGGCCTCAAAAGCGATGTTTTAATAAACATTAAAATATATATTAATTTTCAGACCAAAATATTAAATAATTTTTGACCAAATCATGATATTTGAGCATCCTTTTTTTAATCAAATCTATTCGATATCAATTTTCTTTTGGAGTTTGGAAGTATATCTTTTATTTCGTTCTGAGTTATAAACGATGAAAGTCAAAGGTTTCTTCGGCGAGATTTTTCGTTATTTGTTTATATCTATCGTAAGAAAGGGCATACCCGCGTAAAAATCAGAAAGTTTGGGCCAAATTTATCGTCAAGCAGATTTCACAAACGTCCCTTAGTAACCAGCAATCAAATGATTTCTTGTTTACTGGTCACTAAGAAATTTTTCTTGACGCTGATGCATCAGTCTAACCCTCAACGCCGACTTAAAATGACGTGCTGCGATGACTTTGATGAAGATGATGAAATTCACCGTGGACCTTGGAATCTTCTGGAAAAATATGTATGCATTTTCTTTCAGCTGTAAATCGAGTAATATTAAACTATTTTTAACTTATTTCCTTTCCAAATTTTATAATTAATATAAACTGAAAATAAAGTGTAGCAAAGTTAATCCTACACTTGCGCCATACTTTGGACAAATTTATCCCACATTTCGGTCAATAGCAAAATAATTTATAAAAACTTTGTAGGAAGTTTGGCATAACTTTTACAAACTTCTCCCAAACTTGGAATGCGTGAGTTGTCAAGTTTGAGATAGTCTCATTGCACAAATTTGTGCTAAGTTTATACAAACATAAACTTGGGCTAAATTTGGCCCAAACTTTCTGATTTTTACACGAGAAGAAAATGCTGCTTCTAAACGAAATAAGAAAATTTATATACTTTACACCCACACTTTTCACACTTTAGCAATACTTCTACGCAGACTGCGGCAATACTTTTGGTACCGCACTTCTGCAAGACTTCTATCAAACTTCGGCCGTACATTTGCTACACCTCAGCAACAATTCTACCAAACTTCTACCAGATTTAATGATATTTTAGCATTAGTGCTGCCAACCTACAACGATACTTTCATCACACTTTATTAATTAAAAAATTAATTATTTCTTTACATACTTATACATAACAAGATTTTTCGCGAGAGGTACATTCAATACACAAGCGAAGCAAAGGGATTAATCTACTTTTGCCACGCATTTTATATATTAATATTAAAATTAATAAAAAGTGACAATTTTAGTCAAAATTAGAATAAAAATAAATGGAAGAAAATAAAAAATTGAAAACATTAAATATTCAAATTCTACATTAATTAAAGATAAAACCGAAACTTCATCATTCCTATTAAACTCTTCAACAGGTCTGACTAACGTATTGGCTACATCTTCATCCAATTCTAAAATTAATATAATATTAAATTCACAATATAAAATTATTATAAAAAGGTAGCAAATTGATTTATAATGAATCTCTTAATAAACTCCTAATAAATCAAGTAAACATTATTATTTACAAAAAAATCGTGCATAAATGATAAAATTATCGGGAGTCACGTTGTAATCCTCACATTCATGGTTCCGTTAATATAAAAATAGTAAAAAATACTGTTTTTAGTTAAGATTTGAAGGTTTTTACCAAAAAATTTAATGCACTAAAGGAGTAAAATAGGCGTTGATTCCCGCGGTTTAAAGTTGTTGCCTGAGCTTTACTTTAGGGACTTGAAGACAGTAATTCATTCAAAAGTAGAATCTCCTTATACTCACAAAGTTAATATAAAGCCCCCCCCCAACATCCTCCTGAAATAGGTCACTTCATTTGACAGCAAAGGCAATGATGTAATGTTTTTTTCTTTATGTATCAATATAAATTATCCTGTTATTATTGTATGTTTTTGGTTCCATACGTTTAAATAATTTCTTAAATAATTTCTAAGTCTTAACTAAAAATGTGTTGTTTATTATTTGCATGTTAATGGCAATGTGAATGCGGAGACTAAAAACCGAGTCCTGGGACTAAAAAATGACGGGAGTAAAAAGTACTTTTACTTAATTGAAAATAAATTACAATTTTGCCTCCCTGCTTAAAGTGACTAAAGTGAACTTTTCGTGTGAATTGATTATAAAATATCATATGTAATACTTCGAATAGTTCCAGTAAATCAAAGAATTTCATATAATGACTTATTTAGTTTATTTTCATATAATGACCGAAAGATAAGAACCAACCTGATAAACTACAAGTCAAATTGATGCTTAAAATAAGGCGACCACGCCACAACCGAATATTTTATTCAAAAGTCTAAAAAAAAAGATTGACTCGAACAATTAACATTCTACAAGCAAGTGATGAAGGCTTTCGTTCAGTGGAGCAGCCACGCAAAACTTTGTGGACCCTGTGGAATCGAGCAATTCGAGAGATCGAGGGTCTTAAGCAGCGGATATTCCATGATGTTTGGGAAAAACTAAGATTTATTGACTGTAAGCTTTTTTTCGAAGGCTTTCGAAATAATAGTAGAAATAAAAGAGGCATCTTTATCGTCGCAACCCATGGCGAGTACATCCACGTCATCCACGATTGTGCGTACACTAACTCGCAATGTAGATGCGTATTCATGCAAAAATTCAGGCGAGCAAGAAGCCCCAAAAAAGATCGAGAGTCAAATTCCAGTCCGATGAAGAAGAAAAGGAGAGAAACAGCGACAGTGCACATTCGGACTACAGCAATTACAACAGGAAGCAGAGAAGGATTATGAAGAAGAAATCTTTGACATTTTCCGAAGACGAGAGCATGATGGAAGCCGAAAAAATCGAAGTACCCCTGGAGGACGAGGAGAGCGACACCAATATAGTAGTGACTCTCAGGAGTTCGAATGCCAAGAAAGTTCTTCATGCAAAAAATTTATGACTGATGTGATTATAGGTAAAGATGGCAATGTAGGTGTAGTACGTTTAAAAACAGAATCTGACGAGTTAATGAGACCTATACAGAGAATCTATCCATTAGAAATTAATTATGACAGTAGTGCCGGAAAATGTATTGAAAATTATAGCCAATAAATATAAATGTAACAACAAAACTCAAGAATACAATAATTTTGAACAAAATAGTGAAGTAAATAGTATTGAATAATATATGTGATTTTTCTTCAGGGGTATCACATCACCTACCGAAATGAAAATAGACTACCTGAACCAAGATTTATGAGGGTTTGAATTTACTCTCGTTCATTGGAACCGGACGCGATATCAACTTTGGATTGCTTATTTGCCAAGTGAAAAAGTTAATAACGAACACATACGAGGCTATTACTGTACGTGTAAAACGGGAGCCCATACTTTAAGCACATGCGTTCATGTAACAAGTGTACTATGGAAACTTAAGTTTTGCCAGTGGAGGAAAATCATCTATGAAAATCAAATGGTACCTCAATTTCATCCAGGATAGAGCACGTACTATTTGCTTATGCCGTTTTAAATCTGGTTCATGACAAAAGCATGACTGAGTTTTATAGGTTGGCCATGTTTCTACTAACCAATACTTGGAGTTAAAAATTTTCTTATTTCTTCCAGAAGCAGCATTTTCTTGTTCAAAGGGTCTACTTTAAATTACCATGCGTAGTTTTCTTTTTTAGTTCAATAAAAAACGAACAATTTGTCAAGGATGAACAACCTAGATTTTTAATATATTTGTAAGATATTTCAATATATTTTCAATATTTTTAATTAATGCCAATAGACTGCAAATATATTGCCAATACACTACAAATGTATTGGTGAACTATCAAGAAATTACAAATTTAGTTACATCGCGATTATATGGTAAATATTGTAGTAATTCTATACTTGCCACATTGCAATATTTCCAATTATAATTGTAAAAATCTGCTCTAAGTATGGAACAAATATAGCGAATGCAATTCTACAATCTACCGAATATATTGCTGAAGTTTGGCAGAAATGTTACTGAATTACGGTAAAATTTAGACCGCAATCTAGCAGTATTGCTAAAATTTTAAAAGTGTGTCCAAAGTTTGGCAAGAGTATTGCTCTAATGTAAGAAATGTGCGGTTGCAGTACGACACAAATTTTACTACAATCTGACGAAAGTTTGACGCAACGCTAACAATAGTATTGATAAAGTCTAGCGAAATTAATAATCACATTGATTAATAATGAACTCCATAATGTCACTTTAACCATACTTTGATCAGACTTTTGGAAGACTTCGACCACACGATCACCAGTCTTTCCATACAGAATGGAGTATTACGTAATTAATGTATTAAATAAAAACAACATATATTTACTCCATTTATAATTAATATAAAAATTATGTAAATAAATGTGATTTTGTAAAGAGTAAAAGACAACAAATTTCTACAAGTTGTTGAACAGCAAGGGATCTAAGAAAATAGAAATAAATACTACGAAATACCAATAACAGGTTTTCAAAGTATAAATTAATATCGCGTAGTTTGTCATATTTTCTTACGTTAAAGTAACCCTAGTCAAAATAAACGACTTATTTATTTTTATTTTCAAATACTCATATCAAATATTCATTTTTGTGACTTAAGTCCACGAGATCTTTTGTTCTTTAGATCGAAAACTATAACATTCAGTTCATTTGACCGAAATTTATTTATGTACGTTATGCGTGTGGTTTTACATTTTAATTAATATTTGTTTGATTGAGTATATTTTTTGAACAATACAAATATTAGGCAGAGTATGATTGATTGTATATTTTAACTTATTGAAGTTATCGTAATAGTAAACGAGCTCGTCAAATCACTCGAATTAGAACTGAACAGTGTTAATTGTTTAAACCCCCTTTGTAACGAAGAAAATGATAAAAATTACAAAAAATTTGAATCAAATTTGAATAAGAAGATAAGAATGAAACATTGAGCATTTTGGCACTTCGATATAAGTTTCTTTAGCTCCCTAGTATTAATGGATTTCACGTTATTCAATTCAAAGAATACTGTACAATTGAGTTTTAAATATATAAGATGAAAGTTAGATAAAATTTATTCTTTTTTTAATTTTTTTATTTTTTTAAATAGCATAAAAGATATGAACAACAGTGTGGTTAAATTTTCAAATAAAAAATAATTTATGTAAGAAATATAACACACTATGTTGTCTATAACATATCAAATAAAAAAATGAATCGTGAAAATCGAATCATTAGATCTCAAGATATCACGGATATTGTCGAATGTAGAAAAGAACGCAGTGTCGCTTTTGTTAATAACTTAATTGAAATACTGTTATCGGAACCGGACGCGATATCAACTTTATATTGCTTAGTTGTCAAACGAAAATGTTAATAACGAGCCCATACGAGGCTATTACTGTAGATGTAAAATAGGAGTCCCGCATTTTGGACATATGCGTTCATGTAATAAGTGTATTATGGTACCTAGATTTTTCTAGATTACAGAAGTATGTGAACAATCCATCACGTAGGCTGCTAAATGTAATTAATGATGCTGGAAATAGACAAGAGCTAAAAAATCATCTGTGAAATTCGAATAGTGCCTCAATTTCATCCAGGATAGAGGACGTACTATTTGATTATGTCGTTTTAACTCTGGTTCATGACAAAAGTACGACTGAATTTTATAGGTTGACCATGTTTCTACTAATTAATACTTGGCGTTAAAAATGTTCTTATTTCTTTCAGAAGCAGAAGCAGCATTTCTTGTTCAAAGGGTCTACTTAAAATTAGTAAATATATTCTAATTAGTTTTGTAAATATTGTAGAAATTGTTACCTCTCGACCGAAAAATTATTACATTTATCTAACGATATACAGTATTAAAAAAAAATTTAAATACAAAAGTACTAGATTATTGAGTAACTTATTACTCTACACAGTTCCAAATCTATATTTCACTTGCACTTTATTATACTTTATTAAGGGTGTTCTTTATTTTTAGACTCAAATCTTTGTGTTCGTAATTTTTCTGTAATATAGCAGGTTTTAATTATTCTTTATTGACAGTTTCGTAGTATTTTCCTGGCGTTTTACGTTATTCGATAAACGGAGAATGAAAAATTAACCAAGTTGTTCTGAATCCCTGAAGAAACGTTGTCCCGGTATACCATGCGTAGTTTTTCTTCTTTAGTTCAACAAGAAACGAACAATTAATCAAGGACGACAACCTAGATTTTTAATATATTTGTAAGATATATCCAATATATTTTCAATATTTTTAATTAATGCCAATAGGGGACTTGGCTAGAGGGCGTGAATGTGTGCGGTCGCGTGCGAATGCGTTCCCGTGTATTTTGCGTTTTTTGTGAGATTTGTGATAATAATAAATAAGAAAAAGGTGCTTAAGTGTATAAAAAGTGATTTTGAACATTTAGAGATAATAAGTTACAAGAATGCGTGTGTGAGTGATTAAATAAAAGGGTACGAAAAAGTAGGTTATCGACGAAGGTTAGGTTGGCGAGCTACGACACGTGCGTACGAGAAAGTGCATTCGGTCGGCACGTAAGCGAAAATAGGTATCCGCGTAGAAGTTAGATAGGTAGGCAAGATGTCTGGTAAATCTACAAACAAAGGGGAGGAAACGAAGAGGGAAACAAGAGGTAAAATCAAACAACCGACGGACCCGAATCAACCGACACTAGACAACAAGGTAAAGAAGATAGCATTCATGGAAAAAGAGAAGGAGTTTAAAGAAAAGATAGAAGAGGAGGTAAGAAAAATTAGGCAGGAAGCGTTAGCGATCGAAAAAATGAAAGCGGAAATGAAAGAGCGTCAGCTAGAAATGATAGAAAGGTTAGAAAAAATGGAAAGAAAAGTGAATGAATTAGAAGAGCGCGAAAATGAGCGGGAAGCAGTTTGGCGGGCCGAGATGGAGTATAAGTTAGGCGGGCGTGCAAGAGAGGGCGCATATGGCTTGCAGTCGTGGCAAGGATCGGCGCGGAGTTTGGCGAGCGAATCGAGTCGGGCAAGCAACGCGTCAGCGGGAAGCAACCAGACCGGCGTGAGCGGATTTAGTCGTTTGAGTAGGTTAAGTTTTTCAGATAGGGACGTAATTCAGATGAAAAAAATGCTAGCGGAGAAAGAAAAAAGAGCAAACCAAAATGTGATAGCGATTAAAGGTTTAGATATAAATCAAAACAGTGAAACGGTAAAAGTAACGGTAGTAAAATTTTTAAAAGAAAAGCTAAGTGTAGATATCGATATCGATCAAAACAGCGTGAGAATTAAAGGAAAAGTCATAGTAATTAAACTAGAGAGCGCGGAGGACAAAGAGTTGATTATGCGCAATAAGAATAAATTAGTAGGGACTAAAATATATATTGAGCATTACAGAAGCTATGAGGAAAGAAAAAGACAGGAAGAAATGACTGCGTGGGTTAGGGAAAAAAGGGAGAGAGGTATCCAGCTTAAAATAGGTTTCGGTAAAATATTTTATAAAAATACATGGTTTAGGTGGGAGGACATGGAAAAATTAGTACATAGAATAGAATTAGACGGGAAGAACCAAAGCGTAGATAGGTTAGAAACTACAAATAGAGAGGGGGAAACGAACAGTAGCGAGGCAAACAAGGGGAATCAACAAAAAAATTTTCAATAGTGCAGAAATGGAGTTTAAGGGATAATTCAGGGGAAAATTACGAGGAGGGAAATGTGAGAAAATTCATATTTTGGAATGTAGCGGGAATATGGAACAAAGAAAGAGATTTTTGGGTTTATATTGAAAAAGCAGATTTTATAAGTTTATCAGAAACATGGGTGGAAGAAAAAGACGCAAATAATTTAAAACAGAAATTATCAGATAAGTTTGAATGGTGCGTGGTATCAGCGGTAAAGGAACATAAAAAAGGTAGAGCGAAAGGAGGTTTTATAATAGGGGTTAAAAAAGATTTAGTGTTTGATAAAAATAAAATAGGAATCATGTGTGAAAGGGGACTTATAAAATCGGTAATAAAAGAAAGGGGGAAGGAAATAACAGTATGGTCAGTTTATAATACAGGTAATAGTGAAAGGATCTGGGAAAAACTGGACGAGGAAGATTATATAGATGAGGGGGAAATAATTATTGGAGGTGACTTTAATATACGGATAGGAGAGGAGGGAATAAATTATAATCTGGGTCAAGAATTAGGGGTAAATAAAAGAGTTAGTAAAGACAAAACTATTAGTAATGGGGGTAAAAAAATGGTAGATTTCATTGAAAATAAAGGATGGGTAATACTAAATGGCAGAACGCAGGGGGATATGGAGGGAGAATTTACGTTTATAGGAAACAGAGGTAGCTCGGTAATAGATTATATTATAGTTAATGAAAAAATGTGGGATCGGATAGTTAAGTACATGATAGAGGAGAGGGTGGACTCGGACCATGTCCCTGTATGCGCAATGGTGGCAATGGATAAAAGAAACAGAAATAATAAAGAAGAAAGAGAAAAAGGAAAAAAGCAAGAAGGACCAAAAAAAAAGGAAATAATAACATGGAGCGAAGAAGACATAGCAGAATTTAAAGAAATAACCGCAAATGTAGATGGAGAGATTAAGGATGGTGATACGGCTCAAATATCTTGGGAAGAAATAAAAAAGATAGTTTGGAATTCGGTTAAAAAAAAAGAAATCAAAATAAAAAAATGGAAAATAGGTATGAAGAGATGGTGGGACAGAAGCTGTGCCAGAAAAAAGAGAGAGGTAAACAGAGCGTTAATACAGTGGAAAAGTGGTCGGAATGATAAAGAAGTCTATATAAAGAAAAGAAAAGAGTGGAGAAAGCACTGCCTGGAAAAAGAAAAACAATTTAAAGAAATGGAGGATGCAGAGTTAAGAGGCATAAAAAGAGAAAACGACGTATGGAAGTTTTTGAATAGATTCAGGAAAAGAAAAGAAATAATAGATAATAACTTAAAAGAAGAAGACTGGATCAATCATTTTAAAACATTACTACAAGGAACCGAAGAAAAACAAGTAGGAGAGAAAAGGAAAAAAGTAGAAGGACTAACGGAGGAAGAAAAAATGACTGGTATAGAAATAAAAGAGCATGGAGGATATTAAAAAGAAAAAAGCTGCGGGCATCGATGAAATCCCAAATGAAGTATGGTTGCATGGAGGAGAGGATCTAATTACAAGAATGATATGCGTGCTAGGAAAAATTTGGGATGGAGATGACATGCCAGAAGAATGGAAAACAGCAGTTATTGTACCACTGTATAAAAAAGGGGATCATAATATAGCGAAAAATTACAGAGGAATTTCACTGTTAACAACGGCATATAAACTTTATACAGAGGTGATAAGAGGTAGGCTAGAAAAAGAGATTAAGGATAAGAACCTGCTACCAGAAGGACAAGCAGGTTTTAGGAAAGAAAGATCTACACTGGACAATATATATATTTTAAATCATTTAATACAGAGGTCGAAACTAAGCAAACAAAAAATATATTCAATGTTTATAGATTTAAAGGCAGCATTCGATACAGTGGATAGGAGTTTACTATGGGAGATCATGGAAAAACAAAATATTAGTAAATACTTGATTGAAAGGTTAAAAGGAATCTATGAAGAAACCAAAGTTAAAATTAGGATGAAAGAAGGAACCTCAAAAGAATTCTGGATCACCATGGGGCTAAGGCAGGGGTGTGTTCTGAGTCCGCTTCTCTTTTGTCTGTACATTGAGGGTTTAGAAAAGGCATTTAAGGACAGGAATATAGGAGGAATAAGGATAGGGAGCAATAGAATTTGGTCGTTAGCATACGCGGATGACATTGTCTTATTAGCTGAGAACCGAGAGGCACTTCTTGATATGTGTGATACGTTAAAAAAGTTTCTAAAAAATAGAAAGCTTATTCTAAGCACAGAAAAAACAAAGATTCTAGTATTTAACAAAGGTAGGAACTCCAAAAAAGATAAATGGTTATGGGAGAATAAGGAAATAGAAGAAGTGAGGCAATTTAAATATTTAGGTTTTACATTTAATAAAGAGGGTAACTATAAGGACCACATTAATGAATTAAGAAAAAAAGGAATAACGGCAGCAAAAAAAACTTGGGGACTGGGTGAAAAATACTGTAATGGGGATTTTAAAAGAAGAATAAAATTATTTCAATATCTAGTAAGAAGTGTAATGGAATATGGGGTCGAAATATGGGGATGGCAGGAAAAAAAAGAGCTGGAAAAAATAAAAACCGATTATATTAGGTGGACTTTAAAACTAGACGTATGGACACCAAAATATATAATTTACAAAGAAACGGTGACAAATAAATTAGCGTTACACTGGGGGTCAAGAGCTGTTAGATTTGAACAAAAAATAGGGAAACTAAGTAATGACAGATTAATAAAAATGTGCTGGATAGAGGGACAAAGAGAAAATTTGGAAACATTATATAACATGGAAAGGAAAAAATACTACAATTCATTAGGTTTTAGCTTAGAATATATTAGGGACAAAATCGAACAAAATATAGAGATTGAGGTAGAAACGTATGGGAGGAGCTTAGATATTGAAAAACAGAGGATAAATGAAAAAATTAATAATTCTAAATACAATGTTAGATATAAGGAAATAGTCTGTGATAATTTACCATTGTACCTGAAAAAGGGAATAAGCGGAAGAAATAACTCTGTAATCGCGAGACTTAGGTGCGGAAATTTAGAAAATATAAATAAATACTGGTTAGGAGAAAAAGAAAAATTATGCGTATTATGCGAGGAAGATTGGGGAAATATAGACCATTATATGGAAGAGTGCGAAAAAACAGTTCAGTGGACTGAAAACCTTACAGGAGAAAGATATGAAAGAGTAAAAAAGCTGTATGAAGGGAAATGCGATTTAGAAATTGTAAAAGCGTTAGAGAAGATCTCGATGGCGATCAAAGAAAAAATGTAGAAAAGTTATTAATGTATGCGAAATAAGAACGGATGTGTGTAAATAATGGTGTAATTTAAATAAACACGGGAACGCTATGATGTAAAAAAAAGGATGAATGTAGGGTGAAAGAATGTAAAAATGAATGTAATAGTAAAGTAGAATTATAAATTGATGTATAAAGAAGAAAAAAAAGAAAAAAGAAAAAAAGTAATGAGGTTAGAAAAATATAAAGTAGGAAAGAAAGAAAATACTTGTAATAAAAATAAGAAAATTTAAATATAAAATCAAAATTTTAATATTAATCAGGGGATGTTTTATTGTTCTATAGCAAATATATGAAAAGTAAATTATATAATAAAAATGATACAAAATAAGACGAAATGATAATGTAAAATAGGAAAAGAGAAGTGTGAAACGTATGGAAAAGTGTGAGTGTGCGAACATTATGTAATCTAGCCAATGTCCATTTCTGGGCCAATAAGGCCGAAATAAAGTTTTAATAAAATAAAAAAAAAATTAATGCCAATAGACTGCAAATATATTGCCAATACACTACAAATGTATTGGTGAACTATCAAAAATTACAAATTTAGTTACATCGCGATTGTATGGTAAATATTGCAGTAATTCTATACTTGACACACTGCAATATTTCCAATTATAATTGCAAAAATCTGCTCTAAGTATGGAACAAATATAGCGAATGCAATTCTACAATCTGCCGAATATATTGCCGGAGTTTGGCAGAAATGTTACTGAAGTACAGTAAAAGTTAGACCGCAATCTAGCAGTATTGCTAAAATTTTAAAAGTGTGTCCAAAGTTTGGCAGAAGTATTGCTCTAATGTAAAAAATGTGCGGTTGCAGTACGATACAAATTTTACGCAACAAATTTTACGATACAAGTTTGACGCAACGCTAGCAATAGTAATGATAAAATCTGGCGAAATTAATATTCACATTGACTAATAATAAACTCCACAATGGCACTTTAGCCAGACCTGATCAGACTTTTGGAAGACTTCGACCGCACGATCGCCAGTTTTTCGATACAGAAAGAAGTATCACTGTAAAAATTTTGGTTCCAAAGACGTTTTGAGTTGTAGATATTGTGCGTTAAGCATGGGAGCTGTGTCCTCCCAACATTCGATACATGAATATGCTTTATTGTGATTCAACCGTAGTCCTGAACGTGAAGACACTGATGTTTTGATATTGAATGTGTCTGTTATTCCGTTTCGGCGGGCTTCTTTTAATAACACTCGTTTTGTATATCACAACGATAAAAGTAAGAATGATATGTGTAAATATTTTAAGTCTTTACAGTTGTACGGAATTAATTATAATTTTGGTAAAGTATTGGTAATAAGTTTATTAAATATAATTAATTAAAGTTTGGTGAAATTACGGATATTATATTTGTAGAAATAGTTATTTATACACTTAGGGATTAAAATAGTCATTTATGCCTGGGATGAAAGTTGCTGCCCAAGCTTTAGCGAGGATACTAATTTATCTTAGGGAATAATCGCTCTTTACTCCCAAAGTGTATATAAAATTTTTCACCCTCATCATTTGAAAAGTCACTTTATACAACAATTGATTTCTAAATTTTAAAATTGTTGAATATTTTTACGATTTTTTGATATATTTAATGTATTATAATAAATTTAATTTTGTGTTTGTTGAATATGGCTAAACAAAATATTTAAAACAAAAAAAAGTAAGTCATCAATGAATAAAATGAGTCTACGGGGAATAAAGTGAGTCTGCAGGTGATCTAAAATGGTCAAGATGAAAATAACATTTCTTTCAATTTTAATATTTTCGAAGAAATTAGCTTGTATTACCATATGCACGCATATATTACTGATATTAATGCAAATTGTATAGATGTAAAACTTAAGGATTTACCCATAATAAATCCTGTTACTCAAGTAAAACATAAATTACCCAATATGGTTGGTTCGTCATCTATTGGCCATTTTAAGTGGCCAGAAGATTAGACTCAAGACATTCATTAGCGTTTCACCAGAATATGAACTATGCTTTTTATCGTTATAATCTCGAAAGATGCTTTTAGTTTTTGTCATTAAAGTGGAAATTTTCCTCTTTTCACTTCAAATAATTAAACTATTTATCATTAGCCATACAAGGAAAAGTAATAAATAGCTAGTAAAGATATATAATAACTTCAATGCACTAGTGTATACTATTCTCCAATGAACCTCAAATTTCTTATATTGGTGATTTTATGCAGACACCAGTTGATTATAATATGTGCTTTTTATGGATGAAACTCAAATAATTTTTCCTGATGTTTGCATGCAAAAGATCACTTTTAAGAAATTGTATTTTCAAAGATAACAGTTGATTTCATTAATATATACTATTCATCAATGAAGCTCAAATGACGTATACTGGTGTTCGCATATAAAACCACCACTTATGAAAAATTGCATTTTCAACACTAACACTCCTTAATTCTATCATTTTTTATTGGATAAATTATCTGAACTAAATGATTTATGTCATCATTTATTTTTAATGAAGTGTAAAAATTAAACATTTTTTTTATTAATGTTGCTTCTTTTAACCAAAAAAGTGTATGATGAATTTAAGATTTAATTACTACATACACATAATTTATATGTATACCTAAATACCTTTGTACCTTTTTTTATTTATTTATAAAAAATACTTGACTATTAATAATGTTTTAATTTTTATTCTAATGACTTTTTTGTAATATTTAATGAAATAATAATACAAAACACTAATTTTCAAAAGAAAAACGCGTGTTACTATTTATTTTATCATGTAATAAGATAAAAGTAAGTATCACTTATTTTTGCATGCCTAATCTCAAAATCATTCGCTATACTTGTATGGAAACATTAACAGTCAACTAACGTCCTGCTGTAAGTCGGGCGTTTCACCACGAACTGTTTAATCTTCTGGCCATTCATCATAAAATTGACGCGACTTATGGTCAACGTATGGTTGCAATTTTTACCAGTGTATTTCTACAACAGTAAAACAATATGCGTTTTATTAGCACGCGATATGTTTTGTAAATATTTTTTAGATAAACAATTTCTAAATAAATGTACTAATTTATTGTGTTTTAATTACCTATTTTATTTCCTATGTATTTATCTACCTATCTATATCTATTACTTTTAATCTATTCTGCGGCATAATGCTTTGAACAAAAACAATAACATATTTAGGAGATCGTTTATTTATTAGATGGACAAACGGTTGTTCCAAATGATTGGGAAGACACAGTTCCCATTTTTGTGACGTACAGCTTTACCATAAGTAACAATAGTGGTATCTTTATTCAAGGTAGCGCTGATACGTAAATGGCATTTTAGCAGAGGTGCCAAAATTTTTTCAGTGATACATAATTCATTGATTAAATAAAAACAATATACAGTTACTCCATTCATAATTAATAAAAAAAATTATGTAAGTAAATAAGATTTTCTAAACAATAAAATACAACAATTTTCTAAAGCTGTTGAAAATCAAGGGATGTAAGAAAATAAAAAAAAATACTACAAAATATCACTAACATTTTTTCAAAGTATCAATTAATATCACGAAGTCAATTGTTTGTTATATTGCCGCACGTCGAACTAATCTTAGTCGAAATTAAAGACTTATTTATTTTTATTCTCAAATACTATTCATTTTTGAGACTTGCGCCCTTTTGTTCCTTAGATCGAAAACTATAACATATTAAAATTTCAGCTCATTTGACCGGGTCCCAAAAGCCCGTTGGTTTTGTGCGGGGTCCTTTCCACAACTCAATTCAGAGTGGTCTTGGACACTTATAAAATAGCAGAATAAAGCAGTCGTGAAGACATATCAAATATCACTGCTAGAAACGTAAAGATGTTATTAAATAGTATTGTTATAATTAATAAAAAAAACGTATATTTAAATTCAGTCGCGAGTCCACATTCAAGGTATCAATAAAATAATATTTTCGCAAGCTGTGTCAATAGCGATACCTTTTACAGTTAAAGTGGTCATAAATCCACAAAGAAAAACCCACCCTTCCCACCCTCCCTCCCTCCCTCCCTCCCCTCCTCTTCTCGGCCATTTACGTTTTATTATTTAAAGCTGTTCTTGTGTCGTTTATTTTTCTTCTTTAATTTGTTTTGCTTTTATTTCGCCTACCATCTTGAAGAGATTGCGTAAAGTTTTAAATTATTTTATTTTACCCCTTGCTTCACGTTGCTCTCTGTGTCAGTGCCTAATTATCGCTGCAGTCTACGGCGCACGCGCAGATTTTGCTTTTGTCCCCAGGAGGGCCTGACGACGAGTATCGCCAGTACGGTGACCATGACTCGATAACGACGACGATGTTGATAAGTAGAGGCCGTGGTTTCACCCACCCACCCTGATCACCCAAGTTTTTGATCCCCGCCCAACCCCGTTCGGCCAGCCCCATAAAGCGGCCTTCTGGAACAAAACCAGTACCATATTGATGAATCAAAATTTATAAATTAAACTTATTTATAATTCTTGAATAAAACGTATACAATTTAGCAGATTGTGAGTGCTTTTAACGAGATGTCGGACCAAAGTTACAGAGATCTACACCTTTCAACACAAGAATTATGTTGGAAATATTGAATTAAAAATCTGAAGAAATTATATGGGTAGTTTAAAACAAAAGCGAGGACATGGCGTTTGATTTTTTAAAGAAAATATAAATTTGTTGATAATAATTGAATAAACTATTTACGGAATTTTCAACGCAAAAATCAGAATTAAATTACAAATTTAAAACTCTGAAAAAATTTGAGTATACTATTTAAAATATGCCTAAGGGCATGGCGTTCAGGATTTTTTTCCAAAAATTAATTTTTTTGTTTATAAAAAAGTATAAAAATTACCATTTTCTGAGTCCGACATCCCCTTAACTGTTTATTTCATTTAAGATCTCAATTGTCAAGCATAAAAAATGTATCATATTCTCAAAAGTTTGTATCTCATTTTATATTTGGTTCTACAATTTTTAATTTAAATTAAACTTACCATTTGTAGGCGGGGTTGTTCAGACGCCGTACATACTTTGAAGTCGCTCACTAAGTTGTGGTGGAAACTGGTCTGAGAATCGCCTCCAGTTTTCTGCTCCAACTTGATTTTTAAATCCGTGTAATATCTATGTAACATTAAATTAAATAAATTATTATTTTTGCTAAATGCACAACATGGATATAAAAACATTTATAAATTTTAAATTCAATAATTTTAAGATTATATACCTTCTGAAATGTATCTTTGAGATCTTCTCGAGGTGTTACCCACGATGCAACGGCGTCACAAAAGAATATAAAATCTTGAACAACTCCTGCGGGATTTACAGCTATCATTTGACACATACCACGAAATGCTGAATCTTTTTCTTCATTGTCACGTATGTTCCTCAACGATGTACACCTGTTAATAATAAAAAATTAATAAGATACCAATAATAGCAATGATTGGAAAAATTATAAAAAGTTGAAATTGTGGTGCGACTTTTTTTGACAAATGTACAACGATTATAAACGCGAAGCAAAAAAAGTGCATAATTTAAAAAGTTAAAAAATATTATTGCTAATTAATTTATATTCAATTTATTAACCACATAATTTCAACCTCTTACAATTTTTGACAATATTTATAAAAAGTTGAAAATATGGTACGACTTTTTTTGTCTAATGTATACGAGAATAAACGCGAAGCAAAAAAAGTGCACGATTTAAAAAGTTAAAAAATGCGGTTACTGCTGATTATTTTGTATTCAATTTTGCGCTTTAAATAATTATCTTTGAACAAATACTTCTGAAATATACTAGTTATAATTATGCGAAATAAATTATTATACTTTTAAAATATCTTGTAAGATAAAGTAAGGTGTGCTTATAAATTAGTGTTTAATAGTGATGAAGAATAATTAATTATAACGTTTTGTAACTCTATGTGTGATGTGTGTGTGTGTGTGTGTGTGTGTGTGTGTGTGTGTGTGTGTGTGTGTGTGTGTGTGTGTGTGTGTGTGTGTGTGTGTGTGTAACATTCTTAATGAAGATGTATATTCTTCATTAAAAGTTTGGTACTGTGGAAACTCAAAAGGTCGGGTTTACATTTATTTGTAACGTCAAACGCACTGGCTTTCCTGCTCAACATGTGTCAGACAGTAAAATAGTAGTGGCATACCTTTAAAAGTATATCAATGTATAAATATATATAGTTTATATATATATTATAAACTACAACATCGAACAGAAACTTAGTTAAGTACAGTTATAAAAAAACAGTCCGCTGTAGTTTACCTTCTATCACAGATAGCAAATGTAAACCTACCTAACATTTGGCTGAATTTCAATTTTATAATACCCATTCCCATACTTACGGTGCGACAAATGGACTTCATAAATAAACGTGTAAACTGAGAAAAAATATAATTGAGGACTTTTGAAAATTCATGTAACTTTTCATAACTGCACCTTACAACCCAAGTTCACACAAAAATCATTGTAAATATCTGACAAAATAATGTAAAACTTTACTGTTGTAATTTTAATAAAGTTTTGATAAACGGTAAATTAAAGTACTCTGAATTTCCAAAAAAAATCCTGCATAAAATGTACTTAAAAATTAATAATAATAATAATATATTTGAATAAAGTGCTAATAATAAAAAATAGAATATAAGTAATTGAATAATAGAAGATAATAATAAAGAAATTTACACACCACTGTCGGACAAACTGCTGTAACATGGGGGCGACGTCGTGGGGACACACATAACCTAGACGACCGATCGTTATGGCTACGGTTTTCATTTCATTTCAGTAATTTGGCAAGTGAAGTGTAGTGAAGTGACCGGAAACACAAACAATAAGACAAACTGATAGCGAATCAACAGTGAACTCAGGCGAATAGTATGCTGCTTATAACTTTAATTAATACGCAATTAATTAACCATAATCAATTAATGTTAACAATCAATACACAATGTAAAAACACAGGTGAACATATGAAATACCAACAATTAACATAGGCAATACCGTGCTTTATTGTAGCTGCTGAAAAAATAATAATCAAAATTAGGTAGCAGCGTGCGAGCCCATGATTTACAAACGATTAATTAAATATGCACAAATGGGTAGCTCTCATTATATAATTTTGTCTCTCAAAATTCTATTTTACGGATGATATGGAAACTACCCAATGATGCATGTGTATGGCGACAAATAATAACAAATTATAATAATAGTAATAGAAATAATAATAATAATAATAATAACAATAACAATAACAATAATACGACTGAAATTAATTATTTTGCGTAAATAAAATATTGTGTCTCTACGATGGATTTTGTTTTTCTTTCTTGTTTCTCGATGTCAGGTACGTTAAACGAATATGTTCGGCCATCAGGCGATCGCACACCACTAAGTATACACCATAAAAAAATATAAAAAAATACAAGTGATATTTTACGATCATCTCGTGCAGACATCTTTACTAACGATGATTCCGACGTGTGGTTTATAGGTTTTATACGTCAAACAAATCAGAGAAAAAAGTATAATTAAAATATACAAGCATTAAATAAAATATCCGACTGTCGCCTGATATTTGTTTTCTTGAACTTGGTAATGGGACATTTGTTACATATTATTAGCATAATATGTATAGATTTAGATTCTTATTTAAAATAAATATATTCAAAATAATATATTATCTAACAGAAAACTTAAATAAATGAATGTCAATAATTGTAAAATAAAAACATTACTCACCGGTATTTTCCAGAAGAGTCTTTGGTGTGTTTGGTCTGTTGATAATTTCAATGAGTTGTGATAAAATTAAAGGAATATATGCACTTGTATCAGGTCCTATATAAACGAAAACAATTGTTTAACATAAAGTTAATAAATTCTTAAATAATTTTAAGATTCGTAAATAAACATACCAAGTTTTATCGCAATTTCTCCAATTGCCCACGTTGCGTTGTTACAAACCGATATATATTCTGGATTTAAGTTTTGACTGAGAATTGGCATAAAATCCGCTATAAAAAAATAGATTATTTTTGTAAATGTAAATTATGTAATTAGAACGTAACGTGAAGATCCAAGGAATTCATGGAAAGGTTGAAAAATATTACTTACGTATACAAGGAAGTACATGTTGAAAACAAGCTTTTGTCAAATCTCCTAGAAGGGCAAAACTACTTTGTCGTACTTCAGGCATATGGTCCTGCATGCACTGATAAAGTAACTGCATCACATTACTATTAACCACGAGGCGTTCCATGTGTCCATTTAAACCTTCGGCTAGTCCACTAAGAAGATCAAGTGCTACAATCATAAAGTCTTTATCTGGAGCTTCAAACTGATCTGGGTTTTGCGTGTACGCCATATGTCGATTCAAGGTTTGTTCTACTAACGAAACGCATCTCCTATAAATTAAAGATTAAATAATAAGAATTAACAAATTCAATAAAAATACTTAAAAAATTAATGGATTAGTGTTACAAATAAATGTATTACCTATAAACTGGTTCACAGTATGGCAGAAATCCGGATTGCAGCGCTGTAGCAACTGACGACAAACATTCTAGAAGCGGAAATAGATCTTTGTCTTCGTCTTTTAAAACATTCCACTTATTAATAAGAGGTGGCATAAGTAAATTTATATAGTCAGGTTTGTTGAGATGTCGACCAACGGAATCAGCCAATGTACCGATAGCGTCGTACAGGATTAACAGATTCTTATGCTGATATTTACCTATAAAACAAAGTAGAAATAATGTATGCAATTTTTAAATAATTATAAAATATTTATAGTTATCAATCGATTTGGAACTTACCAAAAGCAAATACAAGTGTCTCTAAAATAAAACCAAGGTACGGAACCAATTCTGTACACGCTTCTTCTTCAAGAGTTGCAAATGCTGAGCATGCTGCTTCTTGAACTCGTTTGTTGCCATCTAATATTCTTTTGAGAAGTTCAGTCATTAGTGGTTTTAAGTAAGTATCATGTGGTTGTGCACAAACCCAATGAGCATAACGACTTAACGTCCAACATGTTATTGATCTTACTAAAGCTTTTTTATCACTTAAACAGTTTATCAAGTACGGAATAAGTTCGGGTAAATGTGGAATCATACCCGTCATACAACCTATGAAGCAGAAATTTAAATTAATATTTAAGTAATTTTAATTAAATAACGATGTAATTACTTAATAATACTAATAATTAACAGAATAATACCTTCAGCAATTGCTCCAAGTGCTAGAATACCAGATTCCTTAATTTCCCAATTTTGATGGAATAGAGTTTCCTTCAAAATAGGTACCAAAACTGGTAAAAGATCTTCCTTAAAAACTCCAGCTAACATATCCAATGCCGCTGCTGAACATTTTCTCAAATTCCAGTCGCTAAGAGAAGAGTCGTCATCTCCTCCATCTTCAGAATCGAGATCTTTATCGTTATAGCTACCATTTTCCTCTACATGTTTGATTATAGACGAGTGATGCAAGTTGTGTGTTTTAGATTTATGGAATCGTGGTCGTATGTCTTCTTCTCTATCTGGTATCATCTCATCTTCTTCAACATCTCCTTTTAAGAGTATGATGTCTAATTCAGAATATTTCATGCCTTTGACAAGTACAGGAACAAGTCTGGGTAGATGTGAAGCAAGAACTTCTCTACAAAGAGGCTGTTCAGCAAGCGATAGCCAGAATTCACAAGCTTCTAGAGCAACACCGTCATTTAAATCTTGGGTTCTCATTAACATATATTCAATTATATCGTGCATGTGACAAATTAATCTATCCATACGAACTTCTAATAGCATTACTAAAGCTCTGCAAAGTAATAGTACTTGTTAGTCGTAAAATTATGTAATGTTTTCGTCGTATAAACTAATTGATACTTTTAAAATAAATATTGTAATAAGTAAAATACATACCTGCAAACATTTTTTCTCACTTCAGAATTATCATCCGATGTTAAATAAAAAAGATTTTCTAGAAAGGCATCCATATGCATCATAAGAGCTTGCGCACGATTGACGATAAATTGGTTAACGCAAGCGATAGCGTGTGATCTAATTTTGGGCGACGAATGTCTGAAGAATTGTAAAAACTTTGGAATCAAAACGTTTAATGGACGACTAACGGTATCCGATTCAAGTTGTTCTGCTGAGTCTTCACATATCTTTTGTAATGCACCAAATGCTCCTTCACAAACATTATAATCTTGCGAATCTAACATTTGACATAGAGCTGGAAGCAGTTCTGGCCAAGTTGACAAATCACCTGTTTTTTAGATTTAATATTATTCATTATGGCATATATATATATACATATATGTGTGTGTGTAATTATTTATACAATATGATACAAACAATTATAAAATATAAAACTACCTTTTGATGTAATGGTTGTGATCAAAATGCCCACCGTCGCTCGAATAAGCGAGGAAGGATCTCCCACTGCAGATAGACATTCTTGTTTTATGAAATCTGTGACTTCAGGGTGAAATTTGGGATAGTGAGCTTTAACATTATTTTTCAAAATAAGACCACTCAAGGACCTAGTTGGTTCATCTAAAATAAAAATAATTAAAATATAAAATTAGTAATACATTACACATACGCAGTATACAAATAAAACAGAAAAAATACATTACCTTCTGAAGTCAATTTAGTCAAAACAAAGATAAGGTAATTATTGAAGTGTGGAAATTTATTGAGCTCTTCCAATTTCTATTAATACACTCGTTAAGGAAAATGTATTGTACATAATAATTAAAAAAGTATTTTAAGCGAAATCGAAAAAGTTACATTTAACTTTGGAAATGCATTGACAATCTATAATTTGTGTGAGAGAATGAAGTGAACATTTCGCGAAAGAGGCAATAGCGGCGCGCACACTCTACACATTCTTCTCTAAGTACACATGCACGTACACGACACAGAGAAAGGAAATAAACGCAAAAAAATTCACTCGGTATATTTCGCAGATATCTACGATTGAAAGACACGCGCATGTATATGTATGTATATGGAGGTATTACTGCGAGGATGAACCATCGCGAGAAACAGAGGTGTACGCTTGTGAAAGATATAAGACACGAACGGGTACTCGAACCAAAGGTATAAGAGTAATGTAGGCGAGGAGATGAAGGGGAGGGTGGTAGAGAGAAAGAGAGAGCAAGAGAGAGAGAGAGAGGGAGAGAGAGAGAACGCGGGGGGTCGCTGATACAGAGAGCGCTGGATGATGCTCTGGAAAATCGCAAACGCCGAATTATCATAGTTCATTATCGTCAATTAGCTTACACTTTGTTGGGTAATAAACAACTTGAGTATCGGTCGTCTTGTATAAACACAGTGTAATTCGTCGCACGCCCTTGGTTTGGCACTCTCTCCCTCTTTTTGATACTCACCTGCTACAAATTATATATATATATACATACATATATATGATGTATGTACGTGTATATATATATATATATGCACGCAGCCTTTATACTTGGTAAACGTTATAATCTCGCGGTCGAATTGTCCGATACCGAGAAATAAAAAAAAATGGCGAAACACCGCGTGTCCTAATTATAACATTCGCGTGTAATTTATCCGAGCATAGAATATGAAGAAGGCGGCCCTGAGGTATAGCGCGGGCGCGGGCGCGAGCGTGTTCGTGGCCCTCCCGGGCGGTATAATAGACGCGCGTGTACCTTGCGATCACTCGATTGATTCGTTTGAAAAAGGATACTTGCTGGACGGTCCTCTGTATTTCCGTGTTTGGGCTTTGGGACTCTTTGAGCAGCGTCAGGATCTGCCGAAGTCCTTCTTCTTGCGGTTGCCACGCCATTTTCATCGTATTTCTCAAGAGCAGCACCGAGCGCAGCCAGCCGTCTCCTCTGACCTCGCCGCGAGCAAACGGAAGTCCCCCACTACGATTATTTCGGTGCCCTGTTACCACAACCACACCGCTACGCGCCGCCGCCGTTCGTTGCTGCTGATGCTGATGCTGATGTTGATGGTGTTGTTGTTGTTGTTGTTGATGCTGATGTTGAGGTTGAGGTTGAGGTTGATGCTGATGCAAGCTCAACGTTGCTCCCGATGACGAGGATATTTTTTTGCGACGCCCGTTGTTCAAGTTCGCCACGGACCCACGCATTTTTTTTTTCTTGTATTATTTCGTTATACTTTTATTCCCAGTTTTTTCAATATTTTTCGTTCTGGATGCGACCTTTTTTACGATCAGGTGGGAGAAGTTAGGCATTTTTTATATATTTATAACAACTCGATTTTATTATCAAAGACAAGTGAACGAATTTTCGAAGCAGACGAGCAGTTCCGCTTGCGCGCGATCGACCCGGGAATTTCAAAACTATTTTTAAACTAGTCGATAATTAGTCAACCTTTCTTTTTGCTTTTTATTTTACGTTGAACTCTTGTTTTTTAATAACGGTTTTATCGTTAGGTAAAAATAAGCCGTAGATTTAAAAATTTGAATGTTGATATAATTATTCGCTTTAATTCTATATTGAGAAATAATATTTAGAAAGCTTCGTTTTATCACTGCAAGATAAAATTAATTAACATCGTTGCATAAAATTATTAAACTAATTTTCCGATCCGTAAATAGTAATTATTGATCCTCACATTAAATAGACATTAAACAGTTTTTTCACCCGGATCATCTAAAAAGTCTATTTTATTAACCTCTAGGAGTGGAGTAAGATTGCATTTTATTCCCAGTAGACCCATTTTATTCATGGTAGACCCTCTTTTTTGTTTTGAACACTTAGTTCAGTCTTTTTCTACAAATACAACATTAAATTTATTATATTAAATTAAAAATATGAAAAACTTTTACAATATTGAAAAAATATAGAAATTAAAAAAAAATTTGTTATTGCAAAAAGTGACTTTTCAAATGATCAGGGTGAAAAATTTTATATGCATAAATATGCCTCGCTAATGCTCGGGCAGCAACTTTCATCCCGGGAGTAAATGCCTATTTTACTCCCTAAGTGCATAAATAACTATTTCAAAATAATTTCACGTAAATAAAATTATTATTTTAAAACAGTTTAATTAGAGTAAGGATAAAAAAAATTATTTCACGCTTCACGTACCGTTCGGTATTAGGTTTAATAAGTACACGCTATAAGAAAAAGAGATAAAATGAGATAGAGAGGATACCGTTAACTCCTAACGTTCGTGCGTATACGCGTGTATTATGCACGATATGTATATACTTGAATGTAGAAAGTTTCCTACGATTTCGGTTGTATATGTGTAGTTCGACCATGGAAAGTAATAATCCTTATGGGAATCGAATATAATGTAAAATTTTAGCATTTTATACCTATTATTTTTAATTTCATAGTTTACGCTATATACACGTGTATTCGAAACGTTTAAATTATACTGAGAATCTTTTCGTATACACATTTTTGTAACATTACTTTATTTATTTATATAAATAAAAGGAAATAATGTACTTAAAACAATGAAATTAAATAAATACAGCTATATTAAAAACAATTCAATAAAATTTAATGTATCCTATATGTATATAATAGTATTTTCTTTTTTTGCTAAATCAAATAATACAATTGTAAATAATATATACACCAAAAATTAGTTGTAGTAATATTAAATATTTTTTAATAAAAACAATACAAATGTAAATTACATTAACTTATCAATAAATCTCATTATGCAGTTCATTTAATTTTTAGTATCAAATTATTAAATATTTTGTGAGTTTTAAACTCATGAACAGTTTGTTCTGACCTTTGGTCGCCAAATTTCTATAGCATCTGTACCAGAAACAGCCAATACCTCATTCAGATAATCAATCTATTGAAAAGAAAAAATAATTCCTTGTCAAATAATAATAATAATAAATTAATTAAAAAATAATTAAATTAATTAACGTTTTACCAAATATAAAAAGAAATATTTTGCAAACTTTAATTATCACTTACACTTGCTATTTCACCATTGCTGTATTGTAAAGATGTTAATATTTGTGGTGGATCGGTGGGACTCCATATTTGCACAGTTCTGTCTAAGGAACTTGTAATTAAGCACCCAGAGTCAACATAAACACCTGTAATACTCTTCTCGTGTTCAGTTATGTAGCTTTTAACAGGTTCAAAATCCTGTTTTGGATCTAGGACATGAAGTTTTGCAACACTGTCGCCAACGTATACTATTTCTTTCTGCATGCACATACTCATTGGAAATGAATCTTTAGATATCTGAAAGATTAATGTATAAATAATAATACATTATCTTTTTAATTTTTGTAATAAACATATCAAAGTAGATAATGTTATAGTTAATGTCATTATGATAATTCTATACTACCATGATTGATTTTACTGTACGCCTAGTTCTTTGATCCCATACATTTACAGTTTTATCTTCACTTGCAGAAAGAATATAATTTGAATTCATTGCCAGTCTTATAATAGCACGTTGATGTGGTTGATATTTTGCAATTGGACTGTGACTACCCCGAGAATCAAAAACACAAACATTTTTGCAGTATGACCCTGTTGCAAATACTGCTAACTCTGGACAAGAAGTAACACACAATAAAGCACCAAAATCCAACCTACGGAAAGAAACAACTATTCAGAAGATTACACATTATTTAAATAATTAACATATCAATGTATAAAATTGAAATAGTATTTTTCGTGCCAAGGCTGTGGAGTAGAACTTTTTTGGTCAAGGCACAAACATTACTTTTCGATAGAGTACCCGAAATGTACAACATTATATCGACGCCTCATACGAAGAAAAGCACAACTCAGATTCTGTAATGTTATTTTAAATAGAAAAATCTGAGTTGTGCTTTTCTTCGTCCGAGGCGTCAATATACTGTTCTGTAGTTGTAAAGTGAACTAAGATAATTTTTAAAGTTTTTCAACTTTATATGTACACATGTCTATAAAATTGTACATTACAGCTGCAAGATAAAATGCAATGTCCTATTTTACGAATACTCTATGAAAAAATTTTTTTTAGAACTATAGGTATTGATAAAATTTAGCTTGATTTAACAATTACATTTCATAATTTGTTATAGGTATTAGTCCAGTATTGGTCATTGACCATGCTTTGACAGAACGGTCCCAACTGCAGCTATATATTGTGTCATGTATAGCTGTTAAATCCCAAATCCATCCATTGTGGGCATTAGTTATAGTCATAGTTTCATGCCTGCCACATTCTTCTGACGACAGATGACATAATACTAAAGATCGGTCTCTTCCTCCGGATATACATATATTTCCACCCTATCAATTATTTAAAAAAAAATTTAATGTTAAATAATTAAATTAAATGTTTAATAATAAGATGAGGTATTTACATGCATTAATAAAAGTCCATCAATGGTGCTATAATGAATATTGTTTAACCATAATTTTTCCATTTTGTCTTTATTTCTCCATAATTTTGCTTGTCGCTCCATAGCAACACACGATAATTTCCAAAATAATCCATCTTGATTAACTGTAAAAAATAGTTTAATATACTAATATTGAATATAAATATAGAAAATGTAAAATAAACTTAAATTATTACTAACCGGATGACAAAGTTGGATAATTAGTATTTGGCCAGATTTGGCTTATTCTCACTTTCCAAATAGAATTATCATTCAGGATATTGTGAAATTGTTTACAAGTTAGGCTTAATCCATGTACCAAAGTTGATGCATCCAGGAATGAGCAAATGTACAGGAATATCTGTATAACAAAAGTGTATGTATATATTTCTTGTACAAATATTAAATAAAATTATAAAATTTATTTTTAATTAAACAAGTACTTATTTTTACAGTCAAGTAAATTAAGTAAGTATAAGTGCGAACAAAAACAAAATTGCATATAAAAACAAACGCGTTTACGTTATTTATCAGAGAACTTTAAAAATGGCGACCAACAGCTGATCAAACGTCAAATCGTAATCTCGAAAATACGCATATATTTTTAATCATAAATCATGTATAAAACATGAGATACCTTTTATCCAAAAAATTTTTATATATACCGAAAAATAAAAATATAAATAAATAATTGATGTTGGAGGTATATAGGTACTCATTAAAACACATCGAATACAATCTATCGATGGAAAAAGGTAAGCGTAGAAAGATGTACTGACTTCAACTGGGATATCTTGGAGATTGAGGGCCTCCTCCTGAGAATTCCCATCGTCCGCGCAACTCGCGCGTTCTTCGTCGCACATCGTGGGTATTGTGATGCTGGAAACGTCGTTTCGAAACGTCTGCGTCTATCATTCGACCGAAAAAGAAATCTTTTCTGACACTTGTATTATTGTAGATGTGCGTAATCGTTTGTCTTCTCTTGACTCCTGGCATACACGTTATAAAAAGAAAAAATTGTTTACAAATAAAAGAGACCTTTTCGCATACTTTGGGCCCAACCAGATGTAGATGCACTGGAGCACGCGCAGCATGACTCAACGAGCAGCCGCGCGCGACACGATTTCTTTTCTTTTTTCTTTCCCTTTTCCGTTTGTAGCGCGTAGGTAGGGTAACTATATATATATACACTGCATACAGCTGCTGCACTAGTTACAGAAGGATGAATTTTCAGGGCCGGCAACTTATATACTTATACCTGTACCGAAAAATGCGCCTGCAGATTGCCTTGATATAACTACATTTATTTTATACATAAAGAGTTGATCGGTTTTTTTAAGACGGTATTCTTAACTTCTATTGTAAAGTTGCTTCTTTCTCACTTTAGAAAACTCTTAGTTTGTAGATTTGTATTTTCGAACATTTTACTTTGTCTTTTAAAGTAAATTTATAGAATATCTTTGGAGCTAGAAAAACATTTTTTTCATTGAATTATTTTTTGTTGTTATATTTTATACTTTAACAATTTTTGTAAGCATCATTCAAGTAATTTATTTTTTTTATCTTACACAAGTAAAAGTATAAATTTATATTGTAAAATTGAATACAAAATTTAATAAGTTTCTGTAATATAACTTTTTAATTATATAGTTTTCTTATTTTTTTGAAAGGATAATTATAAACAAGTAACAGGAACAATAAATTAGTCGTTCAGTTAAAACATAAGAAATTCTATATTTCAAAATTATTTAACAGTTGCTTATAGAACATTTTATAAATTGATATTTTATGAGTCTCAAGCCCATTTATCAATAACAACTTGCATAACATTTGGAATATATTAAGGTAATTGACTCTAATAATACCATACATTATATTTTTAGAGTCAAAGGTTTATCACATAAGTACTATTATATTTATAATATTTTTTTACAGTCACAATTTTGATTCATTCAAACATTATCTGTACATCATTCACAGTTATATACATTTGTATAAATAAAAAGAAAGCACAAATTATTTAAGTACTTTAAGTAAAAGTAATAAAATTATACATCATTGCTTCATAAACTTTTTGTACATAAGAAGTCTTCAATAAAAAATTTCCAAGTACCAAACATTACAATATTTTAAAATTTTAATGTACATAGTTAATAATGCATTGTATGCATGCTGATATTTTATATATTAATATTTAATACAAAATAGCCTGAATGTACAATCAACTCTTATCAACTAATTATTAAATAATTAATTTTGAATTTTCAACCATTAATAATTCACAGAATTTTGTAAATAACTGTTCTTTTAGTAAAAACAATATGTCTGTAGTAAATAATAGCATGTTTAACAATTCTAAACATAATAATATATAAATAGTATTTATTAATAACAATATAAACAAAAACTGTAAACATCATAAATTAAGACTATTCTCTGAATCATTGCATGGTTTATATTCATGGAGTAATGTAGTGTAATTAATCAGTACAAATGATAGTACTGCACCACATGCAGAACCAGCTTGCATTATTACTCCAACAGTAAAGAGTGATTGTTCAGACTTTCTCCTGAATACTGATGTAATTATTAATTTAACATAAGAAATTAACCCTACTAATAATATCCATGATGATATTACCAAAAATTTACCAAAATTTGAATTTTGAAGTGGTGGATTTGGAGAGACTAAGGCAAGATACATAACATAACCACTTATTATAAATACTACAGCAGACAGCCAGTTGATTATCTTTAAACTATGTGGAAGAAACCACAGAGCTAGAAGACATATACTGGGATTAGCAATTTGTGACAATGTAGTGCTTAAATGGTATGTCATGTTTCCATATGATAAGCAAGAAAACGGTTGGAGCCCAGGAAACAATCCATTGGCTAGTAGGCAAATTATGCTCAGTATAATATATAAATATAAATCTTTTAGTGTCATTTCTTTTTTATATGATGTATAATGAACATTTGAATTATCTTCAACATCTGTCTTTTTATAATTATCTATATCAACTTGTTTTTCTGCAACATCATTTTGAGATATTGAAGTCTCAGACAATACTGATGTTTGTCTCTGACAGTGAAAATTTTCAACTTCATTGTTTGTTTTGTTACTACTTAATAATCGCGAGGAAATCTTTTCTTTTGCAATATAATTTAAGTTTTCCAAAAGAAAGAAGGCTACCAGAGATAATAATAAGACCATGAAAATAAAGAAAAAGTAGTATTTTGGTGGAAATCTTGGATAAACATCATCTGCTGTTTCAGTATTATTACTGTTTCTGTTACATACATGATTTTCACCAATACCTTGAATAAACGCAACAATGCTGGGTAAAACACCACTTAAGCCTTCTCCAATAAAATATGACACTAGATAAACTTCTTTAAAATTTCTGAGATATGGCATAAATAAAACAGAACTGGTACAACTAACAGCTGAAGTAAAAAATGTTAAAACAAATAAAGCTGTACTATACTTTTTATCACCAATGTTGGATGTTTTATCGTATAAAAATACTAATAGTCCCATTACTAAACATCCGATTCCAAGCATTACTAAGATGTAGTATGACTCATTAATTTTGATTAAGTATTTGTGCAATACACTGTAAATTATAGGAGCAATATTGGCTGCTTGAATCGCTACTACTAAATATGCTGCCAATCCCCAACTTTCGGGTGATGAATGTACTAATAGAGGTAGTTGTATGAAGATACCGTTAACTCCAATCCAAGCTGAAGTTCCAAATATTGTCACTAATATGTGTACAATTGTAGATGGTTGTGGTCTCCACATGTAATCATTTTGAACACTACTTATTTTCTCTGTTGCAGTCATTTTCAGTTTTCTATGCATCAAAATTTGTTCCTCATTCTGATATCTGTAAATAAAAATTAATGTTTAGTTTTCTTGATGCCGAAATTTTAAATGTTTTATAAATGTATATAACATGAATTATTTTAAAAGAAAAAGAGTTATTTAGATAATAGTAGTACTTACATAGATATTTTACTATCATCCTCGATGGGTTGAGTGTCATGAGACTTTTCATTTAATTTCTCAGTGAGTTCTTTATTTGATTCTGGCATTTTATTGTTTACCCAGGTGATTACAAGATAAATGAAACTCAAGTCAAATAATAAAAATTATCAAGTGTCGAGGCATACTGTTTGAGCTTTATACTACATTCTCTAGAAGTAGACAGCATTTCACGTTAAGATAATTCAAATTACTATCAGTTTCCGACATTTAGTGTTAATATAATTACTGAGATAGTGAGTAAACTTGTGTCAAGACAAATTTTTTATTGGTTATTTTGTTTCTGTAGCAAGCAGTATTATTATAACCAATTCGTAGTTTTAGATTAATATTTAAAATTTTTTATGGTAAGAATTCAACCTGTATTTAAGATGTCTGCATTTTTTTCTTGCATTTTGTAATATATATCTACATTTACACTTTACTTTTTTCTACTGGTCCTACCGTGAAGTTAAAGAAGGTATTATATAATAAACTTATTATCTTTGATAATGAACAAAGTACTATGCACAAGCAAGATAAAACATGTTTAACTAATACAGTAATATATAAATTGCTGAGGTTAATTTCTTTTGTAAATTGAAATGCATAGGAACGTTTACATAATATTCTAATTTAAAATTCATATTATTAAATAAATCATTTAAGTAGATAATCATAAGTAAATCTGTACAATAATATTACATAAATCCATTTCAAAATTTTTTTATGAGTTGAAAATAATATATATATGTATAAATTGTTAATATTTACATTACTCAGTATCATATTGCCAGTAGTATGTATTTTGTAAACTTTACAAGATTTGGAACAAACTTAAAAATGTATATAAATAAATTACTATTTGAAATATAGACTTATGCTTTTTTGTTCATGTTATAAAAATGAATGAAGTTTGTGACTTTTTCAACAGTATTACTAAATTTTTATAATATTTTAGTAAATAAAAATAAATTTTCAAATATCTTCAAATACATTTTAAAACAACTATCATTTTATAAATTCATAAAAAAGTTATTGTCATTTTTTAATTTTATAGATGCCAGAATTATGAATTTTAATGACTTGTTAAAAAGAATATTTTTTTTACCTTTTTTAGCACAAATTTTATAGATGTAATCTAATAATTCTTTTTATTAATCTTTATCTAATTGAAGTAATATTATTTTGTATTGTTGCGTTTGTTATTCTGTAATGTAAAATTTATATATGAAATTCATGAAGATTTAATTTTGAATTTAAATCGTATAAAGTATAAAAAGATTAATGTATTGTTAAAACATCACAAGGAGAATATGATTGGAATATTTTTGAATGATTAACTAATACAAAGGTTGTGATTGCTCCAACTAAAGAGCCAACTTGAGTTGCAACTCCAGTATAATACAAACCCCTGCCTGGATCTGGTCGGAATAAAGTAGTAATACCCATTTTGACAAACCCGCTAAGACCACTAACTAATATCCATAAAACTACTATAAGGAATTCACCTAACCACGAATGTTGCAATGGTGGAGTTGGTGATTGTACAGCTATATAGAAAACTAACGAAGATGTTATTAATACAACTGCCATTAATGCTGATAATAAATTGACTTTAGGATTTTGAATAAAAAAACCTGAGCACATTGCCAAAGGTCCAGCCATTGATGCTAATGTAACTGTCAAATGATAAGCCACATTACCATATGGTAAACATGAATAAGATTGTATACTTGGCAATACACCATTTCCTAATAAACAAACCACACCCATCATCACCAACAAGTAATAATATGTTTGCTTAGACATTGACCAACCAGATGTGGTTTTATAACTTGGTGGAGCATTCATATCTGTAGGTAGAGTTTCAGTACTAGAAGGTAATTTAACTCTTTCTCCTTTAGCTACTTTAGTTTTGTTCAAGCTTATAAATGCAAGAAAACTCAAAAACAATATAAAGCTTATAAAATTGAAAAATGTTTTTGGAGAAAACCTAGGATCTGGATAATGAGTTTCAAATTTAATTTCAGATCCAGGTTTTGTGACATTGATGCATTCTGGAGCTCCACCTACACCTTGTATTAAAGCAACAATACTTGGTAAAAATCCACTTAGTCCTTCTCCTACTAAATAAGATACTAAGTATATTTCTCTATAGTTTCTCATATAAGGCATAAAAAGCACTGAACTTGTACATCCCACAAATGATGAAATAAACATTAATCCTAATAAGGCAGTTGAATGTTCAACATCAAATATTATTGTAGTTTTATCATATAAAAATGATAAAACATAAATAGACAATGCTCCTCCTCCAAGCAAAATGTATATTATATAATGGTCCCTTGTACAAGCTAAGTACCTGGAATTATAAATATTAATTAACTATTATTATAAGTAACATAAAAAACAAATACCTTTATATGAAATACTCACTTAACGTATAAAGTATACAAAATAGGTCCTAAATTTGCAAACTGTACAATCATCACCATATGAGCAGGAAGACTCCATCCTTCTGGTGCAGAATTGACTAGTAATGGAAGTTGTACATATATTCCATTTACTCCGATCCATGCTCCAATTCCAAATAAAAGTGCCAAAATATCGACCAAAATTTTCCGATTACTCAACTTTTGCCTAAGCATTGCACTGGTCTTGATTGATAAATACTTTGTTAAATTATATAATAAGCCAATTGACACAGGATTACAAAAATCTTTGATAAAATTTTTAAAGTTTTTGTATTACGCTCTTGTTACTGTCAAGAATTAAGTGCATCCATTATTTATTCTTTTGTCAATACTACATAAAATATCAATCTATAATTTTTCTTCTCCTTTCATATTACCATGCAGTTCTTATAATTATAATAAACCGACAATTTTTTGTTAGAGTAGTTGATTCCAGTATTCAATATATTTGTGTCAGCCCTTACAATTTTTACGGTACACACTGAAGTCAGTTAACAAATGAACAATAATTTTGAATGTATATATATAATATACAACTAATATTAAGGTTAGGTAAATACTTGCACAGTTGAAAGACTAATGTTCTCGTCGATGTCAATTACTTATAATTCGATTGCAATAAAACTGAAACACTTTTGTAATTGTATACCCTAACATTCTCTTTGTTGATCCATTTTTAAAACCACAATCTTTTGCGGTTCTATCAAAGTAACCTCAATGTTGAGCTAGAGCGCTAGATGATCGTCGATACACATATGCAATACTCTCTCGGTCAACATCGACGAGAAACTGCTTCGACTTTCAATTTATTTGTACTTTGCAGTTTGCACGTGCATGCGATAAAACGCGCATGCGCCAAACTTGTGATTTTTCGAAGAGAACAATATGCTTACTTTTGATAATTGTATGATTATAGCTATATTTTGAGAACTTGTGTAAAGTATTTTATAAGATATTTAGCAAAAATGCCATTATATTTAGTAAGTACTCAAAGTAAATCATTCAAAGTAAGTCATTAATGACTCAATGTAAGTCATTAATGACTCTGTTCTTTACGTTAATTAATATAAGATATATATACATAATCTTAAAATAATCTATGTGATAATGAATATTTGTGAATAAAATATAATAAGGAGATTACATTAAATTTAATAAAACTAATGAAATTTAAAAAAAATTGTAAAAAAAATTCCTCGTACACTGTCACGACAGTTAAGAAATATTTTAAATATGAAATTAATAAATGTAAATGATTTTATGCTTAAATGTACTTTTTTGCATTTTATTATAAAAAAACATTATTTTAAGGAACAAAAACAAATTTTATTTTCTTTTTTTAAAGGAATACAGAAATTTATCGGTCTTGCTGAGTTATAACGTGTATAATGATCACTCTAAGTACACCAAGCTGCTCGCTCGAAAAGGCACGACAATATGCCGTGTCAAAACAAAATTTTATTTTCATTGAAATAAGTAATGTGAAATATATTTTAAATACTATTATATATATGACACAATATTTCTGTTCAAACAGACACATATTTCTAAGTATATATAGACATTTGGAAATGGAATGTGAAAGCGTCGCAATAAAACGCTTTTGAATCATTACAAATGTATAAGTTGAAAAAAAAAATTGTCACATTATTCCGATGCTCGAGGGTACAGTAATGCATTGTAAGCTGAATCAAAGTTCGGTTTTGTTCTAGCTCACCGTGTATTATTTAAACTTTGGAACTACTGCTTTTGGAATAATACACGAATATCGGATCGATAGTTTAACTAGAAACTCTATGTTTGCATCGATCAAGTGAGTATTATAATTATTATATGCAAACTAATCTTGAATGATCTCGGATTTAAAAGACTGTATAAAAATTTACATAAGTTTTTTAATTATATAAATATAATTGAGAAAATGAATTCTTGTTAAACTATATCCTTGTCATATATATATATATATATCAATCTGCAAAAATTTAACAAGGGTTCATTATCTTAATTATATTTATATAATTAAAAAACTTATGTAAATTTTTATACATATATATTATAGTAAATATTAACATAATGTATAATAATTTTTGTTCAAAATAGGGTTACAAATTACTACGGATGTGTGAAGAGTTGCTATAAAATATAGTTATAAGTATATAGTGAAACAATCGTAACTTGTATTTAAGCACATGTATATATGTATATAAAAAAATGTGCCACATCACGGTGACGTTAAGTCTCACATAGTTAAGTATTATCAGTATCAATTAAGAAAATAAAACTACGTTGCGCGATTGACTGTACGTAAGTACATGCGTGTGTGTGTATATATATACACATACATATATATATTCACATGTATACATACGCATTGTATTAATTCTCTAAATCAATGGGTATACATATATATAGTATATGTATCGAACATTAGGCTGAGAGCATCCAACAATCGAGCTTTCCAACCGATTATCAGCCCTTGATCATCATTTCTCGTGCATCTTGATCACGGTAAATTTTGTACACCCTCCATTGTAGGTTAAAAAAACTTTGTTTTTTCGAAGGTATTTAATTTTATTTTGTGTTGTAAAGTGTGTGGTTGAAATTTTGTTCATTTATATATTTTGTTGTATATTTGGTTTTTGTTTTTTTGTTAATAAACAGTGCCTGAAGAGGTCCGCAAACCAGTGGACGAAACGTTGCACGTTTTTTCAAATTGAGAATAAAAAAATTTTTTATTCCTTGTTTAACTTGGATTGACCCTCAAAGATCGACATTTTTTCTTTTTTTTCTAAGTATATATAGACATTTGGAAATGGAATGTGAAAGCGTCGCAATAAAACGCTTTTGAATCATTACAAATTGAAAAAAAAAAATTGTCACATTTCTTTATGTAGAAAATTCTATATTCCGATGCTCGAGGGTACAGTAATGCATTGTAAGCTGAATCAAAGTTCGGTTTTGTTCTAGCTCACCGTGTATTATTTAAACTTTGGATCTACTGCTTTTGGAATAATACACGAATATCGGATCGATAGTTTGACTAGAAACTCTATGTTTGCATCGATCAAGCGAGTATTATAATTATTATATGCAAACTATAATCTTGAATGATCTCGGATTTAAAAGACTGTATAAAAATTTACATAAGTTTTCTAATTATATAAATATAATTGAGAAAATGAATTCTTGTTAAACTATATCCTTGTCATATATATATATTAATCTGCAAAAATTTAATAAGGGTTCATTATCTCAATTATATTTATATAATTAAAAAACTTATGTAAATTTTTATACATATATATTATAGTAAATATTAACATAATGTATAATAATTTTTGTTCAAAATAGGGTTACAAATTACTACGGATGTGTGAAGAGTTGCTATAAAATATAGTTATAAGTATATATAGTGAAACAATCGTAACTTGTATTTAAGCACATGTATATATGTATATAAAAAAATGTGCCACATCACGGTGACGTTAAGTCTCACATAGTTAAGTATTATCAGTATCAATTAAGAAAATAAAACTACGTTGCGCGATTGACTGTACGTAAGTACATGCGTGTGTGTGTATATATATACACATACATATATATATTCACATGTATACATACGCATTGTATTAATTCTCTAAATCAATGGGTATACATATATATAGTATATGTATCGAACATTAGGCTGAGAGCATCCAACAATCGAGCTTTCCAACCGATTATCAGCCCTTGATCATCATTTCTCGTGCATCTTGATCACGTTGGCATGCGATTAGCGTGTGTGTGTGTGCGTTGATGACTGTGTGCACTGGAGAGGATAGATCCCTACATTTCAATTAGACGAATTTGACGATGCCGACAATGTGACGATCGACATCTTAGTATACAGACAATATATATATACATATATACCTATATATATCGCGAGATTATCGCTTTGATCAACTTCGACGGTAATGCCAGACGCTGTGTATTATAAAAGGAGTAATTTTATATAATTATTGTGATTGCGGTGTTTTTGGTAAAAACAATCATGATATACATATACACTGAACGACGGATGCGGATACTCGAATAATGATAACGCTCTAAATTATATCGATTTATGTATACATATCAATCGTGATCGGTATGTGGATTATACTATTTACATGTTTGTGTTTTTCTTTAATAAACAATATCATTTCCATGCGGTAATTTCTTTTCGTAATATCAATCTATTTATCATTTTTTAAAGATAATTCTAAAATGGAGTAGATTGTTATATTTTAAAATGTATGCTTATGTAATATACATATTAGTATGTGTTGTTATTTAAAATAATATAATTTTTTAATATTATTATCTTATTATATTTAAAAATAAATCCTATACCTCTTTATTAATGAAATGTGAACCTAAAAACATAGAATAACGATTTATCTTTTTTGTTAATCAAAGAAGTGAATTTATCGAAAATGAAAAATGAATAAGATTTTTTTATTGATAAATTAGCGAAATTTCTGGACAGACGTTAATAAATTGTTAAATTTTTTTATATAGATTCATATTATCAACCAAAAATGAGTTATTTACATATAATTAATTAATATGATTAATTATTTTGTAAAAGTCTTTCTGTCACGGTATTCTGTTTGTTTTAAACAGTATTATCTGTGATTTCCTTCAGATTTTCTGATAAACGTTTTAAAATTTTTGGAATTTTCCAGGTAGATCTCTGCAATTATATCGTTTCTAGATAAACCCTATTTTCTTGTTTTTAGATAACAATTAAATTTTGTAACAATCATTCAAAAAAGTATGACGTATTTTAAACTTCCGTCTTGCTAACGCATTTTATACCATTACCGAGATGCGCGGAATTTAAAAGAAAATAATGAACTCTAACAATTAACTATAATTTAACTTGGGAGCTAATTTCTTAAAGCAAATATAATTCCGCGTTGCGCTTGGTATTTAAATGGCGTACTTGTAACGTAGAAAAGTGTAAAGAAAAAGTCGTGAGGACTCGTTGAAAATAAAAGAGGATAAAAAGTTCGATGTATTCCAGTGAAATCTCTCGGTTAAATATTGAATTTCCAAAGTTGAAATAATTTATAAATTAAGTAGATAAGCATATGAAGATTGCAAGATTATTGTATGACTACCCTTTGTTCATAATGAACTTGGTATATAACCAAAATATTGATCGACTTTTTGACCTAAATATTTCTTCGTTTTTTCTGTGTGAAATAATTGGGAATATTTGTTTCGCAATGAAATTTTCGCAACTAAACACTTCTTTGATTATAAATTTGTAAAAAAAACATATCTTAGAAAATATCTTTTCTCGAAGTTATACGTATTTGTTTTAATAAAGGATACTATTTCGAAAAAATTTTCTTTTGAAAATAATTACTAGGTGCTACGATAAGTATTATAGGCTTTCCCTCCTCATCGTTAAAAAAAAAATGTTATATGGCATTTGAGTTTTTGGTTTGTTTGATGCATGACATTTATTGTATTAGATTATGTTGATTAGTAGGTCAATTACCGATAATAAATTCCATTCCTCCACTTACTGAAAATTTTAATAACAGTTTCATCAGCCATAATTTAACATATACTAATAAAAAAATAATTAATAATGCGATGGTTTAACTGATATATACTGATATATACTGCTGATGTATACGCGCCTTTTACATTATAAATCTGTACACATGTACATATACGAATATATATGTTGGCGGCAAATCGTTGATTGAAAAATATATTCTTACTTAATAAATTATTTTGCTTCGTTTTAGTTTTATTTAAATTTAGATAATTCTTAAGTAAATATTACCAAAGTACATATTCCATAAATTTTACTGTAGCTACTTATTAAGTAAATGTTACTGAACTACTTAGGTAATTTTTACTCAACCCTTGGGAAAAAAAATTACTGGAGCGATTTAAGTAATTTTTACTTGAGTTTTTTTTTCCGTGTATTTTGGATGATATTCTTCTAACTTATGCCGCATGTTTGTAGAGTTTTAGAAACGAATGAGCATTCAACTCCACTGCGTATATTCGTGTTATAAAATGTATATCCAAATAATTTCTATAATTATTTCGTTAATTATACAATATAATTTTAGTGGATAATACAATAGGAATCAAAATTCAAATAAAAATGCATAATATATATGTGCGGTCGTATAATTGGCATTGACAAAGTACATCATCGAAGTTTAGTAAGAATCATCATATGAATCGAAAGTACACGAACATAACGGATCATTTATCGTATTCATACGGACCGAAGATACAGTTGAATTATATAGTGGTTTGTTTTAATTCCGTTTATTGTTACTATAATATCTTTTTCAAGTTTGAGTATTTAACCATGGCTTACTTTTAGATGTGTAAAAGTAATTTATGTATTATATATTCAAAAATTGTTTCAGGTTTGAAAAGGGAATGCTAATATTATTACATAGAGCTTCAATAAATTATAGCAGCCTTAACAAGTTTACCTCTGTACTAATTTCCAATGATTCTATTATGTGCAAGAATCCATACCAATTTAATTTAATTACAACTATACTATGTAAAAATATATATAAATAACGCATAATTTTCTCGCTTCCCCTTTTAGAAATTTAATAAATAAGTGTATTATAAATATCAATTAAATCGTTAAAATTTGTTACTTGTAACAAAGTTATTATTATTATAACACATGTATCCTCAAAGTTACGGGCACCGAATTCCCTACATATTTGTTACTATTTTACACTGTTGAAGCGTGTGCAAATCTCAAAAATGTAAATGGTGCTTTATATAAACTTTATTTTTACTACTACTAAAGCTCTTTCGTACTACTATATTATATAAACATTTATTTATACAAAAGTACCGTCAAAAGTACCTAATGTTAAGTAATAAACTGTATACAAATATCTATATCAAAATGTATTATGTATCGTCAAATTAAAACTTAATTAAAAAAAAATTAAAATGCCACCAGTATTTAGGAATTTAATTTTTTAATTTAGTATTGCCTCAGGAAAATCGTTTATTTCAAGCTTGCAAATCATGAACTTCAGTTTGAAGACATGTGTGTAAACTTTGTTTTGACACTGAATATCGTAACAATAAATTTCTGAATTTTTAAGGAATAGTCGGAAGCAAAAGTATACGATCACGGCCGGTACCCTCCCCTTTTCCTCACCATCGAAAAGTTCACCTTACCTACAACAAAGAGAAAACGACTTTCCTTAAAGTTATTTTCTTCATAGTTCCTCGGGTTGCCTTATTTAAATTCTGTTCGCGAGATGCCTCGTCGTCGGCAAGCGACAAAATAAAATAGTAGAAAAGGGAGAAATGTTGGGGAAATTTTGTTCCATCCTCCCTTTTTTCATTTCGTCTACCTGAAACAATTTGTATTTCGATGTTCGCCTACTGCTCCCACACGTTTTATCTCATTGGACCTCGACTTACTTACAGCTTGTCCTTGAGATTCTCCTTACATTTTATCGTATATTTAATTTAAACGAATAAATTCATTTTCTATATCTTATATATTGCAACTGACATTGTATCGAGTTAATTAAATATTAAATCGTTATTTATATTCGAGTTCAACTAATATTCTTTCGAGTTTTTTTAAGACGACTATATATAAAAAATAGTTTAATTTGAAATATTTCGACTAGAACATATGGGTATTGTTTTAAAATAAATCATTTTAAGGAAGAAAAAAAATTTTTAAACATTTTAAATTTTTCATATTTGTACGGTACACTTACCTTGCATAGAATATATATCTACTATCAAGTTTAAAAAATATATATTATGTTTTAATCGAACACTTTGCAGACAGAGTGGACTTTTGTATACTTTATCCACACAATTACTCCACTGTAGAAAACGAAAAAGTTTGTGTACAAAAAGTGAAAAAACGCGCACATATATTTACTTATGTAGCGCGTTATGCGCTTTATTTGTAGTAAAATAATAATAAAACATTGTCACGTGTTACAAAAATAAATATTGATCAGTAATATAAAAATTTTGTAGGAAGTTTGTTTACAGTTAGGCCTGTGGAAGTCGACACAGATTCAAAATCCAATTTGTCTATGGTTAAGTATAATTTTTTAATAAAGAAAATTGAATTGATTATTAAAATATAAAAGAAAAAATTATGCAGTTTTTGAAATAAAGTTAATTAAGTTTGAGTAAGTTGATGTATAAAATTAGACAAAGAACGATAAAATAGGTAATATTCACAAAACCAGGGTAAACCCAAGTTTCTTAAGAAAGTTTCAGGATTTTCCGAAGTTTTTGAGAACTATTTTTTCTCTAATTCTGAAACAAGTTAAAGTTTACCTCGTTTCATCAGATTCTTCTAGTTCTGAATTACACAATCTTCTTACTCTTTTTAATTGCAAAGGTTGGTGTAATGATTGAACAAATTTGAAGAATAAAATAAAAAAATGTAAATAAAATAGTAAATATTGACCAAACGTATTTTATACTAAAAAAGTAGGATTTTCATTATTGTCGGATAAGTGCGATATATATATATATATATGTTCATGTATAATTATACATGTTCATGGAACGGGATCGGTACTTTTATTATATTTCTGGGATGGATTTGTTGGTTTATTTAAATTAATAACCACAATGTTTGAATATAGCAAGAACTTTATAAAAGACGAGGCAGACTCACAGATGGTTCACAAGTATAATAATGTAATTAGTACACAATGTCTCAAAACTCACGAGGGAGACGCATTACGCATTGTTAAAATACTTTATATGTGTTCATTGTGAAAGTGTATATACTTACGTAAATGTCACGTGTGTGTGCAACAAGTGATTCCTGTAATGTCAATGTGTCAATACTCATAGATTGTTTTTTTTTGTTAATTACATCAAGAAAATTTTTCTTATTTTTTTTTTTGGTACTATACACGAATGAAGGAAAAACAAACGACTATAGAAATTCGCATGTTCAATGCATTATGTCGTTAATTCTTAATAGTTAAAAAGGCCAAGAGAAAATTAAACTAGAGATACACGTGATACGCACACAGTTCCATTGATTTTCCATATGTGTTTTATATATATATATATAGGCGAATCGTCAACAATGTGATTTTTTTGGCATCGATACTTTCGAACGTCTACTTTGTCTAAAAGTAAGTTTGAAACGGTGTGTATTACACTTGCGCTTTAAGCAAAGTTTCTCACGGAATATATAATGCCAATGAAAAATTTGAGTTTTATTACAATTTATACATATATCGCATGGAACAGAGACAAAATTCACAATGTCTTTTTTTTTATTACACTTTTGAACGACATGCGCGCACAAAAATGAAATTTTTTATGTATATTATATATAATATGCAGTTTTTAATTTTGCAAAATTGACACTCTCTCTCTCTCTCTCTCTCTCTCAATCTCTCTCAATGTTGACTCGAATTCTGATATATTTTTTTCTTCTAACATATACCCTGTTGCGTAAGTCTATTTCGATGAAATTTCGAATGTATATACGAGTGATCCTCCGAGATTTATTTTATTTTCAATGGTTTTCTTTAAACGTTAAATTTGGATGTACTGTTATAGGTACACGTACTATAACTTGGACCCGTAATTATTACATTAGCATAACTTAAAAAAAAACTGGTCCCCACTCATTTAGTATAATTAAGTGCATATTTGTATAATGAAGAAATTTTATTGAAAATAAGAATAAAGTAGCATATATAGGTATAATGTTTTGCAAGTGTGGGTCATCTTATATATAATATTATATAACGTTATGGGTATTTAATGTAGATGGTAAGTTTTTACACTTTTTGATAATCACAAAGATCCAAGAATTGTAATATTTTATTACTTACAATTAGATTATATAATTATAACTCGATATTCAAGTAAATTAGTGAATTATTCCAAACGATTATACAACAATATTTTAAACAGATGTATAGGTAACTTTCATGTATACACTATGCACAAGTTTAAAACTTTCGCATAGATAAATTGCGATTACCATTATGTAGCTTAAATTAAGAAAAATCTTGTCAGATAGTAAAATCTGCGAAATCCACAAGTTTTAATGCATCGAATTGTTATTCCGTTAGTTCTCTATGGGAGTTTAAAGTTTTATATATTTATAATATATTTTTATATATTTATATATGTAAGTATAGTATTAATGAATCTCGGAGAATGCCTCGCGCGCGTCAACATTAAAATTGTGACACGAATCACTCGTTAATTTTATTATACCCTCTCGTATTGTAATCCATCTATTGACTCGGATGTTTGTGTCGCGCGACCAAAGAAATAACATTATTCGTCCATAGATTTGTTCTAATCTACTTTTTTTGCCGTGGTATCCTAATAAATTTATTTTTCTTTACTTCTTTTACGATAATGTACATTTTTACGAATTTTTCGTTTTCTTATCAATATTTACAGATAAATTTAAATTTTCGTACTGTCCTTTTTTTATATACGAATATTATTTTGCGTTGAATTTTTTCAAGTTCAATATATATAGGTATATATAGAGTGTGGATTTTTTAGATTTATCGATATTATACTTTTGGTAACGAAAAAAAAAAAATAAAATGTTTCAAGCATGCCTGTTACTTCAGTATATAGTGTATACCTGTATATGATAAATTGTCTTCATCGCCTTTACGGACAATCGTACTTTTAAGTATAATATATATATATATATATATATATATGTTTATAGAAAGAGTGTGTGATGAAAACGGTTTTTATTTATGATTACTCAGCAGGAATCTACGCAATAATGAGCTGCTTTTGTGAATAAAAAAAATGAAGGTCGCACATTTAGCGTAATATACGTCGAAGCGTACCGTTGCCGCTTTAGTTAATTTTCTATTTCTCGTTATAATAACAATGATAAGAAGACAACGATAAGAAATATATATAGGTATGCGATTGTCAGTGCTGTTTATTTAGGCGCCGTAAGAAATGCGAAATCATTTCGGTTGTCGTGTCGCTTCTTAATTAAAAATCCGAAGACTTTGATGCATACCGATTTTATTACTGAAAACCTCAATTTATTTGTTTACTGTAATCAATTGGAATAATTGCTTCTCTTTTAATATAAAATTCGAATGAAGAAATTTTATTTTCAAATTTTTGTGCAAACACGTAGTGTTGTGCATATAATATATGCTTGCGCGTTTGCAAGATATAATTGACTGGTATATATATATTTATGTATGCAACGCTATAACTACCTAAACAAAATTAATTCTAGACTCTTTCGTTTCAAGATGAAATCATTGTTATCGTCAGTTACTTTTTCCTAATCAACGTATCTCATTAATATGCACGGTCAGAAGTGCTCGTGAACAAACACCGACTTATCGCACACAACGCCAGATAAATGGAGAATATCGTTGTATACAATTTTTATACATACGTATATATATATATGTAGTTACATCCGTTAATATTTCGTACTCCTCGTATCGCCAATTTGATCGAACGGTATATATCGGTATATATATAATGGAATAAAAAAAATGTTAAATAGAGCAGCAGTGTGCGTGCGTATATAAATTGGAGATTGTACACAAGCGGAATTATGTGTGATCGCGTTTGTATATATAATATTAATAATATTATAGTATATAGTAGCGCTTGGGCATTTCAAAAATCGCGTTGTTAGGTTACGGTAACGAGAGTACAGTATAGTTTCTTTAAAAGAGCTCAATTGCAAAATTGATATGATGTTTCGTTTACAATATTCTACTATGCAGATATGCTTTATTATTTATATGTGTATGTAATTTGCATTGAATATTTGATAACTATGTATGTATATGGTCGTTGACTATTTTGAGAAGAAGAGAAATGTTATTCGTCAAATATCTAATGGCATATATTTGTCAATAATATTGCAGAATCGATATAAAACAGATTGTCGATGCCTTATAAAATTCAATGTCAATCCAGGAAAAAATACTGTATGTTAAATTATACCTTAATTTTATTCAGACGAATGAATAAGATCAAAATGAATTTAATAATACGGAAAAAATTTCATAATTTGTAATATATATTTAATTACAAAAAATATTTACAATGTTTTTGTACGTGACAATTTTTAAAAATATACGCATAAGTACCTCTGCTCTGCATTGCCAATTTCATTACGAAATTTCTCTTGTTTTATAATTTTTTTATCGTGAAGTGACAATTATTACTTGATTTATAAAAAGATGTGAGTCTAATTGAGATCACTGATAAATTAAAATGTATTAGTCAATGGTTATATGAAATAAATTTGTAAAAATAACATATTAATTAAGATCGCATTTGCTGCAGGTTTGAAGTCATTTAATACTCTTAACTCAATATTTCAAAACAGATTCAAATACGTATAGATGTGCTGTTCCGTGTTATTAAAATGCAATGAATGGAAAATCCGGAAGTTTCTTTTTACAAATACATAACAGTGACGATATGATAATATAAGTATATAGTGCAAGATAGACGAAACTATATTTAGTAATTTTGTAATAGAGCACTTTATAAAGGAATTTTACTGTACACGCAGTTTTAACCAGCGAACCTGTACACAATTATGTGCGTATATTCGCTTCAAGAGCATATAACGATGATCGGTATTATATCGCGGATTAAATTGTACTCTATGCATATATCGTTTATATAGTTAAGTTTGAGACGTGGGTTCCTATAACGTTTGTACAATATATGCACATATATGTCATACATATATATATATATACATACATATATCGTACGCGCACCTGATGGTGATATATAAGTATACATAGAAAATATTTGTTATCGATATACATATTATATTATGTACGTACAGCATGGTTTTGATCATTTGGAAAAATATTAAAATATAAACGGGTAGAGTGTATGTGAAATAGATTCACAATATATAGTGAATGGTGTGTGCGTGTGTGTGACTGTGTGTTTTATACCTCCCTTTTCGTTTTAACGTACATAGCTTAAACTTTATAAGTTGTCATAATAATAGCACACTTATCAATACATATGCGTTATATGTCAAATTCAATCAGACTGCAGGAATTTAAATAATACGTTTCTTTTAATGCATACACACATATACGCGTATATATATACATATATATGTGAAAATATATGCATATGTTCGTGTATGTATATATATATATATATATATATATATATATATATATATATATATATATCTTTTATACTTCCTCTTTGAGTTTAAATATTATTCAACGCTATTTCATTTTTTCCTAACAACAACTATATAGCTTTTTTAATTCGCGTTAATAACGTCTCTCTATTTTATATTTAATATTCATCCGATGTTTCGTTTATTAGAGATATATAAAATTATATATAAATGTAAATTAATATGGAATAATCGGTAATTTATGTATGTATATATATATATATTTATGCACATCTTTCAAACGTGAATCAATAATTTTAGTGGGGTTTTATTTTTTGTACAAACATGCGCGATATATTCTTTATGCATATGTGTATTTATGTGATTCATAAAAAAAACAATGAGAGACGAATTGCGGACGACGATTATTACGCTCATGAATTTACTTTTTTTGAACTGCAGTTGCCTTTTTTTTATATTTTTTGGTACAATTATATACAAAGTATACCTAGAGCTTTGACACGCACAAGAGATTTTCTATGCTGGTCGCGCGACTCGATATTTTCGCGAGCTAGATCCTCTCTCGATTGAGTAATAAGATTGGACAATTCGATTTTTTTTCTGTATGTATACGCATACGAATGTAGGTGTGGGTTTTGCGAAAAGGTGGCACATTTAATTATTTTTAATTTAGTACTTAAAAGATGAAAAAAAAGGAACGCGCGTTGTTTCATTTCAGATTATAAAATTCCTTTACGTTATGGTTATATATATAGATAGGGAATAGAACATACAAATACACTGAAATGGACGTACGCATAAATGCCCGAGAAAATAAAGATCAATTTCACTAATAATTAATAACTTTTTCTCAATGGTTCTAAATATTGAAAATTATTATTGTTATTATTATTATTATAGAAATGTTACAATAAAAAATATACAATACGGATATATTTAACGTTGAATCACTTTTCGTAAAGAATAGAAAAGGCTCGTGATAATTCATACGTAAATAAAAAATGATTTGTACATCTGTTATACTGCATAATGCAGTGTTATAGAATGAAAACGTGTCAGTAGACTACAATAGAGAGAGAATCACGAATGATCGATCGAATTAAAACAAATAGTCTGGATGCGGTTTGTCCTCTCGGTTATGGAATGGAGTTCTGTGTGGCATTTATCGATCGATTCAATCGATATGTCCTCATATAGCTCTCTCGTTTACGATTATATAGAACCACCTCGCAATTTCAGACATTTATGAACGGCAATTTCGGCTGATTCTCCATCTCTCGGGTCTGCTTATACACTTTTTTATTCGACGCAAGCGTAAGCAGTCGGTATAATTTCGTACTTATATACGAATTTCATATGAGCATCAATCCCGTTATTTCTTTCTCTCTTCCTCTCTCATAATTTTTATCGACTGAATGAATCACATTGGTCGCTGATTTTTATTCGTGGGCATATCATTGACTGCTCGCCTCGCATAATTCGTATTAAGGTAGTTTATACCGCAATGTAGAATGTCACGTGATATTTTTTAATATTTTGTACACACATGCATATGCGTACATATATACATATATTTTTTGAGACAAATATATGATATTATATTTCAATGTAATTTATTTCAATTAAACGGTACTTTTTAATATACAGCAATCTATCAAAAATATACTCAATTAGAAGTACTTTATATTCGTAAGTCCAGACTATTCAATTTTTCTATATAATTTTATCATCAATTATTATACAGTACAAAATAAAATAATTTTAAAGGTATAAACTACCTTAAAGTATTTAACATTTTTTTTTAATCGATACTACGAGATATATATATATATATTTAAAACAATGCCGGCATTGATTTATGTTTCACCTCGCTGCTTCTCTATAGTTTTTCTGTACATATAATAAACTTGGAAGATTTATCAACGGTTAAAATATATATGTATATGGTACGTTATTGTATTTGCAATAAAAATATAACGAATATATTGATAATATAATCGTATATCGATATCTTTCACTTTTTGTATATTTATAATTTTCATTTTAAATAATATACGCAGCCTATTAGTTTGGAAGTGGTCCGAACCTACGTAAGTGAAATGAGAACAAGAAATCGTAGAAAATTAGTTAAGAATTGAACAACGTCGCAGAATACAAGTTGTACGAGTATACGAAGTGCCTTTGAGAACATTTGTGTTTGCGTCAATTTTTAATTTTTCCATTACAATATTTATGGAGATACATTGACAACGTGTTTGTTGAGATTTGAAAAATTGCTTAAAATATGTATGCTTACGGAGGAAAGTTTGTATAAAATAAGAAATATTTAAAAAAAACATGATATATTCAAGTCGGATAAAAATGTAATACGTACGTTTATAAACGAAATTTACCTTAGGTAGTTTACTCGAGTATATATTAAATTCGGTATATTATCGTTAGTTGTATAAACAATTGAAAGAATAGAGACGTATAAATAAAAATGCGGTATACTTATATAGAATGAAACTAAAGGAGATGTTAGCTAGACAAATCTAAATTTGATGATTTCTAGTCGATTATTATTCAGTAGGCGCATATTTTAGTTTTTCACGAAGATGACAGTGTCTATCGTTTAAAATCTGCTTCTGCGCTGCACAATGACAACCTAATGAGCGTACCGAGCTTCCCCATTAAAAGCTACGTTCCTCGCAATATCCGGACTTTTTGCTAATACATTTATGTTCGCTACTAAATTTACTTACGTTGTATTTTTCCTTTATCTTGTAATTACTCGTTTAAATTTACTTCGACGAATCGAATATATAGCTAATAATCTCGATCGTACGATTTTCTTTTTATTTAAAGCCGAAGTCGTTCTCTCGGATCTACGGATTTTTGCGTATAAGTTACTTGTTTTCTTATTAAGGATGACTTAGGTGAAAAAGAGTCTTTAGAGGAAAATAAGTTTTTTCCGTGAATTGACAAGTAGATCAGGAGACGCTTAGAAGAAATTTTTATGTAGATGTCTGCCTTTGTATACTTAAACTCAGTCGTTAAACTATACTCCTTGTTTCGCGTTTACTCGGTGTCACTAACAAATTTTCTCGCTGTTCAGGCTACTCGAATCAAACTAAATACCCTTTTTTTTTACATTTTCTTTTGTGTTTTCTCTCTCTTTTTTTTTGTTGTTGAAAAAACGCTTCGACTCAATGACAGTCAACAGTGCGTGTATTCAATTCCTGATTGAAATTTTGCCATTGCAGTACATATTTATTTTGTCTAAGATCAAAATGGGAAAGAAAATGTCGACCTCGAAGCGAGAGACATTGTCAGTGCGTGCAATCGTCGCGTCACATATCTGTCTTGTTCCGTTTGTATCTTTCTCATTTTTCACCCCCGTCACCTGTATTTAATATCTTTTTTATATATCTTTGGATCATTATCGAACAATTCACAGGTACTCGCCCCGACGTTTTTGGTAATACCCGGTTAGCTTTCACTCGCGGCGAATTCCGCTAACGACTTATCCATGTGCAAAGAATACATGCATATATGTATAAGTACATATGTATATATATTGAATAGAAATAACGCGTGCACTCAAGTTCGGAAGCATATACGGAAACTTAGAGGTATAATATATTTTTGATAGTCGGAGAGGAATAAGTTACACATCGTTCAAGTTAACAGCGTGTAAAAGGGTATACATATACGCTTTTGGTGACGAAATTAGTTAATAAACGTCGAGATATACAAAACGAGGATAAGAGTTTTACGGAAAGGATCATATACAGCGAATAGAATGTTGGATATACACATCTTACAGTAATGGGAAAAATATCGAATAAGAAAAATGAAACAAAGGTTGATATTGTATACCGTTAACGCGATTGAAAATTCAAAGATATAGAGGATTAAAAAGCTTAAACACGAATACGAAGGTTTGACGTGTAATATTATATAAATAATTGATAAGCGCGATAAAAATAAATTTGGGGGAAATGCATCTCCCCAACTGGTCGCCGCGAGGGTGCACACCCATCATCCTTTAGGTGTCGAAAAACGGCCGGAGCGAAGAGCCTGACTCAGAGAGGCTCGGCCCTCCTGGCCGCCATCTTAGCCGCCCTGGTCGCTAGGGCACCGAGCGAGCACACGAGCCCCGTTAACGTCTCCCAGAAAGTCGTTCTGCGTCGTTTAGCAAAACTCGGTTGAGGGAAACCTGGTTGACTTTGATACCCGTTCGAAGTTACGCTCGGCCGGTTCGATTGACGGCCTGGTTGTCGCACGATACTAGCTGCAGGTTGTTCCTCTTGGAAACTACCTTGGCTCTGAGCCGAATTCGAACGGGAGGACCGCATCATTTGCTGCTGGACGTTACTCAGTCGACGATCCATCATGTTCACGAGATTCTGGTGGACGCGCGGATCGTTCTGGGGTAGGAGAAGCTGCCCGTGATTACGCTGAGGGCTGGTGGGTAGTTGACGCCGACCCGACGCCTGGCCGAGGAGACGATCTACCCGTCAGGCGTACTCGGTGTCGGTCGATGCAGATCTCTCAAGATGCCCTGGCTGCTGGTTGCCTTGGTGATGAGACGGCTGCGATTGCTAATACAATTTCAACTCTTTATTCTAATCACTTTTATTTCACGTTTATATACTTGCAAGTGTAAAGTTCTTGACATTTGGGAAGCGAGTTTCTCACAAATCGTGGAATATCATTTTTCCCACGGGCTCTAGAGATGAAGGTAGTCCGTGTTAAAAAATTTAAGTAAAAAAAATTCACTTTCGATTGAAATAACTTGCGTTCTCTTCAACTTACAACTTTTACTTAAAAATAAGATAAAGTGGTTTTAAAATTATTATCTTAACTTTGGCTTGTTCACATAATATAAATGGCTGAAAAGTTATGTTTGATTGAATAATATTTACAAATTTACGTTATTTTTTAAGGAAATTTTTCTTTACTTTTTTTCTTTAATTTTTCTGTTTACTTGATACTTCGATGAAACACCGCACTCATAAGTTTTCTACGAGATCCTTTAATATAACTATAAAGTAGCTTTAATGTAACTATAAAATAGCTATAAAATTGTTAAACGAAGGCTGTATTATAACAACAAAAGTATATAGCTATATTATAATTGACGTGACTATGTCATACCATCGACTTTCTATCAGGGAAATGTGTAAATATTTTTCAATAGAACATAACTTTAGAACCATTGAGTCACTCGAATAAACCAAATATTAAAGTTCTAGGTTAACGGGATGTTGGACCCAAATTACCCAAATCTACACCTTTCAACATAAGAATTATGTTGGGGATATTGATTCAAAAATCTGAAAAAATTCATATGGGTAGTTTTAAACAAATGTGAGGGCATAACGTTTTGATATTTTTAAGAAAAAATAAATTTGTTAATATTAATTGAATAAACAATTTTCACTCGGTTTTTATTAGTCAAAAAAGGCATGAATTTTCAACGTAAAAATCAGAATTAAATTACAGATTTAAAAATTAAAAAAAATTTGAGTATACTATTTAAATCATGCCTAAGAGTATAGCGTTTAGGCTTTTTAAAAAAAAATTATTCTTTTGTTTATAAGACATATTAAAAATAATCATTTTTTGAGTCTGACATCTCCTTAAAACAGAACTCAAGTTACCTCGATTGACATAAAATCTTGTTTTCGTAAAGGTTGAATAACTATCTCTATGGCCCATGGGACAAATATCGAGCCACGGTTCTTTTGAGTTATACTATGAAATCATATTCCACGTGGTTTTAAACTTTCCCAAAGGTCAAGAACTTTCCTTGTAAGTTACACTTGTTTAACTTATTAATTAAATTTAATCAAGAATATTTAATGAACGTCATGGTAGTATAGTGTAATTTAAAATTCGATCAAACATACTACTTAATTATTTAATATATGGGTATATAAAATGACGGGCTGCATCTATAATGTAATTAATGTTTTAAATTAAATCAGATATCTGTTCACTGTGAAACTGAATAATTTTCTGTGCGAATGTCACTTCAATTATTACCGTAGTAGAAATTCCAGAATAAAAGAGGTTTAAGCGTAATGTTATTTAAACGATATTTGACATGACGTACCAAAAAGATATCCTGTACATTAACCGAAATTTATATATTTTTGGGTAATCTCGAAACTCTTAAATTTCTACTAGAGTATATATGCGCGATGCATAGACTATAAAACAAAATCATTGAAACGTAAGGTATAAATAAAAATGTATTTATTTTGTCTGTTTCAGAGATAAATATTTACTTTTCAAAATAAAGTACCATCTACTCCAAGAAGGAAAATTGTAAGGCAAATTTTATAAAGCATAAAAGTACACAAAACAAATTGTTATCCTCGTTGGAAAGAGGTTGATGTCGACAACGTTCACTTTGAGTTTAGCTAAAAATTTACGTATCGCGAAAAATGATTTACATTTCTATGAACTTTTAAAATATAAAATATACTTATGTTAAAAAAGCGAGAATATATATTTGAAATTTTTGCTTATTATTTCTGAGTTCAACATATCCATTTATGCAATATTTCCTGTATTACATATAGTGAATGATATTCTTAAGATTAAAAAGAAGACTTCAATGTATTTTTTTGCCGTAATTTTCCGGTACCCAGATTGCGTTGTTACTTAATCACCTGATTACCTGCACTTTTGTTATAAATTTATCCTCTAAGTATACTTTTAAGACTATTTCGTCTTTAGAAAAACACCTTTCAAAATTTAATTTTTATCTCAAGTATTTATCTGAAGAAAGTGCATTTACATATTTGGTTGTAGGAAAACGAATCTAAAATATATTGTCATTTTGGTGTACAAGTGAAACTGTAATAAGATAAATTTAATTAAACGACGTTACCAAAAAAATAGCTTATGTAAAGTAGAATCCGACGTATAGCGAGCGACAAAAGATTTCTCAAAATATTTGCCTAATATTACAATTTTAAAACAAATTAAATTTTGAAACTCGAAAAATGAAACTCGTATATATTCTTGTAAAAACTGTGGTATATATGCGGGAGTCGTTAAAATTGGTATACAAACCGTTTGTTGTTGTTGAGCTTGCGCGTAAGCGAGGCTCTTTTGGTAGCTAAATAGTTGCCGCTCGAGGCTATAGTTTTCAGCCTGAAGTGCAGCAATCTCCCGACGCATTTGTTGATTGTGAACGCGACAAACGTCGTCGTATTTGTGGTAGGTGGCTTGAAACAATAAGTGAGACTCGTTCCATTCGAGACGCACTCGAATTTGCCCCTTTTCCGTTACAAACGGACAATTTTCATCCTTGACCTCGTTTACACCGATTGACGTTTCCATGATGATACCTTCGTCCGCTGGCTCTTGAGCGTAATACCGACTGAATGGCGCTCCTGGCAGGCTTACGATTTCCGTGTCTGGCTCTTCACCGCGTATCAGATAGGCCGTCCAACTGACGTACCTGTACACGGTTAACACTATTATTATATCTTTCTCCTAATTTTTATCTATTACCCTAGACGCGAATTGTTGATTTTTAACGGTTAGTTAACTATATTTATTAGACAAATTAGTTTTGTTAATATTAAAAAAAAACTTACGAAGGATTGCGTCAAATTCAGTTTTGAAAAGTATTGTGATAAGTTTTAGTTACCATGAATGTCATTAATACTTGTGTTAAAGTAAAAATATTCAAAAACATTTGTTTATTCACATATCGAAAGGTGCTTAACCTTTAGAGAGCCGGGGTTTTGAAAAATTTGAAAATCCCATTTTTCTATAGGAATGTGGTCTAAGGTCCTTGAGTTAAAGCCAAACTAAGTTGCGATGTTGGTGAGTCAGACCCCTCACGCCTAGAGGCGTATTCCGGTCCGGTACGGTAAGGCCAAATGTTGAAATTTTCAAAATTTCAAAAAAACGTTAAAAACGTTTGGTAAAGCCAAGAGCGAACATGTTTACTAATTTTTTCCCTCAAACATTCTTTCGGGTTATTGCTAAACATAATTTTCAAACGAAATGGACATTTTGCAAATTTGAACTTCAAATGACCTTGACCCTGAGGTCATAAGGTCAATCCGACTTCAGATTCGGATTCAGCGACCCCAAAAACATGAGCATTCTGAATGAAAAATTGTAACTAGTTACTTCTGAAACTCCTACACATAATTTTCAAGTAGGATTGACATCGAAACTAGAAATGTCTTGAAAACTTAGCCATATTGCATCCCCCATTTTGAATTTAATTTTTTTGGTTGCAGAATCATGTTTGGAGACTTCGTCAACCCTCACACCTGAATTGAGTTATTTAAATGAAAAAAATTGAGTACTTATGAAAAAAATGTTTACGCCTCTAGGTGTTTTCCGGCCCTCTAAAGGTTAAGCCATATATATGTATACATCTAACTAACCCCTCGATTTTTACTTTCATAAGTATTTCATTATTTATTTTAGAGATTGCCATAAAAAAACTAATTTTGCAGGAAATGTAATTTAATAATCACGGATAATTAAATACATATAAATATTTTAAGTATTTTGATTTTGAATAATTACATGCGCCCGGAAAATAAAAATACTGTCGAATTCTTGCAAATCATAATAATATTGGATACTTTTTTGCTAATAATTGTTAACAAAGTGTTCAATATCACACCCAATTTAAGCAAGGACTCGTGAATGACTTTCAAACAATGCTAGGATTTTGTCGAGGTTCATCAAATATTGTAATAATTGTATCTGTAATAAAATTTACTATTCCCTTATATAAAAAGATTTTAGATTTAAAAACTTGATTCTTTATAAGTACTTATAGAGTCCCTATATTAAAATACGAAAATGAAAAATCAACAATTGATACCTTAGGTGATTCCTGGGTACGTTGTGTATGTCCTTATAGACGAGATGTAACCTGACTGTATCCGAATGAAGATCGGCTCTTATAGCCCAAGCCTGTTTATCACGATCGTAGCACGGAGTTGCAGGCAGTACACCTGGACCGAGTGCTTGAACCGTAACTTCGGATATCGTGCGCGACTCGAGCATCTCCAAGGAAACCCTGAGAACACCTTTGTGGGCGATATCGGACCAACGTACTCGTGGTTGCCATCCGAAACCTCGACCCTCGGCATCCGAAAGGTCTTCGATGGGGCCGGATTCAACGCGTCGATCCCCTTCACCTAGAGTCACGATGTAACGAACTCGACACCGATGATCGAATCCCGTGAGTCGTACCAGATATACGCTGAGACGGCCTTCTTGGGAACGACCTTCGGTTTCTTTGTTCCCGGTTGGATAGACCACCAGGTTCCAGTCGAATCCACCAAACGTGAAGTATGTCGTCTCGAGCTTATTTGGTTTTGGTTGACCTGTCGTGAATACGCCCGATGGCATTCGGACCTGTTTATCAATTTTATATACGTTAATTAATTTCGATATGGTTTTATAACGATAAATACGTGCGTTTCATGCTCTAATTTTTTTTTAATTTAGTAACAATTGACCTTGTCACAATTTAGTGTATTTGATATAATATAGCATGCGAAAATTGCATATTGAATTCACGATTTGTGCCAAAACAAAGAAAATGTTGTAACACATTAATTTTTAACATTTATGAATACTTTTGATAATTCAAATTTTTTAACTGGAATATAACAAAAAAAATTACGCTTTTGTCATTTTTTTTAAATATTCAATTTTTTCCATATAAAGAATATACATACATAATCAAAACACATAATATAAGTTTCCGAATATAGTAAAATAATTAAGCGTTACACATAATGTATTAAAATTAGTAAAAGTGCTTGCATTTATTATAATTAATAATAAAAAGACACTTTAATTAACATAAAGACATTTTAATGTTAACATACAGACTTTCAAAAACTTTTGTTGCATTATGCATGGCTTATAATCACATTATTTATTACATAATCATAACTATATTTTAATACAAGAAGATCTGTAGTCAATTTTTTCAGAGCCATTGTATACCTGAAATCTACGCGAATCTCATATACAGGTATATGTACTCATACATGCGTAATTTAACCACATGTATAAAAATATGGTTTACTTTAATATTCAAACTTTTGAATTTTTCGGTGTAAAAATTTAATTATACATTCTTGTGCCATATTTAAACAGTCTTGTGTGCGTAAACTGACGGCATATTTAAGTGCTACACGCATAGACAAAACTGCGAAATGCACGAGACGCTACAAGTGTGTTAAGAATAACTTTATGGATTTAAAAGGAATGAAAATAATTTTTGTGGTTTCGTGTCTAGGTAACGTGAGTGTCGTTTACATATTCTTATACAATATATAATAATAACACTGATGCTCGATGTAAAACGTTAGATATAATCTCATTTACAAAAGGTCTTATTTTTTATTTTATCATATATTCTATAGTGTAATAGAAAGGTTGAAACAATAAACATATGAAGTAAACGTATACCATTGTGCGAGCGTTAAATAATTTATCCATTTTTTTAGCTTTTCGTTTATAGGTTCAGAAAGAAATATCAAAAAAGAAAGAAAACGGAGCTACTTCACTTAGAGTAAAATTCATACAAAGACAAATGCTAATATACAAAGGTTAGGTAATACACATTCGGGTACGCGTATACTTACTCGCTCCGACTCGAGTTAAATATTTGTTTAAGTATACGCGGCGCGATCGTGTATTTCATTGCTGTTACGTGAAATTTCTAAAATTTTGTTAAAACAAAGTCTTCCGTTAATAAACTCACGGTGTTTCTTTAAATTATAATCAAATATATATTTATTTATTTCTTCAAATTTAAAATACAAAGTGCATTAATTATATATTCGTATAAATATACTTTATATTGGTTCAAGGATTGATTAAGAAGATTTTCGTCCAATTTGCGATTTAAAAGATAATTTAAGATTCACTGAAAATTTAAATTCGAGGATTGGAGAAAGTTGTAAATATTCAAGGTGAACAGTGACGTAGCGCGCGGAAGATTAAACAATGGGGTACTTTTTATTCAACTGCAATTGATTTAATATTTATTTATTGTGCATTTATGTCCGAGCTATAACATTCGGTCGAATAATAAAATTACACTTTTTTAATTAACGATAAAACAGTTTTTAAACTTTTTTTATTCAACGTAAGAGTAACCAAGAAACATGAATAATAACTCTGTATTTTTAATGATACACGTGCATATATATACAAAGTTCATGAAGGCTACCAACAGTTATATATACATATAGTTTTGAATGAAGGGTCAAGTACTTCGATTGTATTGACTTACGTAATGCTTGCTACAATTATCCTCTAATTAGTCGTGCTTTTTTGAGGTACTATTGTTTTTCATTTACATTTATAAATTTGAGTACTCGGTACAGGAAACGGCTGATTTACTAGAAATTTTATACATGGCGAAAAATTGCGATTAAATCATATTTGACGATACGCGGTATTATTTCATTTTCGAATAATTTTCAAATGATTTCGTAATTTAATTTGTGTTTGGATTATATTGTTTGTCAATTATCATATGACAAACCCATCATTTAACGTAGTTGATAAAAGATAGCTCGTTATAGTAAAAATAAATTGTTTCACAAATTCTAGGTATAGATTTACGTTTTAATTGCCGTTGAAAAGAATGCTTCGGTGTACACAAATGTAGCGAATTGTAAAAAGGAATACAGTTTAATTTAAAAAAATATGAAATAAAGACAGGGTGTAGGAAAAATAAGGGAGAGAAGGTTAATGGACCGTCGGTAGCGAGGAGCCGGGTGTCCTATAAATGTAAGCGATCATGCAAAAAAGGAAACACATAGAAGCGCACATCAGAGTCGAGAGTAGTATCCGGTATGCCGACCTCGCTGGTGAATACGGTCCGGACGTTCGCCATCGAGAGTTCCAACTGAAATTCACCATTTGGATCGGCGAAATTTCGACTGTAGAGATCGGAGACTGATATATAGTTGCGATTGCCTTGAGCGGGAGCCTCGTACGTGAATTTGACGCGCTTGCCGCTGAATCCCTCGTTGACGGAGAAGTGCTCGCGATTAAGTAACGTGAACGTGAAGTCGACGTAGACGCGTAAACCGGGGGCGGCACCTCGCCACACCAGGTAGACGCCCAATACCTGTCGATCAGAAAGAGAACGTTTGTTTCGGCCACGCTTCTGCGAACAAAGCCCAGAAGTGTGGGACGATTTTAGTCTCGGTATTCATTATCTTTTCCCTATACCAATTATATATCTTACGGTTTACGTTATTATTCTCATATCACGTTTCTCCAATATATACCTTTCGAATTACTTTTATTTCTTCGCGTGCGCGAGTGATTTTTCGGCGTCGCGAACCAAAATTTATCATCGATCCGAGTGTATCTTTTATCGGTGTACGCGTAACATGCTCTTCGGGTATAGTTGAGCTCGGATTTTGGAAGGGTCGGATTAAACCTATACGCGATAAGCGCGTTTCCCACACTGGAAAATTCATACGACCGAATCCGAGTGATAGGAGCTACGTATACGTATAGCGCGAAAATACACTCGGGCACAAATGAAATTCCATTCCGAAAGATTTAGAGAAACGTATATGTATCTTAGCTCCTCGGGCTTTTCACGATGATCTATTTTCCATTGGAATCCCTTTAGCCAAATATCTTGGTCGTTTACACCTGTTTGCTGTAATTTACTTATTATTTTTTGTATTCGATGTTTATTCTTTTCGTTATACTGACTTGCAATAATTACACACAACATATATTTGTAAAAGTTCAGAGTGACAGAGATATGCATGTTGCGAGTATTAAAAGTTCATTGTATAATTCGGAAGAAGAGTACTTTTTTTTTAAATAGAAATGAAAATATTTTTTTCGAGCACTCTACTAGTTCTACATCAGTTAAGTAGAAAGTTTAAAAGATTAGATTACAGAAGTATATATATAGTATAAAGACTCGTTTGAATAGGTGCGAAAGATTTTAGACCATGCATATAATATATATATATAGTAGAATAGAGTTGCTTTTCATCGTCATCACAGTACACGAAGTGAAAAGTTTAATGCAGGCGTGTGCAATAGAAAAATTTGTAAACGTTGCAAAACATAAGTAAACTGGTTTGTTTGAAAAGTTAGCGAAATTCAGTAAGAACGTCACGATGCATTTTATATCCTAAATATTTATTAGTGCATTTTCATTGTTAGGTGCTTTGTAGAACCAATGAAAGTGGATAAAGTTTCATGAAAAACCCAATTGCACTAGTGATCGTTACTTCGATTACTCGATTCAAATGACAAGTCGTGTAACCAATTATTTAATTTAGAAAGTAATTGAAACAACGATCGGAAAAATGTATAGAACTATATATGTACATATATATAGGTATATATGCACGTTGAGAAAAAAAGTATTGTCAAGTTTCATCTCCATACATTTACTCGTTGTACGTGCAGGCATTGTACAATTTGGAGAATTACAGAATTATTTAATTTATTTTAAACTTTTTAATTATACTTTCTTTCTCAATGCGGATATTTATATAGTAATAGCGTAGTTAAAGATTTATGTAGATATATAAGCGAGATCATAACAATCCAAATATAGATTTAGAATAGATTTGATAGTTGTAGGAGAATAGCATAATAAAAATAATAATATAGCCCAATGATGCAATATTTTAAGTATACAAGTAGCTGTAAGTGTTATTTGGCTCATTTTGCGTATTTCAATATATTATACAAATCATTATAGGTATATGCTGTAAGCTGCAGATTACTTTTGTACATTACTAGAGATCAAATTAATTATAAATATGATATGATTGTTATATATATACAAGTAGGAATATGGATTACTGACACGACAGATGGTAAAAATTTATGGGGATGTCGGACCCTAAAAATAGCAAGTTTATTAATTAGTTTTAATAGTTAGGAATTTAATTTATCGAGAAAAGCAGAGCTCCAGGTCCTTCAGTTTGCTTTCAGGATTATTCGTGATTTTTTTACCATTTTTCTATTAATAATAGCAACAACTTTTTTGGGTTGGAAAATGTACCTATTTTTCGAAATTTACGTTACCGACGTTTCGTATTTTTCTGCATAATTCATGAAAAACGAAATAATCTTGAAAAATCGGAGCTCCAGGATCTCAAAAAAGTTTTGAATAACGATTACAAATTTTTTCAAATTTTTATTTTACTTTTTTCATTATAATTTTTGGGTTGGAAAGGGTAGATCCCTGTAATTCGGGTCCGACATCCCGTTAAGGGGAACCCGTAGTCCTGTACCTTATGCACATATAACGACATTACCAATTTTTCGTTTTATACACTCAATTTTTGTTTTTTCCAATTGTACAAATGTATCTGCATTCTATACAAAATACATGGATTGTTGGCACGTTGACTGGAAATTTTACGTATTCATTGAGTAAAACGAAAAATTGTCGGTAATACGGCTTCCCCTTAAGAGGATGGCATACTCGGTCGGTAATTATGATAATATTTGAAAAAGTAGGAGACATGACTTTGTTTACGAACAATTGACATCGGTGCAAAATATAAGAGACTTAAAAATAAAATTTGTTTTCCACGAAACCCCTTACTATGAAGTATTGATTATTGATTTTTTATACTTTTGTTTAGAGATTTATTGGAAACGCGATCGAATTTTAATCTCAAATTTTGTAGAGAGGTCAAATGTTTGTAAACAAAGGCGCGTCTTCTCGTACTTTTCCAAGTACAGCTATCATCTTTTTTAATTTATATTTAAAATTATTTGTTTAACTCGGTTGATAAATTAGAGATGATAAAATCTGACTTTGGTACAACGATGTTTTGGTTTGTAATTTACCATAGTTATTTAACTAAAATGATTTTTTCATTTCTATTGACTCGTTCGGTAAACATTGATTTTGACAACTCCTTATGGGGGTGCCATACCCGGTGACTTACCGACTGAGCCAAAAAAAAATTATTCCATTTATTTAAAAAAAATACACAATTTTATGCAACACACGAATACAAGTAATAAGTCATTCTACAAAGTTTCAGGTCAATACGACGACAAAGATACCCCAAAGAATTTCTGCACCGAATATGTGCGATTTTCCGTGATTATTCGGTGCAGAAATATTTTAGCGTGTCCTTATTATATTAACCTGGAACTTTGTAGAATAACATGGGTTTTGCTAAAAATTTCATATTTTTCGAATTAAAAGTAATAAGAATTTTTTTCTGCTCAGTCGATAAGGTGGCTTACCGACCGAGCCAAAAAAGGTGATTACTACATTTATTTAAAAAAATACGCAGCTTTATGCAAAATCCGAGTACAGAAGCACTAGACAATTAAATAATAAGCCATTCTACCAAGTTCCAGGTCAATACAACAAAGACACCCCTAAACATTTTATGTACCGAAAAATCACGGACAATCGTACATTTTCGGTGCAGAAATTTTTTAGCGTGTCTTTGTTGTATTGACTTGAAACTTTGTAGAATGATTTCTCATTTAATTATCTAGTGCTTCTGTACTCGGGTATTGCATAAAATTACGTATTTTTTAAAATAAATGTAATAATTATCTTTTCTTGCTCAGTCGGTAACCTACCGGGTATGGCACCTTCATAACCCACCAAGTACGTCACCTCCTTAAGGATATATATAGGTTACTAAATATTTATTAAAAGTTTTATATAAAAGTAGATAAAGTTTTGTAGAAAAATGTGGATAGTATCATTTACTATACATATTTGCTACACTTTCCAAAAATTGAAGTAACTTTTTATTATACAACATAGTAATTTTTATCATTTGTCGTGTCAGTCCTTTGATTGTTAAATTACACGTAGTACTTTTTAGTACAACATTTTTCTCTGGTTATAAATAAAATTTAAAAAATTTTACAATAATGTATTATATAACACGAAAAATGTATTCGTAGTCTTTAAATGTTAGTAAATATACATCGTAGTCTGATATCGAAAATATACTATTGGCAAATCGAATAAGAGGAAGCAGCTGCGAATGCCTATATAGATTAGACAATTTAAAACGATTCGAGTTCCTAAATGGTTAACAACTGTTGTACATACCTTGTCGCCTCTGGAGAAGGCTACCGCCCATTTTTGAAAGCCACATACAAGCTCCTTGCTAGTGACGTCACGCTCGGGGTCTCGGACGACACTCCTGGTGACGACGAACGAGAAGACTCGCGTGCCACTGCGGTCGGGCAGCTGGGCGAATCTGTACAGTAGCGCCATCACCGCATCCCGATGACGACGCTCATGTGATTCTGGCCTCGCGCCCGCCTCCTTACCACGACCCCCGTTGGGACTCTACCACCTGCTGGCTCAACTCTTCTTTTTCTTTATTCTTTTCCTGAAATCACACGATTTACGATTTACACTTTGCGTTCTACCATTCTGAATTTCAATTTGAGATATGATTATACAGATATATATATATATATATATATATATTATGTACATGTGTATATTTATTATTTGGCGATTGTCAACGTTATTTTCCCCTTGAAAAATGTATCGAACTCTTTTTTTCGTTATTCAACGCATCTATTCCTGGCGCTTGATCTATTACATTATTTATGCGGATAGATATATCGATAGTGTGTTTTATTTTTAGCATACAGTTTGTATTGGTCGGATAATATACAGGTACCTCAATGTAAAATACAAAATTACGAAAAATTTTGTATACAAAATTCTATATACATTTTTTACGAACTAATATAAGGTATAAGCGAGAAAATATTATTAAATTTCGACGAAAATACTCTCTGTAATTTAGTGTAAAACAGTAACGCAAATTCCCTCCGAAGTAAAAGAGAAAATGAAAAAGGGAGAAAAAAAACAAGAACTTTTTCTCGTACTTTTGTGCATCTACATATATTCGCCTGGTTATTTTCAGTGAAACAGTGCCGTTTGGTTTCAGCCAATGCTTGAGCTTAATGTCGTGGCAGTACCATTCTCTTTCGTTCCTCTTAACAAAGCCGCGCGCTGTGCAGACAAAAAAACTTGAAAACACGAAACTACTTTCAGGTTCTTTGATGCATCCAGAAGAAAACAATCCTAGTGGACAAAAAAATGCCACGTGTCGAGTTTACCTATCGATGGCGATATTTCGAAGCTCGCGTACTGATGGCTTCCAAAAAAAAGTACACGACTCTGCGCGGTAAATTGATAAAGTAACGGTAGTGCTTTTTTTGTTGGTACGCAAAATCTTTCGTGAATTAACCTTGAACATCAACAAATTGGAAAAACAAATTTCCGTCGTCGGAATAATCATAAAATAAATATTTTATTGGAAGCAAAAATGGAACCTGAGAAAGAGGAAATTTTTCACGCTCAAATACTCTATCGAGAATGGGGAAGACGCTTTACCTTTTTACAGCAGTATCTCAAGGGGATTCATTACTACGAGAAATCCGGCGAATTCGGGGATAAAAATTTCCTTTGGACGCTTCTGGGGCTCAGCGTGGCTTTAAAGCAGTCTGGACAATTCAGGCAAGCAGCTGAGGTCGCACAAAAATGCATGAACATAGGTTGGAGTTTTTCTCTATCTTTCTCTATCGATACATATAGGTAATTCGAAGCTTTTCTTTATTTACGCAATAAACGCAATATTAATTGAAATAGAGAATTAAAATCTTGATGAAAAAATATACGAATCGAGTTAAAGTAACATTTAATTAACAGTAAATATAGGGGAAAAGGACCTAACCTCTTTCGCGTTGACTAAACAAATTCCATTAATAGACAGACCGAGACGATCAATCTTATCGTACCATAAATTGTTTACTCTTAACGTTAAGTCCCGCGTAAATTGAGAACAATGATTCATTTGCAGCTACTTAAATGCACCCACTAAAAAAAAAGTCCGTTTGAAAAATCGTATCAATTAATCATCCGCATCTTCTTCCAATAATTAATAGTTTGAGCAGCTTATATGTATATCTTACTCACCGAGATGATTGATACGAGATTAATAAAACAAGGAACGAATGAAAAATTAATTAAAAATATCGACACAAAGTTGTCCCTTCTTCAGGGACGTATGATCGATTAATTAAAAAAATTTCCCGATTTTTCGTGTGCTGCCTACTCGTGATTATATAGAAGACTCTTCGTTTGAGATAAACGAGGAGTGTAATTTAACGTTAGTTCCGATAACGGAGCGGAAAGTTCGGTAAAGTTCGAGGCACTTCCTTAATTCCGGAGCCGCGCCCAGAGTCGAGGATCTTGTCCAGAGTTCGCGGCGGCGGTTTGTATCGTATAGCATATAAGAGAGAAAGAGAGAGAGAGAGAGAGACAAAGAGAGAGGACGAACCATCATTCCAACGAGTCGATATAGCACCAAAGGCTTTTATGATACTATCCAGATACTTAAGGAACTGATTCTCGGCCCGAATTTCCCAGTTTTTATGCCCTCTAATGGCACAGCTATCGATACTCGTTATTCATTCTTTACGTTTCGCTTTGTGATACTTGCGATAGATTTCTTTTTCTTCCTTTCTTATTTTTGGTAATGACCATTGATTTTTTTACTTTGGATGAGCTTTGGAACATAAATAGTACTCAAGATTTATTTAATGCAAGGCTAAGTAACTGGATTTTGTCAAAAAAATATTTACGTTGAGACTTAAGCAATAGAAGATTTAATTTATACAAATTTAGTATTATTTACAAAATATTGCGGTTTTAAATTATTTTTCATTTAATTATTAATCTGTACGTATATAAGTAAACTAATTTCTATAAATAAGATAAAACTAGAAAGCGTAAATCAATTTATCTACTTAATATAAATTATAATCTATAAGCAATTGTTTAATAATGAAACTTTTAGATTAAATTTAAATGTTCGATCTTTAACGTGACTGCGCTGTTTAATAGAATCCTTGATAATAAATCGTTATATAGCAACCATTCGTCTCTCTTCTCCCAGGATAGTTAAAACGTTTGAATTAAAAGATAATTATTAAAGTTAAAATATCCCCAAGAACATAAGGTATAGCCTCGTTAAAAAAATTAACTAAATTGCGTATTAAATACTGAAAGTTGTCACAAAGAGCGGTATTAGGTGAAACGAAAGTAGATAAACGTATAATAATAGCGCGAAGGTCCATCCAAGTTCTCTCATGGTGCACTTATCACTATGACTTTGCCATTATCGTTCCCATTAATTTCTACTCTCCTTAATTCTCGAACCCGATAATTCCTGTGTCGTGCTTGATTCTTCGAGCAATTCTCGAAATACATACCTTCACTTCGACTATCCTATAGTATGCAACTTTCAATAATGAGAGTTACCTATCGCCGGAGTAGCATTCATCGAATATTTTACCGAGAATCGGTGAAACGTTAATTATTTCATTGATCGTAATTTAATTAACGATTTCAATTCTATAAACGATAACTTTCGTTTACTCGTTCGCTCAGTCAAATGTTTTAGCGCGACCATAGAAATATATTTGTTATTATTGTTATACACGGAGATATTGAATTACTCGCAAATAATTAAGGAACATCAGTTAAATGTGTATTATTAATTAATTAATCGTTATACATTTAATTCTACGAACAAACGTGATCATTATTAGTTAATCTACACATTGTGCGAAAAATACAAATAATTAAATTGAGATAATTTCCCATAGTCAGTTTGGTTTGTGAGTTATTTTAATAATAAAATAATGTTTTATTCGCGAGATAATTATATTCTACAACTTTGAACCCTACAAGCACACTTTGGAAGTTGTTCTGTTACGTGAATTTGTGGAGAGAAACATCTATACTAGGTACACATAAGTTATGTCCGTAATATTATAATCATTTATTAAATGAGCTTTCAATAATGCATTATACGTTATAAGGTTGCAGACCCAATTCTAATTCTAACGATCCAAAAGTCGATAGCTTAAACATATTTTGCGTTTGTAAATTAATTTAGAATAACACCACTAGTGTGTGAAAAAAGTATTATTAGGTAAAAGAATAATTGAATGTACAATGAAATAAATAAATGAAATACAGTCAATTTCGGTAAATAGTTATTTTAGTTATAGAAATTACATTATCTTAAATGCACGCGAGTAATTTATTTTCGATAATCTTATTTGGCTTATTAATAATGTAGTGCATTCTCCATTTATTTTAATTTTTTTTAACATTAATTATTTTATAATTATTAATTTGTTTTAAATGTTGATCTAATAAATCCTGAAATGTATGCAGTAAGTAAGAACGATATAACAAATGAGTGTGCAGGGAATAAGGTGAATGTACAGGGAGTAAAGTTATTGAGGAAATAAAAGCATGTTATTTCACTAAATTCATAGGAGCGTTACTATACTTTATTGAGAATTGGGTTCACTATCTATAATGTATAAGATGTGAGACCCTCATAATTGAGAGTATAGTTCGTCAAATATCAATATTGTATTTAACATACACCGTTAAGGGGATACCGAAGTCAATTTTTATGCACCCTACCTTATCACCCGAATTAAATAAAAAATTCAATTACTTAAGAAAATACGGTAGTTTTTGAAATAATAGAAGACGCCCCTTCGTTTACAAACGATTGATTTTTGTGCCAAATGTAAGACTAAAAGACATTGCATTTTCGAGATATTTATTAAGAAATGTTTATTATGTTACATCCACTTCATATTTTTGGTTCAAGATGTCTCGAAAACCCAACTTTCTCAAATTTTGCACAGAGGTCAAAGAGGCGTTTCCTATTTTATCAAGCACTATCATATTTTGTAAATTATAAGGATAAAAGTTGACTCTAACACCCCTATTGAACCATAAATCCATACACATTATATTCATAGAACAAATGTTTAAACTTCTAATATATATGAATATTCTAGTATTAGAATTCGAATTTGAACAAATAAATAAATAGCGAATTATCCATTTATGTAAGATCCCGGACATTTGGGAGCCAATCAGACGCGCATGGAAGCGCTATTCGACATCGCAGAGTTTTGTTACAGTCTGGTATACGCCCATCAAGGCGCTCGACAAAGAACTCTCTTTCAAACTGCGGTCTACCTTGCCAATCAGACAATCGAGGACTGCGTTGGACAGAATGTGCCTTCCACCATGCTACGCCAACTTTATCCATGGATATCTAAAATGAGTGCTTATAATACAACTGAACTTGAACGGCTCACCAAAGAAGAAGATGAATTTGAAGGTTTATCATAGACATTTTATTTTATTGAGCTATACAGTCATTTTTATTGGATAATCATATGTCAATAAAGATTGAATTAATTTTATATATATAGATAAATATTTGATTGATTTTGCACGATTTTTAAATAAATTTGGAAAAATAGAAATATTGTGTGGAATATTTTAAAAATTCAATTTCATATTGTTTACTGCGCGGAGAAAAGGTTCTAGTAAAAATTACTATTTTATGGAATGATTGAAAGACATACTTGACAAATTATGTAAGTATTATTATTTTTATACGAAAATTTATACCAAATATATACAGTCAATATTAATTTTTATAATTTGTTAAGTCTGACTCTCGATTTCGCAATATAATAGTAATTTTTACTAGTTCTCCCTCCGTATGTTACATTTAATGGATAGAAGTAATTTGAAACCGATAAAATAATAGTTTATTATACCTTTCTGTACTACAACTTATACAGTTTTCATATAAATGTTCAAAACAAAAATGCAGGAAATCAAAAGTAATCCAATAACATATATTATTAAATATTCTTTTTTATACGTTTCCATCAACATTGCACATGGCAATTATCGTAATTAACAAAATTCAGGTATTGGCGAAGAGCAGATTAGGTTCAAAGTGAACGATCCGGATGCAAAGCTACAACGGCACCGTATTCGCCACGACAGAATGATGGCTGGTATTTACATGGGATTGACGGCTCGCGACAAGTATTTTTTACAACGGATGCTGCACCATCCGGGTCTTTCATCGTCAAATAAAGAGACAAATGTAAAATTAGCCACGACTATTACCGATTGCTTAAATCGATTGCAAAGCCAGCAAGAAGCATTGAGAACACGTAGACCATTGTACGCGGTGCACGCGTACATCAACACGATAATAGCGAAACGAAATTCCCTAGCTCTTTACTACGAGCTTGAGTTCAAACGGTGTCTTATTAGAAACGAGGCCAAGTACGTGTTGAGGCAACTGCACAACACCAGACTGGCTAGGGATTACACGAATTTCTTCAAGTACGCGAGCTTTCGGTTTATTGTTATTTTCTCAACCAAACTTTCCTTTACGAAGTACACCCAACTTCGCGTACATGTATATCTATGTATATGTATATGTATAGTTTTTGATTAAGGGAGATATTGGACCACGAGCAAGATTAGTATGTTAGGTGATAAAATGCTATGCCTGGGATGGATTATATTTACGTCAATATTTACATAATATTCATTATTTCCATTTTTTAATTCATATTACTTTTTGTACGATTTTATAATCTATACTTGTTATCTTCCTGAATTAAAGGCTATATAAAAATGTGAATAGTTCGATAAATCTTTTAAAGATTATTTTTCAATTTCTTAAAATTCGCTAAACTCTTCAGGCTTAATTTTGCGTATAATGCAAAAATGGTTTTTTATTTATTTAAATTAAAAAACCTCGCTGGCCTCTTTTTAATCTGTTTAATCTTTAAAATAATAACGTAGGGTGACATACAAGTATTATCATCAACCGGTTCGAACTACTCACTTATAAATATAATGCACGTATACAAATGCGTAATTAATATTAATATATCGAGTGTAAAATGTAGATTGAATGGAAGGTAAGCGTTTGTCCGTAAACTAATAATCGCAGAATGGTCGAGCGAGCGCAAGAGAAATTCGAGTCTTACGGTTTGCGAGTGTTCCCCGAGCGAGGAAGATACTTGGACGGTCTCTACCGCATGGTGGCACGCGTTTACCTCGACCCACGGAATCTGAGCACGTTCACCAAGGACGAAGCGAACCAGAGCTCGGATTTGCTGCATCGCTTGTTGGGTGGACGTTATCCTCGGGTACCCCGAGATACGGATCTCGCTTGGCTTCCGACCCTCGACGTCAAACGCGCCTTCCGTACGTGTCGCGAGAGATTAGCCCTGGCCACTCGACCCCTAGAGATCCTTTGGTTATTCCACGAACTTTCCAAGCTCTTCCTCGAGGTTCGCCGTTACGACCTCTCCAGGTATATATATATATACATACATACATATATCGTGCATATCTCATCGTATATATGAATTTTAATGTCACTTCGATCCTTTATCACTTGCGAAATTACGTTATATAACAACTAAATTAAATGCGGTTTCACACACACTAACAAACGATTTCAAGTTCAAGTTTAATCGGCGATACGAAACTTTCGAATAAGCGAGTAACTGTTAATTAAGATATTCATATACGTAGTCGCATGATTTAGTCCACTCGAACTTTAAGAAATTGTTTATTTTACTTAAAATGGTTTAAATAGTTTATTTAACAACACTAGTAATGCAAATACTGTCTTTTGTTCTTAAAATTTATTGGTAATTTATTATATTTCATTGGTTTAAACATTATGTTAATACGTAATTGTAGTTTTTTATCTCTAATAGAAAACCAAATTAATGCTGCAATATTTTGATGCTTTATATAAAATAAACTCTTTCAACTGTGTTACAAAAATTGTACGGTGGGCATCGATAATAGGAACTTGTTTAGATATTGCAGCTTTCAACGAGCTGAGAATCTCGTAGGTTTCAAATCGATATATGATTAGATGTTGAAATATATTCCTATGTGCGATGCTGTGAATTCCCACGAGTATTTCTGGCGACACGTTGAATTCGACACAATGCATCAATCGACATCAATCTTTCAAATTACTGATATCTTCTTTTTCATTTGACTACTAACTTAATTAATTTATATAATATTATTATTTTATTATATTCATAATTAAAAGGCAACGCGCATTTAATATGCTCACAAACGTATTACGCAATAAAAATGCGAATATATTTATTATAGATTAACAGCATGACAATTTAGGCACTTAACAAAAATAACGTTGCGTACCTGCAATTATGCAATCAAATATTTTTCGATTAAATCATACGTATATTTCTGTAAAGCGGTACCATTAAATTAAATATGATTAAATAAAGGTTATAAACGTATTTAAATATATAGATTCTACGCAAAGAAAACTCGAGATTTGAGTTTAGAATCGGGACACCATGATTGGGCAATAAATGCGAGCCACATCATCGTTCGAATTGAGCTGGCCCAGCACAATCGTAACGAGGCCCGCGAAGCAGCGATTGGTGCTCTCGAATCCGCTAAAAAACTCGGTGTTGCCTTTCTCATCGACTTTTATAAACGGGTACTCGTCTACATCGACACGATCAAGTTGGGTCGATTGGGTGACGAAGACAGCATTCGCCACGCGGCGTCGCCTTATTTCTGGTCTCATGCCACCAGACATCAAACCGAGCATGGATTTACTTTTAAGAGCTATGGAGGCGGTACCCGCGAAACGCAGACTTTCGGTCATGCCAGGTTGTAAACCTAAAGATCGTAAAGGAAAATTTCCAATCAAGAGGATGACCATCAAACCACCCATTCCAGTCGATTATCAAAAAGAGTCGCTTCAGCAAATTATTAAGAAATTCGCACCGAGCAATAGAATATTGGGTCTGGTTAATTTTGACGATTATGATTAAATTCTCTTTATCTGTTTGTTATCTAATTTCTTTTCGATGTAAATATAGTTTAACAATGTAAGGCAATAATTTGAATGTTGTTAATGAAAGTTTTAATAAAAATGGAAATACATTATTTTGTTATATAATTACTTATTTATTAATTATATTTTTTAATAATAAAATCCGTTACATTATAACATAACGAATAAAAGGATTATTATTGACCAAATGAAATAAAGTATTTGAAGCGGATCGTTATACCATAACTCTAATATTCCTATAGAAATTTTTTTTCTATTTTTAGAGATATATAAAAATGCGTCGTTATTTAAGTATTTTATACTTTATTAAAGTAGTTTACACAAATATAGTTATGTATTAGTTGTTTTTAATAATAACCTAAATTGAAAGCTTAAAAATGAAAACTATATAATGAATTCGTTATCGCGTTGTATGTAACGAATGCCGGCAAAGTTCAAGTAGTTCAATAATTTTATTTAATCTAAATTGAAAGCTTAAAAATGAAAACTATAGGTACAATAAATTTGTTATCGCGTTGTATGTATCGAATTCCGGCAAAGTTCAAGCAGTTCAATGATTTAATTAAAGAAGCGCGATACCAATTGGTCTAGACCGGTAATTCGATCGGTCATAGGTGAGAAAGCGAGAATGGCGGCAACGGCGTCTTTAGTTAGATCGGTACCTGCCCCTCTGCCAAGCAGAATTTCACGGCGACGCAAAGCCGTCACGCAACCGGACGCAATTTTCCTCCGTAATGTCCATAGGGAACTCTCCGTGCCACGGCTGGCTGTCGCTGATGCCGAGGCGCGGGCGACGAAGGCCCGGAAACCCGTCGGGACGACACTCGTTTGTAATAAAACTCGTGCCAATGACCTCCACCAGGAAGCCGATAAGTTTTACGAAAAGTAATGTCATTTTTATATGGAAATTGAGGTTAATTCAATTGTTTACACTAAATTTTCATATTTTTATCTAATATTACGTATAATTAGATTTTATTACAATTTTCAAAGATAAAGATTAAAGCTGTTGAGATTTTGTGTTTACGGATTTATTAAAACTAACGCTGGCGGATAATTTTTTCAGGTTATAAAATATAATATATCGTATGATCTGAATAAGCACCAATTGAGTTATCTATAGTTTCAGCATTAAAATCTAATTAAATAATTGGTCACAATTATGTGAAAACTTTTACAGTAGCTAGTTTCTTATGAAATTTTTATCTTGTGCTTACGTATGAATGTATATACATATATTGGGTAATGCAAAGTTTTAACGATAACACAAACTGTTAGTTAATCCTTTTTATACTTGATAGTGAGCCCTAATTGTAATGAAATAACAATTACGAAAACACGTTTGCAAGGTCTAAAATAGTTGGTAAGAAATAAAGAATGAAACCCTTTAATTTTACGAACTCGTAATATGAAACCTTAAAATAACACCACTACGGTAACTTTTAGTAAGACCCTAAAGCTCCAGAAACTTTTGGAAACATTGTGATAACTGTATCTCTAAAATTTGTAAATAAAATATTAAAATAATAAACATTGCGTAATAAATTAAAAAATTTGTGTTAAAAATTAACTGAATTCCTTTATAGTTATACAAATATTTTGTTGAAGTAAAGTATGCAATTTGTATTTCAGTTTGAAGTAATTTTTATCTACTTAAATTAAATGAAATAATAGCTTGAAATAAATTATTAAGAACCGATAATGTATGCGTATTACCTCTTAAAAAAGAGTAAAAAATGCCTATATATCAATAAATATATAAAAAAGAACATATATATGCATATTTGCCAATTGCATCTCCGAATTGAGAAACTTGAAAGTTTCATTAAAATCGGTGACCTGGAGGTGTGTTATTATGTCCGAGGGAATACTCTGCCCACGCTATCTCCGTACGTATACAGATGTTTCCTAAAATCCATCGGTCCAACCGAGTGCAACTAGTACCAGAAAACAAAATAATAATTCGCGGAAAATCGAAAGAAGGTGCTATTCGTCTCACTCGAGTTCTTTAGTCGAATAAATAATTATCGCGATTTGTTTCTGACGTACACGTAGGGGTGATTACGAGTCAGCCCTGGTTTTGTACAATCGAGCAGCACGAATGTGGCCTCGGAACGCTGAACACGCGGCAGCGGCTCGACGCGTCGAGGCAGCCATAAACTCCGTGGTTAATCCACCTCGACGGGTCGCGCGGTGGTTAAGGAAGTCAGGAGACTCCAAACAGATATCCATGCTTCTCTCTCAGGATGTGACGGCTCACAAGCCCCGGGAAATCATTGACCACTCGGATGATCCTATCGGCGAAGTATCCAGAATACTCAAGTACGTTTCTATTTCGTTACTCTTTTGCTCGACATTATTTTTAAACATTCATTTTTCAAATTTAATAAATTTCAATTTATTTTTCGAGAAAAGGTTTACCATTGAAAAGTAACATCTCCGCGTGAGTTTTATACTTTATAGGCTATGTTATATGTACAAAATAATAATTTGTGATGCGCGATTTAATTGAATAATAATTAAGCATTATGATATAATTTTTGTCAGAATTATAGTTACTAATTTCTTTTAATACTTTGTTTGGTTGCTTTTATAATTACATTTATCTTTATTTTATCTACCTATTGATTTTTATATTTTTGTGCCGAATATACGGGCGACCGAATCAGGAATGACACTCAGTGACTAATAATACCTTTCCGATGTATCAAAATTATAACTAGGTATGGCAAATTTGTTTTTTGTCAAATATAGTCGTACGTCAAGTGAAGCGTCGTTATTTAATATCTAAAAGAAGATGCAGTTATTAATACCTTCTCGAACTGCGCAATATATAATAATGAATTACTCACAGAAATAAGTTTAATACTATTACATCATCGACTATATATACCTTATCGAGAACATTTTATAACAATATAATTTTGGTACGTGTAACAAATGAAAATCGAAATTTCAATTGAAAAGCAATTTCGGTATATAGAATATTTGTTCTCCGGTGTAACGAAATTTATACACACAGGTATGTATATAGTAATATGGATAGCAACACTGTGAACCACAAAACGCGATTAGAAAAGTCAAATTCGTAGGTATCGAAGTCCGTTTTGCGAAAGGACATATAATATAGAAGAGGTGGTCGAGGTATATACGTGGAGTGCGGTGAAGCGGCGAAGCGAGACGATTTGTCAAAGTCCGGGTATACTCGGTGTAAACCACTTCTGCTACAACGCTCAGGGAAGTTATTAAAGCGTGGGGATGTACGTTTGATTAGTACCTAGCGAGTGCGGTTATACTTCGCTGATTTGGCAATTAGCGGTACCTTCGATTTTGTGCCACTTCCCTAGGGAGTGAACGACGGATCTCTATGCCGTTGTAATCTTTTTTTTCTCTCGTTTTTGTTTCTCTTTCGACCTAACTATATACACCTATAGTTTCCTCGTTGTTTCGAATCGACTGAAATGTAAAGGCTTTACGTCAGGATTTTTGAATTATTTGACACATTTATGACTATATTTTATTACCTATAGAGACAGTTTTAAAATACGTTTTTTTTAAATAAAATCTTCTGAAAACTAGTAAATGAAAGTAATTAACGTAGTTTAGAATTTACTTAACGAACTTACGTAACAGGAAACTAGGTATCGAAAATAGAATTGATGGATAGAATAGCGTTACGTTAGATTTACATCAAACGTATATATTGATGTTACAGAATATATTATGCGACGTTTATTTGATTTATGTTTACAAAATACTTTAGTTACAAATATTATGAAAATTTATAAATATTTTACGTCGAAATTTTTTACAGGGTGTTTTATACGAATATATTTACCGGTGATATAAAGATGCTCGTGTAAAGAGTATTGCATTATTTTTAATAGAATATATAATTCACAGATATTTTTTTGCATATATCGATTGGGAGGAGCTAATTAAACATCCGCTATTTCCGTTACAACTAATAATAATGGAACTTTGTCCTCCAAGGGCATATAATTAATAAACTTTGTAGGTCAATTAATAATCTCTCGACCTTTTATATTTTTAGCAACGTTCGAGAGAAACATCATAATTAGTTACAACTCTGAAAATAATTGCATTACAGAAAACAAAATAATACTAATTATGCCCCATAATACCTTCCGTGTTTTCTTTTTCCGAGAACAACGCTTGTGGTTTAATCTTTCTAATTTTCTGTAGGAACGCGCACATCTCTTGAGCCAGCTTGATCGCGAGCCAATTAAAAGGGGTTTTAAAAAGTTGTACTACTATCTCTTTGACGTAAAACTTGTAAAGATGTATATAGTAAAAACATAATCGTTACGTTGCAGGTCGTTTGATGCACAGAAGGACGCCTGGCGATTGACTAATTTGAATCAACCGAGTCAAATAGCGCGTTTGAAACTGAAGCAACGTCAGTTGTACCGACTTGTCGCTTCGACGTGTGCCGAACTGGAAAATGCTTACGACGCATCAGATTTCGCGAGTATGCATAAACTAGGAGATGAACTAGTGAATCTAGCTTCGCTCACCGAAGAGCCTGATGTAAACCGGATCGACGTTTACGAGTACCTTGCGACCAAACAGATACATTTAAATAGGCATGATAAAGCTATCGAGATGGCTTCCAAAATGTTCTTTGTCGCTAGAACAAATGGCGATACTCTTTTATTGGTCAGAGCTTTACGGACTATAGGAAATGTTCATCTGAGGTTCAAACATCTTGATGCGTTGGTTCGCGTGTGGATTCGTTTAGCGAATGTCTTGAAGATGGTAGCGTATAACAAATGTACCTTTTTTTTACTTTTAGTCGTATCGTCTTTAAAAGTCACGTTTAAACAATTTTTTGTTGGTTTCATTTTTATACAAACCGATCTTATTTTTTATAGAATAACACAATTTGTGATATTGATCAATATCTCCAGAGTTTATTAATACAATAATTGAATATTCTAATTGAATAATCTGTAATATAATCCTACGAAGTTGAAAATAAATCGACGAACCTGATTTCAATTTGGAATCGTACATCTGCTTTCTTATTTGATTTAACTTTTTTCCTTTGCTCGATCTCGAGAAACATTTACAATTTTAAAATGCAGTGCTTGTAATAAAAAATTGTTTTGTAATTAAGTAGAACTTAATGTGCTACAAAGCTTTTCATGCTTTCCAACATGCGGTCTAACTGCGCAAAGAAGCTTAATTTAGTTAAGTGTTTTACTAAATAATTAACCGAAATAGTTGAATAATAGACTATCCATTATGCAAATTTACAAGGTAAAATTACAAGTGACGAAGTAATTTAAATAAATATACACAAAGTTTATTTTCATTTTCGATGCACTGAAAAAAATGGATTCTTGGTTTCCGAGTAATTCTTCTTAAATGTGGCTTAAAGAAAACTCTGCCTGCTCTAAAATGCTTCCTCTATAATCAAGAGGAATATGCTTAATCTTAGGATATCGGTTCTTTTGAGTTAGATTGTCCAATTATTTACAAAAATAGATTCCTGATTATAAAAGAGTAAGTAAATTTTCTATTTGAGTCATATTTAAGAATTTCCCTAAGAACAAGAGTCCATTTTTTCAGTGTGAGTAAATGTATTTAATATGTCATGTAAATCATTTACATTTAATAAATCTTTAAAACTGCATAATACTTCTTTAGCCTTTAACGAACATATTTTAATAAGAAAACAATTTAACGTATTGTACAGGAACCGATTGCTCAAGCTTGGTTGCACCACGAAATCGGTAGATGTCACTTAGAGCTGGGAAATTACGAAGAAGCTCTAGAACGAGCAAAACGTTGCATAGAACAATCGAACAATGCAAAATCCGCAAAATGGTTAATTCGTGGATATCTACTAAGTGGACAAAGTCTTTTAAAAATTGGTAGATTTGGCGAGTCTGTGGCTGCTTTGAAGATCGCAGCTCAATGTATCGAAGAGGGAGAGGAGGATCATTCGATTCTTTCGTATATCCAAGATTTGATGGAGCAGGTGACGTATCTCCTGAGGCAGATGAATTGCGAGCGCGACAGAAAAATCAAATTGCGGCAAAGCGAGTCGCTGGCGAACTCGATTAGTAAAACCAATATAGACCAGCCGGATGTCGATGCGGAAACGAAATTGATACAGGGTAAGAGTAAAGAATGGGAAGAGGTGAACTGCGCCCCTATCATTTCCGAGCTAAATTTCTCTGATTTTTCTTCGGTATAGTAATAGGTTTTCCTTTAAGTAGTTTACCTTTTAGATTTATCTACCCATTTTATCAAAACAAATTTCTTTGATAATTGACTGTTATTTTTACACAAAACAATACATATCATTTGGATTGAGGATGACTAATGCCACAGAATTATTAAATCAAAATCTGTTGCCTGAATATTGATACAATTAATATTTTTATTAACATAAGATAAATATGAATTTAAAGAAATCCAAAACGTAAAGCTTGAATGTATAAAAATAACAAATGTTTTGGTAAAAGGAACCTTCCTAACTGAGTGAATGTATATGTGATACCAATACACAAAATAAAATCGAATCAAACCGATAACCCCGTACAAGGTTGACAATCTGAATGTATCGCCCCCTCCTCCCCTCATGCTATAATAAAAAACCATCGATATATCTCTTGTACCGTCATTCCTTTGAAAACTTTTTGGCACAGTTACAATCGTAACTTACTTCCAATACTCGGTCCCTTTAAATACAGACATTCGTTCACGATAAGTATCAGAAGTTCAGAACCGTCATTCAGCCATGCCTACATATACGTTGCTTTTATCTTTACGTATAGAAAGTATCGATGAAAAGTCGGTCCAGATGGAACGTGAGCACGAAAATGATTCGTCGTTGCTACTAATGAAGATCCGGTCGCTAGGACACGATAGATTTTACCAAGCATCTACCAAATCGTTATCAATGAACCAATTCTCGGAAAGTTTTGGAAAATACATTGCACATCACAACGATCAAGAATTAAACGATGAGGAGATTTTGCAGGATGACGAACTCGAGCCGTTGCCGCCAAGCGATGAGTCCGACGTCGAAAAAATAAATGATGGTGATACCGTCATAATCGAGAAAGGTTGTACAAAATTGTCGTATAGTTGAATTTAGTTGAATAATTCAGGAGTTTATTATTTTCGAGTGTTTGTTAAATTTAAGGTGATTTTATGTCGTTCAGAACTTCTTATGTTCGCTCCGTAGAGACAAATTTTAAAAGTACTTTTTTAAAGCTACGGGAATGTATAAAATTTGTATATTACAATCCATTTTTTATCTACGTAACATAATCGACTGTTGTATACGCATCTACGACGTAAAGTAACATATATCGTAAGAAGAATATTAAAATCATAATATTTTGATATTGGATATAAGTGCACGACATTATAATATTTCAATGTCGATATCAACACTTTAACTTTTTTAGATAGTTATTTATTTATGTATTTTGATATTTTTCGTATGGTTTTTTAAGTGGACAATAGGTTTTTGACTCTTTTTTGTTTACAATAAAATATTTGTTATTCAACAAAACAAAGCAGTTACGTATTTTATTAAAGCTATATATGTATATTTTAATATTAACATGACGTACAGTGAACAAATATGTTTGAAATTTTGAAAAGTTGAGTCTGATAATAAATATTTATAGATAACTCAAGTAGATACCCAGGTGGTGCATATTTCCGAACAGCTGATAGTGCGGTCGCACTTTCTAAGCTTGCCGTTCGATCTTTCATCTATCAACGATTACGTATTTTTCATAATACGAATTCTGTTAGAAAGTATTAATTTACGCGATAATTTTATTATTTGAATATATCATACGAAAAAGCTTGATTGATCGTTGAAAAATACTGAGCAATATAAAATGTAAAAGTATTTTTTATAAAAATTTTTCTGATTTAAAATTTATACTTGATAAAAACCGACATATCATTATTTCCGCGTCAGGAGCACTTTTGAAAGTATTAGGAGGGTAAAGCAGACAGTACTTGACGTGATATCGGAAGTTGAAGAAGGTCTAAGAGAATGACGCTATTCTTTTATTATCAGGGTGGGTCACTTTCTGTTCTTTAAACCTCCGATATGTCGGTCATTGAAAATCTATTATTCTATTATCTATTATTCCAACTATTCAAACGAGGTTAAAACCTGTTTTTTTCTCTAATCGAGTACATTTAATTGAATTGAAACACATTCGCAAGTGACTTTTATTCTTCACAATAAACAATAGAATCAGAATAATTTTTATATAATTTTATCGGATTTCTTATCTATAAAGTAAGAAACAGACGTCAGTTTTGGTTATAACATAGTGTAAATAAAATATTTTTGGAGATGTAGAGAGAACGAAAGTTGATATATAAATGATAAATAAAACTTACCCGCGTAGTAGGATACGAAGTACAAATAAGATGGGGATGTTGGCAAAAGCTCAGGGAAAAAAACCCAGGTAAATACGAAAGCACACGCGCCCGTTCGGATCGGCGCGCAACACGTGCACCCATTTTCTCTATAAAGGAAAACTGTCCGCGGCATCCGAGGGGAAATATTCGCAACCCTTTTAAAATCGAGCAGCGGAGCGTTGATCCGAAAATCTTTCCCGTCCAATATACATTCACTCGGGACTTTCCGTTCCCGCAGCAGTACCAGCACCAGTCCGAAGCAGAGTCGAATCGAGGAGTGTTTCGAGCATCGTTCGCCGAGTCGTCAACCCAGTAGAATCGCGCTTTTTACCCGCCGGCGAGCTGACTTCATCGAGTTTTGACTTCACTCTGGTTAGACGATCCCTCTTATACTTTTAACTTGCCTTTTCTTTTCCTCCCGTCCCAAGAACGAAGTTATTGCTTTCTTGCAATGAGTTCGAATGAAATGGGAAACGGGTATGTTTGTTATATCAATTCTGTATACGCATTTGATACGATGGAGATATTTCATCATTTATTCTTCGGTAAAATAGTCAATTATTACTATTATTATTCATACTATACATACTCATCTTTAATGCAAATAGCGATTTCTGTATATCGTTAAATGTGTTGTAAACTTCAGAGCTTTGCCCATTACTGGACATTGTCTAACCTTAGAGAATAAAAAGTTTCTTTTAGTAAAATTACTTTTAGTAAATAGTTATAATTATCTTAACTTTAGCTAGCATAACGATTTTAGAGGAGATTGAAAATTTATCACATGTTTCACTTATTCTTTTTTTTAATTCCTTACTACCAGTATATTTTTTATGAATCTTTATGAGCATTTTATCTTAAAGTTAATTTTCATCTTTTACTTGATGCTACGATTATAGTATATTATGCAACTAGTGCGTAAAATGCGATTTCACGCACGCGTAGCGATCGAGTGCACGAGTGGCCGGCGAAGCCGGACACGAGTGCTTACAAGATCGCTACAAGTGCGGAAATCGTACGCACGTGTAGCATACGATATTTTTTATCATAGTATGCGGAAAATTCGTAATTGTACAATTCATCTACACTTTAAAAGAGAGAGTACCGCAGATTGTGGAAATGAAAGGGCAAACGGTATGGGGAGGCAGCGGGTCCAGGGCCGCAGGCCCTGGTGGGGGTGCGGGGGGCGAAGCCCCCGCCGGGGGGTTGGGGGGCGGAGCCCCCCCCCCCCGTAAATAAACATTTACGTTTGTAATAAAAAAAATTATAATAAATATATACAATTTAAAAAAAATGATTTTTGATATGTATAAATACGTGTACCCTAGAAGGCTGCCTGAACCATACTAATTGATTTGTATACGAATTTCTACTGCGTATACCCAATAGACAATTAAGTGATTGTAGGTGTCAGTAGTTGTAGATGATTTTGAGATTGTTCTGTATTTAATTTATCAATTTGTAAGTTCGTAATAAAAAATTAAAATAAATATATTAATTTATTATTTTACGCATACTGTGCGTAGTGTTTAATATTTCATCATACTATGCTTTAACACGTCGTTTTACGCACTAAAAACGAGGCGTAAAATCGAATTTTACGCATACTATGATAAAAAATATATTAATATAATATGAAAACAGACAATATTTTTATGAAATATTTAAATGTTCTTCAATCTTTTGTTTAATTTTATTAAAGATATCTTGGTTAATCATGTTTCGACGAATTGTAAGTACATTTTTTAAAATTGAGTAACTATTGAAACATGATATAGTCATAAATATAGTTTAATAAATTAAGCTTGTCTCAAATTATATAATAAAACAATTTGCAGATTTATAGTTGCACGATTAATTTGATAATTAAAATTAAAATTTTTTGGAAATAAAAATTCTAAGAGTAGCATTTAAAATTTTATTTTTAACATATTTACGCGTATATAATAAAATTAAATCGTGCGAAATTCCTCAAATAATGAATATTCTAATATATATTATGATGATAACCTCTAAAATCGCAAATTAACGATAAATTGAACAAAGTACTAATAAAATAATGGGAGAATATTAATTAAAGTGGATTTGAATAACAGAGTTATATAGACAATGAGGTAGTAAGATAGGCAAAGTTCCATAAACCTGAATATAGGAGAATTCCTTAGTTAACCGCAGCGCGTCACATATAAATTTGGCTTAGCTTAGAGAAACTTAGTATAGGTATATACAAACAGGAGAGCAAGATGGATCGTAGCGAGTGTTCATCGAGTGGCAGTGGCGAGTCTAAGATGTCCGACTATTTGAAGGGGTTGCAGCCACACGACTTCGAGGAATTCCACCGGCAGGAGCTCAGGTTCTTCGCGTCCCGATCGAGAGCACCCAACGAGTTGCCCGATTCCCCGACTTACTCAAGTTTCTGCGAGTGAATAGCAAGACGCCTGCCCAAGCCAATTCAACCGCACACTCGCCGTGTTTCCCTCGTTTCCTCCACGTTTATTAGCCCACTCGAGACCAGGCATACAACGTAGCCTCGTTTAATCTTTGACAACGCGACCTTTAATAGGTTTATATTACTCCACTCTAGTTTGAGGAAACTGTTAGTTCCTATACGTTCGACCCATCGTCGAACACTTACCCATGTTATATACCTTATGTCCTATATATTTTAATATTTCATCACTTTATATATATATATATATTTATTTGATTAATAAAGATTTATTCATTTATTTACGACCGCTTGTTATTATTACATTTAACATTTTAGTGATGACATTTATTTATAGTCTCCTATCTTTTATTATAGAAATTAAACTTTTTTAAATTTATCGATTTATCTAAATCGTATTTCTAACGAGCGGATAATTTTAAATATGTTATTACCATTTAAATAATTAAAAATATCCGTTTCGAATCTAGAGTTTTTATAAATTTTGGAAAAAGGCTCTTTTATGACTTTTGAGGCATTTCGAATGTATCACGCGAAACAAGGTTTTACACTCACCATCGGGTATTAAAAAAAATATAGAAACACGTAGTTTTGACGCATAAACCTTTCGCTATAATGTTTTATGTTTTAAAATACGTTATATCAACTTGTGGAAAACGAGGATAAAGATAATTTTCCCGTTAAACTATAAAAAAGACTGTGTAATAAGGTAAAAAATAACTGAGAAAAACAGCAAACATTTTTTTCTCCCTTTAAATTCCATGTGTAATCTGTTTATCCGAAAATCCACGCGTAGTCTCGGGTTCGGTCATAAAAAGTTGCCAAAGCCTCGTAAAATTTGCTCGCAGCGAATCCGACATTTATTACTAATTTCCCGGATGGTGTAAAGTCCGCGTATATACCCGTGAAATTTTCGCCGCGAGGCCGTACCAAGCGAAATTCCAATTTCACCGAGAGAGAAATTTCCAACGTCGGAGCTGGTCTCTCTTTCTTCTTCTCCCTCTCCCTCTCTTTGACGCAGAATTGCATTGCCATCCAGCGCTGGGCTTCTCATCGCCATTCTCATCCTCAACGAAGCCAGGAAAGCAAATTTCCTTATTAGGAGAATGTTCGGCAGTTCCTCTTTCCGTCTCGGGAGAAAAGTTTCTCACCTCCCTGCGGCGAGAGTCGTCGTCTAGCCTTTCTCTACGAGGCCGCGCGCGTCTTCGTCCACCTCGTTCCCTTAACTTCAAAACGAGATATTTCAGTGCGCTAGCTCCCTATCTCTCTGTTTCTTACCTCGGGTCATGCAACTTTGAGACTTCTCATTAGGCTGCCAGTGGCGTACGACTATTCGCTTGGTTCATTTCGCTTACATTATCCAAGATCCATCCACCCCTCTACCTTTCACCTCTTGCTGATTCAATATTTATTACGAGTTGATGTAACACCAATGGCTTCGAATTTCATTGGGTTCTCTTCGAGGAGAATCAAATTAACGATCAGGTAATAGATCGATGTAATCGTCGAATATTGAATACACAACGCTGCAATTTACTTATTCGTTTAATTACTCGTGCCCCAATAAAGCCACTTAATTACATTTATTACACATTTATGTTCAAATAAATTAAAAATTTTAAAGGGTTTGGTAAATATATTTATTGATTCATAATCTTGAATACAAAAACACTAATGTAATTGCTCTCTAAAATTTTTAATTCTAGATTGATGGTGACGAAAAAGGCCTTTTAAAAGAAATTTTATTGCTATTTCATAATTCTCGTTTTAACTTAATAATATATGCATTAACGGGATTTTTTAATGTTATGTTTATTATATCATAATTATTCAGACTCAGATATTTTAAAATATGTATAAAAATTACAACAATTTTTTTATATATAAGTACTAACACACAGTATTACTACGATATACATTTTTAAAATATTTCAAAGTTATATTATAATAAATAGTGAAACGTTAAAACATTTTTTATCTCGTAACTAAATTTTTAAAATTTTAATATCAAACCATCGTAATATATTCATAAGTGAATTATCATAAACTTATAATAAAGTAAATTAATCTGGTATTATTTGCATATTTTCAAGTATTGACGCTATTAACAATTAAATACGTAACGAATAATTTTATCGGTGTATTTTACATTATTATACTCGAACTCAATTTTGTTGATTAATTCAACATTCATATAATAACTGCCCTGTTATAACTTTAAAAATATTAAAAAAGTAAGTATATCACTCGATAAGTGGGAATGGAATATAAATCCAGTAAAATCCCGGATTAATTAGAATTTTTGCAGCGTCGCGTGTAATAGCACACTTCCCGAGTAAAAGTAAATCGTGGATTTGGTCCGTATGCTCGAATGGGCAAGATTTGTCCGCACGCGTATTTGCAACAGATCGGAGAAGCGCTCGTGGTATAATTTCCGTCGCGTCGCGTGGGAGCGCGAGATAAATCGTTCCAAGTTTTAATTAGCCGTGGTCGCGCGGGCAAGGGCGCAAGCACCGCTGTAAAACGCTACCGCATCAATTATGTGTGCAGCAACTGCGACCTCCATACTTCCATACTCTTATACCATTTTCTCGTCAACTCATTTCCGTACTTATCTCTCCTTTGATGCCCGGTATATTGCACAAGTTTCTCTGTTTTCATCGATGACCGTTGACCCGAAGATTTAAACTTTCTCCGACATTCAATTATTCTTAATGGTATATATATATATATATATATATATATAGATATATAAGGTTATTAGTTTTAAGGGCTCTTTAATGCACCGACGTAAATCCTAGCTAATCAGTATTAAATGCACTCAAGGGAATAACTTGCGTATTAATTTTATATACGCAAAGGAGTGGGGAAGCTTAGTTTCGGATACTTTTATTTATGCATATACCTATACACTGCCAATATTTATTCAGCATTATTACATGGAGAAAAATATTGGATTGAAAGTGAGTATAATCTTTAGTAATATGGATGTACAAATTATCAAAATACGAACAAATCCTGTAGTGTGTATAGTAAAAGTATAAATTTTACTATATATATATATATATATATATATATATATGGGATATTCCACGTGAACTGGTCCGATCAAAATTTTAATATGCACCAAATCTTGGGTACACATTGCAAATATTTCTCAGAATACAGAAAAAAATTTTTTAGATACTAGAATTTATTTGCTCATAAGTTATTCTAACCTCAAAAAGTGAGTTTTTCCAGTTTTTTTCAACACCAGCTGGGTTTACCACTATTTCACTCAAAATCTATCAACTTTTACTATACAACATTATATGTAACATTCGTTGCTAACTATGTCTAGAATTTATCCTTCTGGGTTAGAATTTCTAATCTCAAGGTCAATGTTACATAAACTACATGTCAATATTCAACTTGAAAAAAGAGTAAGTGCGCCACAATTGATTTTTTTATCCAAAAGTCTAAAAGAAAGCTTGGAGCAATACCTTTCAAATGGTTTGTAGCATTTGCATGGCCTTTAACCCATTAACGCCCAAACGACCAACATTTTTTTTCTTTTTTCATAGTCATTATTTAATATTAAATCATGCGCCACCATAGTACTGATTTTTTTCGTTATAGTTTTGGATGTGTTCTTTCGAATGCCGTCGGTAAAATTGACTTAACCCTTTTTTGAAAAAAGTTATGATTTTTTAATTAAAAAAAAATACAGAAAATTTGTCGCTATTTTTTGATAATTAATTTCTTTTCATATTATAAAATGTATTTAGATCGTTCGATTCATGAACAAAAGTGCATAAAATAGTTATACTTTGACCCTATATTTTTTGTATTTTATTCTCAGATAGTCAAAAATTTTGTTTTTAATGAAAATACACGAAAAATAACCAAATTTATTCATTTTTCTCTATTTTTGAGTTAATTCTGTAAAAAGTTATGATAATTGGTTGAAAAATCAATTATCTATTAATTATGCGCATTAAATGTATCGACGTTATTTCATTTACTTTAATACGAATACAAGTATTTGATCGTTAAATACGTATCCGTTTTAAATATCTAATAACAAAATAATTGCAAATATGGGTTTACCACTATTTCACTCAAAATCTATCAACTTTTACTATACAACATTATATGTAACATTCGTTGCTAACTATGTCTAGAATTTATCCTTCTGGGTTAGAATTTCTAATCTCAAGGTCAATGTTACATAAACTACATGTCAATATTCAACTTGAAAAAAGAGTAAGTGCGCCACAATTGATTTTTTTATCCAAAAGTCTAAAAGAAAGCTTGGAGCAATACCTTTTAATTAAAAAAAATACAGAAAATTGTCGCGCTATTTGTTTGATATTAATTGCTTTTCATATTATAAAATGTATTTAGATCGTTCGATCATGAACAAAAGGGCATAAATAGTTATACTTTTGACCCTATATTTTTTGTAGTTGTATTCTCAGATAGTCAAAAATTTTGTTTTGCATGGAAAATACACGAAAAATAACCAAATTTATTCATTTTTTCTCTAGTTTTGGTTAATTCTTCTGTAAAAAGTTATGAAGAATGTGTTGAAAAATCAATTATCTATTAATTATGCGCATTAAATGTATCGACGTTATTTCATTTACTTTAATACGAATACAAGTATTTGATCGTTAAATACGTATCCGTTTTAAATATCTAATAACAAAATAATTGCAAATATGTGTGCACGACTATTTAAACCACAAATTGACACCGTTCCACGAAATTCAAAATGTATATATCACTTTGTCGTAGAATTTTTAGTCGCATTAAAATACTGATAGATTCGCGCGTGATCAGTTTAGGACAACTATATATACGGCATCGCATTGACGATAATGCGAATGAGCTCTGGTGGGCTGCTATATAATTTATCGCTGATGTTGGCGATGTGCAAATTGCTCTGGGGTATGCAACGGAATTGAACGAATATGGAATTGAATGCGCGTGTCCCGTTTGATTAAGCCAATTTTTCGTTCGCGTTTTCGCACAATGTCTTTCGGAAAAAAAAATGTACGGTTTTTGTTGTCGTTACTATTGTTATTGCTGTAGTATTGTAAATTAACAAAATGTGCGTGTCAAATCGGAAAGGGATAGAGCCATAAATTAGAAAAAGCTTCGTAATTTACGATGTAGATCGTAAAGACAAAAAACAAAAGAAGTAAATGACTTTCAGAGGTCTCATAAACATTTGTTCGGATTATTGCCGTACGAACTAAAATAATTTATCTATATAGCTTGTAATAAAAAAAATTATAAAATGGTAATTAAAGAGAACGAAATATTATTTATATAAGGTTTGTATGAATTTCGTGTCGATTTATATCGATGTAAATGTAAAGACACATCAAAAAATAAATACATACGTATATATATATACTTATTTATCTATTTTTTTGATGAATTTGAGTGTTTTTAAGTGTTTATGAAGATTTCTAACAAAAATTACCGTGAGGGCACGGAAAACGTGACATAATTACTATTTAAATTGTGTTGTAACGTGTTTTAATTGTTAGATAGTTGATCAAACTTCCAAGGATTAATTTTATTATGGTAGTACTTGTGTTTTACCCTTTATTGTTAATTTACAAAACTAAAAGGATTATATTTCAATTTCCTGAGGGCAAGGTAGGTTTTTTATTTTAAATAAGTTGAAAACCATTACTACATTGTATGTAACTATTAATTTTATAAAAAAAATTATTTCCGTATATTAATATATAATATCATTTGCTAGGGAATGTTTTATGTTTATATGTTGATTATATAATTTCTTATATTAAATCCTAACGTGAGGCTACATGGAAAGAAATTTGGTAATGCTATTATACCAAGTAATATGGTTTTCGAGAGTTCCAAATTTTTGTACGTGCAGCGCCCAAGCAGTGAAATGTGGTATTCCAACTACAATCTGCTTGTTCTATGAAATATATTTGAAACTCTTCGATCCGCACGAGAAAAATTTGGAAATCGCATAATACCAATTATAATGTAAATGTTACTTACCACCCATATTTAACAGATTGATATCACGCATGCCAATCAACGAGTCAAGAGGTTATAGAGTTTCTTTTACATGTGACAATCCAAGTTTGGGCGCTTTACATGTCCAACAGTGAAATCGCATTTGCCACATGTTTTTTAATATTTTTTATGTCACTATAATGCTGGGCATTTATCATGACCATTATGGAAAGCAGCGTTTACAATCGTTGTATAAAGGATTTCCTAATACTATGGAATAGTAATAATTACAATTTTTGCATAAATTATTCCAAAGCATTGGAATACCGGAAGCAACATTATATTGGAAATAAGGGATATGGTTATCCTGGTCATTACAGATTTATTTTTTGGTATTATATGATTCGAATTACATGTTGTAGTACTTTGTCAAATTTTTGGACATGTGGCATGCAAAAATTTCTTTCCGTGTATATATTCAGAGTGTCGTTGCAGTTTATAATTGATGTAATTACAGAACGAACATACAAAGCAATAGGAATAAAGAAAACTTCAAATTAATATAAAATAATACTTATACTATTTTTTCTAATTTTTGATTGACGAAACGCAAAGCTTTCTTTATATCATATGCAGTTGTTTCTTTCCATTACGTGCTATCGAGTATCAATACATATATGAGTGTACATATCAATTGGAATCGTGTCTGGGATAGAAAATCACTCCATATATCCATATCAAAGTTATACCGATGAATAACACAAGCCAAAATATAGTGAATCCTATATGTGTAGAAAGAACTTTGGAATTACTTGCGCATATTGAATAACAGACTATAATCACTATTTTATCAAAGGTGTTAAATCGTTCTAGACGAGTGTGAATTATGCTTACGTATATGTATATACAGTATGTTTGCGAAGAACTTTTTTTATTGAATATAGTAACCACTAAGTACACAGCATTTTCTCGACAATTTAATCAAAACCTCATTAACCGACGAGTCGAGCCATTTCTCGTGTACCAAGATCATCTCGCAACGCTTGGGGAATCACGGCATCGCGTGTCTACGTCTTGGGGATATATACAGACGCGGCTTGTCGCACGGATTTGCGTGACGAAATTCGAGCTCGTCTCGAGTGTTAACGACACGCGCTTATACTGTATCCGTCTCTCTTCCATGATTTGCGGGTGGAGAGGGGCCACGAAATTCGTGTTGTCTTCCTTGACACACTTGACGTTTATTCAACTTCCGTTGTATTTGGAAGAGCAATTATATGATCTCGCGAATGGTCTGTTGATCGTTTCGTATTAAGGGGATGTGATGCACAAACATTATCATCGCCATTAACTTTTATTAAAAATAGGTTGGTTTCTTTTAAATAACAAAAAATGTTACGTTTCTCCATTTGTTTCGAGAAATCATTGATATTAATTGTTTCGATACATTCGCTCTGTAAATTTTTTCTGTATCATTTAGATATCGTATAATTTTATTAGATTTTTAGTTTCATACTTTTGTTACAACTTCCTTTTTATTCTTGTAATTACCGAAAGTATATTGCATCTAAATCAAAGCATTTATTTGCAAAACTAAGATTACTTAATAGATTTAAATAAATACGTATTCATTTAATAAATATTTCGAGTTAATCAAACCCAAATCAATTTTTGGGGTTATCGTTATTTCTTCTCTATGAAACGTCGATACGATGCTCCTTGTTGTTCATTCGAAGAGTAGAGTTTGAGAAAAAAAAAAAAAGAATATAGATTCCCACAAAAATAAATGGGAAAGATCGTGCACTCTCGACATCGAGATTCAGAGGTCGTATAAAGTGGGAAAGATGGCGAAAGTCTAAGCAAGACAAACAGAGAGGTGACGAGGGTAAGTGGAGGATCGCGAACGGTGGCGCAAAGAAAAAAGGGGATAAAGAGGTAAAAAAAGAAAAAAAAAGGGGGATAAGAGGTCGAATAGAGCAAGTAGTCTAGATGTATTAGTGTTGGTGCACGTATGGTTGAGTATAAACGTGAGTTTCAAAGAGCTACCTGTTGAACTGCGAGTGTGTAAGGTTTTGAAGCGCCCCCGCGGACCTGTGGTGGTGGAAACCAGTAGGCCTATCGTGCCATACGTGATGCACGAGCCGAGCTTACGTCTCCCCTCTTTCCGCAAGCCTAACAAAAGATCAGCGCGCAACCTGCTATTATGCCGAGGTGCGAACCGTCCCATACTGTGAATTTGATAATCAGACGATTGTTATCCGAATCCTGAAGTTTTATTGCTACAATCAATCGGTTACCATGCTTCTATATTATTTTGCTACCTATTTTGTGAAATTATTAGTTAATTTTAAGATTTAATATATTGGAATATATTTCAACATTGTAATACATTTCAAGAATAAGATTTTAGGCAGTAATTACGAAATACAGAAATTATCGAATTGAATACATGCGAAAAGTGCATCTCTATTTGTGAAACGTTCTGATACATTCAATAATGTGAGAAAAAATCTTAAAAAAACATTTAGAAATTTTAATAAAAAAATCAGCCACAGCTCGAGTTTAAACTGGAAACTCCGAGTTTTATACTGAATTGTTTTAAAGTCTTTAACAATTAATAGTGATTCTTACTGTATGCTTGCAGCGAGAGTACTTGATCCCTGGGAAATGTACCAGTGTGGAGAATAGAATTCTGAGTAAAAAAATATGTAAAGGTTTCAAAAAATCTAAGAGTTTTACTCTGTCAAAATTGCTCAAATTAAAATTACTTGTATCAAAGCCGATTTAAGATTTTTTATTTTATAACTTTCGCTTATTTGAATATTAAAAATATTATATTACAAAACAGTTCGAAATAATCAGCTATAAAATAATATAAATAATAATAAAACCATGATTAAAGCTACAGTACATCGTTTCTTCTTATTTGTTAATAGTACTTATCCTTTTTTTAGTAACTTTTTTTGGTTTTCTGCATTTCATTGGGTAGAAGCACAACACTCGAACAATAATTATATTTTGTTATTAGATTCAAAAAATCTTATCTTACTGTTTCAGATTATGACTTTTTAACAGTTTAATTACTCACCATATTTTTTCTAATGACGATAATCAGCACAAATGATGCAAATAAACTTTTTAAATTCATATAATTTAAATAATTATTTCTAATACAAGCATAGAGTAAAAGTAATTTTGCATTACACGCAAGCAAAGATTTAAAAATTGGTAGGGTCCTCTGGAGGATTCTCTTGGGTGTTTTTTTTTTGCTGCGGTATAAAAGCATAAAGTTAAGATCTCGGTGAGAGGCTATTTGGAGTCGCGCGAGGAACTCAAGTGCGATTAGAGCACTTGGCTTTGGAGACTTTGAACCTTCTGTCTCTTCACTCTTACACTTTTTTTATTCGTAAGACGAGCTAACTCGAGCTTCTAATGTAGTACACGATTGTGCAGGTGTGGTAAGCAACTTTTCGCTCTCTTTTTTTTTAACCACGAGAAAAATGCGAATACGTTTTTAACTTGTTGGCGAGTGGTTGGATACTTTTCTCATTTGTTGCTCGTATTTTCCGCTAGGTGTTTCGCTAAATTTGAATTTCACACAAAGCACAGGAGAATTTGAATTTAAATCTAAAATTTGAATATTAATTTGTTTATTTCTCTATACGAAATTAAAACAAAAAAATGAATGATCGAGTGAACATTTGTTTAAAATTACTATTTTATATTCTCTAAACCCATAAAATCGATAAATTAATAAAAAAGAATTTTATAGGGACACGCGAGGTACCCGTAAATTTCACCCTGAGTGAAAAAAAAGAACTTCCTTATTCCTTTAACCCATATAGAAAGAAGAATATAATTTGCATTTAAAGTCGTATAGATTTTGAATTATGCTTGCAATAGACGTAAAAAAAAGAAGCACATAAAACTTTACGGCAAGTTCAGAATATAATTGTGTTTGCAAATCACATTGATTCTCCGTTGGTAAATCTTTGGTTTTAACTAGCTTAAGTTCTTGAAACATTCTCCCAATTTTGTTCAGCAAACATATACATGTACGTACATGTACCTTATAATTTTCTTGAAAGAAAATTACCTACTCGAATAGTATAGTACGGTGGTGCGAGGTGTAAAATATCGAACGTAAAACGAACGATGAAAAATGTATCGAGCACAAAGCGTATAAAGATGTAAAAAAGGATCGTATATAAACTAGACAAGGTCGAGTACACGTATGTTTTATTTATACCAGTTCAGCTTCATGGATGCGAATGAGAATATTTTCATGGCATTTCAGTTAAAATACTTGAAATTTAGTTGTTTAATACGAAAATTTTGTTCTCAACGTTACCAAGGTTAGTTATATATATACATTTTTTGCATTTTAACAGAATTACGAAAATCTCACCATTGTGCCATATATACCTATTGTATATTTTCGTACATGCGAAGTGTAAATGCAGTATACATTTGTCTGTGGAGTGTGCGTTTCCGCAACTTATTGGTCACCGTTTCTTTACTATTTCGTCGATTATTTGGAAAGCTACGTTTTGTAATAATTTGGTTCAGCCGTTACATGTGAAAAGCTCGGTTAACCTCTTCATCTTTTTATTTTCTTACGCTTGGGTTACGTATGTACGTACTTTAACCTTTCATCCATCCATATTTATTCATCTAACTTGGATGGCTAAAGTTCTGTTTTGACTTAACTTTGTTCTCCACTAGGTTTTACTTATCTCACGTCTGAACGCACTTGGCCTGCTTCTACTTGTTATGCTTCTGTCTCGCGGTCTCGCACTGTGATTTCTCGAATGTTTCTATACTTACCCTCTATACACCCACTTAGGATTTCTAACTTCCCATTGTCTCGTCCGATCGATCTTCATGCCTCGTGAATACCGACTTTCTCGGATAACGCATATTCAGAACAGTTCAAACTCCAAGATGTATTTCCTTCGTGAGTTTCATTCTCTTTCCAATTGGCGTAATTGTATTACTGCGTATCATAAACACTCTTGTGTCAACTATACGAATTATTAATAGATATCTTTTCGTTTTTATCGCATAAATATGCTCGCATGTATACTCGTATTCAAATTTTAGTTGCTTTTTTCCTTTTCGATAGGTTGTTTTAATAATAATACTAATTATTTTACACATCTGTTATAATTGTACTGTTTCATGAATATTGTCTAAATTTAATACGTATTGTCTTCTATTAAAACAATATTTGTTTCTTTTACACTTCTGTAAAAAAACTTATTCGTAACTACTTGACTTTTATTTGACTATTAACTACGTTTTAAGAGCCTATCTAAAAATATTTAATGGATATAAATATAATTAAAAAATTTTATAAGGAATTTTCAAAGTATGCTAACTTTTTAAACGTATCAAAATAATGTTTACAAACAAATAATTAAAATGATAAAAAGTGTCAAATGGAAAAATTAAAAACGTTCATTGATACTTTGTAAATACGTCACGTACTCTGATGCTATACGCAGTCGACTCACGAATCATCTAAAGCGCGCGCAAAACTTTTTATTTTGCTTCCTTTCGAGACTTCCGACTTTGTCACTTTTGAACAAAAACTCGGTTAGAATTTGTATTACTAAAATATACTTTCCTTTTTCAGTAAGCACTTTTAGTACGTTGCGTTTTTCTTATTTCACCGTGTACACATTATTGCACAAAGACAATTGATTAGATTATGTACATTTTAAAAATATCAAAAATTGCCGTTAATTATGATCGACAATGTGCTATATAGAATGTAGGTACAGCTAAATTAAATTTCTATTACGAGATTATACACCCAAAGTTATAGAGCAGCAGCTTAAAATAAATGGATCAAGTGATTATACATATTGATTTGATTAATTATACACTTGCTAGATTGTGCGGTGTAATTGGTGTATTGCGATAATTATATTTGTAACTGTTTTAAACTGCAATTATTGAATTTTATTAATAAAAATGTAAAAATATATTATTTACATCGAGTAAACTGCGGATTTCAATCAATTTTTACATGGATAATTGAAACGTTCTATAAATTTAAGTAAATAATGGTTCGTGTATTTATTAATGTAAATTTGCCTTGTAGTGTCGGAATAATTTTAAATTATTACATTATTAAATACCGCATATGCTCGATTAAATATTTCCATTGATTATCGAATACGCGCAGATACAATTTATTATCGTGGAATATATAAGAATGATATTTAATTACCATCACCGTATTAAAATGTAGAATTTGACATCGACATTAAAACGTCACGAAGCGTTGAAAATTTAATTTAGCATCCCAACTCCCATATTCTAATCAGAGTGAAATTTACAATGCAATATTTTCACTCTCAACTCACGTACATCATTTCCCGAAAGATTCGCCAATGAAAACACGAGTTTCTTGTTCAAATTAAAGCCAAGCCGAGGAGAGCCGAGCCCATAACTTTGGTAATGCGCGCGAGTCATACTCATGGGTACTATACGCGCAGCTCGTCTTTCTGGGAAAAAGCTTCCGTCTGGTCACGCAAGCTCAGGTATACGGGTTTCGGTTGTAGGCCAGGGTTACCACCTCTCTATAGGTATGTACATACGTACACGCGCCACACCCGCGTCTCTTTATTTTCACTGGGTTTCAATGCTTCTTTTTCATCCCCCTTCCTGTCTCCCTCTCTCTCTCACTTTTTTTATTCGTAAGACGAGCTAACTCGAGCTTCTAATGTAGTACACGATTGTGCAGGTGTGGTAAGCAACTTTTCGCTCTCTTTTTTTTTAACCACGAGAAAAATGCGAATACGTTTTTAACTTGTTGGCGAGTGGTTGGATACTTTTCTCATTTGTTGCTCGTATTTTCCGCTAGGTGTTTCGCTAAATTTGAATTTCACAAAGCACAGGAGAATTTGAATTTAAATCTAAAATTTGAATATTAATTTGTTTATTTCTCTATACGAAATTAAAACAAAAAAATGAATGATCGAGTGAACATTTGTTTAAAATTACTATTTTATATTCTCTAAACCCATAAAATCGATAAATTAATAAAAAAGAATTTTATAGGGACACGCGAGGTACCCGTAAATTTCACCCTGAGTGAAAAAAAAGAACTTCCTTATTCCTTTAACCCATATAGAAAGAAGAATATAATTTGCATTTAAAGTCGTATAGATTTTGAATTATGCTTGCAATAGACGTAAAAAAAAAGAAGCACATAAAACTTTACGGCAAGTTCAGAATATAATTGTGTTTGCAAATCACATTGATTCTCCGTTGGTAAATCTTTGGTTTTTACTAGCTTAAGTTCTTGAAACATTCTCCCAATTTTGTTCAGCAAACATATACATGTACGTACATGTACCTTATAATTTTCTTGAAAGAAAATTACCTACTCGAATAGTATAGTACGGTGGTGCGAGGTGTAAAATATCGAACGTAAAACGAACGATGAAAAATGTATCGAGCACAAAGCGTATAAAGATGTAAAAAAGGATCGTATATAAACTAGACAAGGTCGAGTACACGTATGTTTTATTTATACCAGTTCAGCTTCATGGATGCGAATGAGAATATTTTCATGGCATTTCAGTTAAAATACTTGAAATTTAGTTGTTTAATACGAAAATTTTGTTCTCAACGTTACCAAGGTTAGTTATATATATACATTTTTTGCATTTTAACAGAATTACGAAAATCTCACCATTGTGCCATATATACCTATTGTATATTTTCGTACATGCGAAGTGTAAATGCAGTATACATTTGTCTGTGGAGTGTGCGTTTCCGCAACTTATTGGTCACCGTTTCTTTACTATTTCGTCGATTATTTGGAAAGCTACGTTTTGTAATAATTTGGTTCAGCCGTTACATGTGAAAAGCTCGGTTAACCTCTTCATCTTTTATTTTCTTACGCTTGGGTTACGTATGTACGTACTTTAACCTTTCATCCATCCATATTTATTCATCTAACTTGGATGGCTAAAGTTCTGTTTTGACTTAACTTTGTTCTCCACTAGGTTTTACTTATCTCACGTCTGAACGCACTTGGCCTGCTTCTACTTGTTATGCTTCTGTCTCGCGGTCTCGCACTGTGATTTCTCGAATGTTTCTATACTTACCCTCTATACACCCACTTAGGATTTCTAACTTCCCATTGTCTCGTCCGATCGATCTTCATGCCTCGTGAATACCGACTTTCTCGGATAACGCATATTCAGAACAGTTCAAACTCCAAGATGTATTTCCTTCGTGAGTTTCATTCTCTTTCCAATTGGCGTAATTGTATTACTGCGTATCATAAACACTCTTGTGTCAACTATACGAATTATTAATAGATATCTTTTCGTTTTTATCGCATAAATATGCTCGCATGTATACTCGTATTCAAATTTTAGTTGCTTTTTTCCTTTTCGATAGGTTGTTTTAATAATAATACTAATTATTTTACACATCTGTTATAATTGTACTGTTTCATGAATATTGTCTAAATTTAATACGTATTGTCTTCTATTAAAACAATATTTGTTTCTTTTACACTTCTGTAAAAAAACTTAATCGTCAACTTGACTTTTATTTTACTATTAACTACGTTTTAAGAGCCTATCTAAAAATATTTAATGGATATAAATATAATTAAAAATTTTATAAGGAATTTTCAAAGTATGCTAACTTTTTAAACGTATCAAAATAATGTTTACAAACAAATAATTAAAATGATAAAAAGTGTCAAATGGAAAAATTAAAAACGTTCATTGATACTTTGTAAATACGTCACGTACTCTGATGCTATACGCAGTCGACTCACGAATCATCTAAAGCGCGCGCAAAACTTTTTTATTTTGCTTCCTTTCGAGACTTCCGACTTTGTCACTTTTGAACAAAAACTCGGTTAGAATTTGTATTACTAAAATATACTTTCCTTTTTCAGTAAGCACTTTTAGTACGTTGCGTTTTTCTTATTTCACCGTGTACACATTATTGCACAAAGACAATTGATTAGATTATGTACATTTTAAAAATATCAAAAATTGCCGTTAATTATGATCGACAATGTGCTATATAGAATGTAGGTACAGCTAAATTAAATTTCTATTACGAGATTATACACCCAAAGTTATAGAGCAGCAGCTTAAAATAAATGGATCAAGTGATTATACATATTGATTTGATTAATTATACACTTGCTAGATTGTGCGGTGTAATTGGTGTATTGCGATAATTATATTTGTAACTGTTTTAAACTGCAATTATTGAATTTTATTAATAAAAATGTAAAAATATATTATTTACATCGAGTAAACTGCGGATTTCAATCAATTTTTACATGGATAATTGAAACGTTCTATAAATTTAAGTAAATAAATGGTTCGTGTATTTATTAATGTAAATTTGCCTTGTAGTGTCGGAATAATTTTAAATTATTACATTATTAAATACCGCATATGCTCGATTAAATATTTCCATTGATTATCGAATACGCGCAGATACAATTTATTATCGTGGAATATATAAGAATGATATTTAATTACCATCACCGTATTAAAATGTAGAATTTGACATCGACATTAAAACGTCACGAAGCGTTGAAAATTTAATTTAGCATCCCAACTCCCATATTCTAATCAGAGTGAAATTTACAATGCAATATTTTCACTCTCAACTCACGTACATCATTTCCCGAAAGATTCGCCAATGAAAACACGAGTTTCTTGTTCAAATTAAAGCCAAGCCGAGGAGAGCCGAGCCCATAACTTTGGTAATGCGCGCGAGTCATACTCATGGGTACTATACGCGCAGCTCGTCTTTCTGGGAAAAAGCTTCCGTCTGGTCACGCAAGCTCAGGTATACGGGTTTCGGTTGTAGGCCAGGGTTACCACCTCTCTATAGGTATGTACATACGTACACGCGCCACACCCGCGTCTCTTTATTTTCACTGGGTTTCAATGCTTCTATTTTCATCCCCCTTCCTGTCTCCCTCTCTCTCTCTTTTTTTTATTAGAGACAAAGGAGAATCCCACGAGGAAAAGTTATTACGGTCTGTTGATACGGGAGAAGTAAAAGTTACCGGAGAACTCAGGTAATATTGTCTCGGAGTGCGTTATGCACGAGACACGGGTTTCCGGGTGGAAAAGTTGCACTCGCCGTTAATTGGGTCAGGGTTGAATGATCAAATATGTTTTTGTAAAAGATGGTGGAAGGACATTCGGTGGGTCGTCGATAACGTCTAATTTCGTACTAACGAAACAAAAAATTCGCTGTTTTTTTTTTCCTCTTCGTTCGATCGATTAAAAGTACATCGCATTATCCCACAATTTTAAACTGTTCGCTATTTTATATTATAAATTCCGTATCGATATAGATTATAATGTATATATATACGAAATAACCCCGGGTACTTTTTTTTTAAATTTAATAATTCGATTCACGTATATTAAGCGTTTTAATATATTTAACTTTGTTATTTAATTTTAACCCGTGATAAATGCACATTCCGTAACCTCGCGGTAATTTAAAATGCAAGCGACACAAATTTTATCCCTCAATATCGGATCTTTCGTAAATTTTCAAAATTCCTGGAATACCGTATAAAATGTACACAAAGATTTGCTTTTTTATTACATCTCTTCGATATCGACTAGCGTTCACGGACGGTCGCAACTTGCAATCCAACCTCAACGCTGGATAAGAAGAGGTATATACACTGAAAAATCAATCCGCGCGTCAAGTCGCAATAAATTTATGTTCGCTAAACGTTTATTCATAATGAATTTTCGAAAATTATTAAATAAACCGAAGGATCTGAATGTTATCTAATTATTTATGTGATTCAAGAAAATTAATTTGCTTAAATATGTATCCATTAATGAAAAGTTTATTTATATTTTAATATTATTCATATAGTATACCTATATCTACATAGTTAAATACAAAAAATAATTTTCTTAAAAATGTTAAAACACTTGAGTTTTATTCATTTTTTACAATAGTGACATACTTTAAAATTATGGTAGCGCGAGTGAATATGTAATGGAAACAATACCCACACTTTTTAATTAATAATTGATACTGGGTATTTAGTGCGCTCAAGAATGGAATACACTGGGTTCATGTATTGAAATAATATCTGTTTATAATAATTTTTTACGGTGCACAAAAGTGAATCTCATTTTAAAGCCAATTTTAATTTTTGGGTGCACAATCCAACGTCTGCCTAATTAAAGGAAATAAATTTATATCGGATATAAAAGTAAAAAAAGGATAATTATATAAACTTTCTGTAATGAGTATTTCTAAATAATGAAATCGAAATAAAAGTTAGTTCGTTCGAGCTGCATTATAATACAATCCCAATATATCTTTTAATTGGTTTTTTAGCATTCTGTAATCACATTAAAAGCTGCGATTGAAAATAATCGGTTTAAAAATAAATAAATGACTTTTAAAGCACATTTGACGGTAATAAAGTACTCATATATGTATTGAATCATTTAATTCTCCACCTTGCTAAAAAAAAGTGAATTAACAATAACCACCGAAAATAGAAATTCCATTTTTATTAATTTTTATCACTGATAAAAATTTCTGCCAGGTATAATTATAATTAATGAATTATTGCAAGTCCGATAAAACGTTTTAGTAGAATAACTATTCTAATACGTATAATAAATATAGAATAATATTGCTTTTACGAACTAATCAATTTATATTCTATTTAGTAACGATTCATCGATATAATGCACGCCTCATCGAGCCAAGTGTTGTGCGGTACTAAAAATCGCAGTTTCAGAAATTATATATTATTCATGACGATCACCCGCGCATGCATTTTATGAGTTTTAGTGTACAGCAGTATGCAAAATATGAGGATAACTTGTGGTTAACGTTGTCAAGTACAAGTACAAAATAAAACTCTAAATCGTTGTAGTTATTCTATAAATTCGTTCATACACATAATTATTCTAATAGCTGAAAGTTATATAACAATCAACATTTAAAAATTTTGGAGTTGCGATGTTAACGATAATAAACCTTAGTTTAAAATTATAAAATACGAGGTGTAATTAAATAATAGAAAATTAATTGAATAAATAATGTGTAAATGTTGGAATATGTCACCCGTATATTCTAATGAAAATATTATTAATAATTCATTGTGATAATAATGGAGATAAAATAATTGAACTGAGACGATAAGAAAATCGTCTGCAATCCGCACTCATCCGTCAAATATAAATGGAATTGGTTGAAAATAGAATCTGACATTTATTATCTTGTTCCAAATAGTATACCCGAGAGTTTTATTGAAAATGCTTTCAAAATGTGAATATTTTGAAAAGACGGAGATGCCAGTGAAGATATAATACGACTTTTGAATGAAATTCTTTAGAACGTAATTTAAATAAAATAATGTATGTCAATCAATCCTTATTTGTTAGGAAAATAAGGATGAAGGCAAAGACTCTATAAACTTCTCGCTTGTTTTAACAAAAGATTTAGTTAAATAAATAATACATTTTCGCAACAAACTCAATTACATTGTTTATAAATATATATCGGCATTATCCAAAAGCAAATATAGATACAACGGAGAGCGCAATACTAGAAATAGCTGATGATTAAAAGAGATTGGTGAAATTACAAATGTATTTGGGTTAGGACAAGTGTGAATTGTACGCGGATGTAACTGAAGAGCAACTGAATTTGAATTACCTCTAATTAATATTCCCTCCCAAATTTATTTCACCGGTATATATTATCAGGTGCAAGTGTTTCAAGCTTACGCTTTAAATCCACTTTTTGTTGCATTTTAGTGCTCTCGTTATATATATATGTGCACTGCATGATATCGTAATCATTCTATTTGGTTGGAAAACATTTTTTAGGATAATGTATATAGCTCGCATTTTTCCAAATGTCGTCTCGTCGTGCATTTGCGGTCATAAACACATTGTTTCGGTAGATCGGTATTGGACCACCCACATGTGAACATTTACTTGACAAATAATGCAGCAACATGGCGGTGATGTTTTTCAAGTTTCAACGAGGTCGGCATCCATCTCGCTTCTTCTTATTGATACAGTTATAGGAGCTAGACGCGTATATTGGATGCGTCCTCGTTGGTTGTACGTGCACCAGGTACACAAGGAAACTCCAGAAAGCTTCAGATATCGTCCGTCAATTGTTGTCGCTCTCTCTTCCTCTTTCCTCCCCCCCCCCCCTCTGTCTCTCTCCCACCGCACTTCAAACTAACGTAACTCTCGTTGGTCGTTCTATGTATATTCTATGTAGTCTCTCCCTATTTTTCGTTCGAAAGAATGTGTCGATTATTCGATTGAGGTAAGATTGCGATAAAAATAGGAATTTGTTTTTTTATGGAGAAAAATTATAGAGTCAACAGTGACAAATGTTTTTGTTAATAATGTTGATAATGTCAGAATGGCACCTTCATTATTATTTTTATTAATACATATATCCATTTATGGAGTTAAGTATAAAGTTAAGTATGCAATGCAAGTCTAAAAATAGTGTTTCTATACCGTATTATGACCACTAGTTACGATGATTAGTTCCTGGAATGACCGATGATGATTTTAATTAAAATCCACAATTTAATCGTTGGAATTAAACGACATTGTGACGTTTATAGGGCATTTAAATACGCGTCATTAAATAACTTCAACACTATCATCGATTAATCTCTTGTAAAAATGAATAAAGTAGTAGCATAAATCTTTCGGGATTGATGTCACAGGAGTAACCCATAATATTTCACCAGTCTCCAGTAGCATATAAAAAAAACTCAAGAGTCCGAACCAACTTTTCTACTATTCGGGTATAGTGAGCCCGACGAGTACGTATGCGTCGTATTTCATTCTTTCTAGCCACGTCCCAGTGAAACAAGAATAGAGAAAATAAAAATAAAATGAAAAGGAAAAGAAAAGAAGAAAGAAAAGGGTAACACACAGCTAGCAATCAAAGAAAAACGACGAAAAGCACCTCGACGACGACTTTCCCAAGGAGCATTTTCTCTTTTTAACTTACGTGCCGATGGAAAAAGTGACAAGGCGAAATGCATCTATCTATACCAGTACTGCATCCGCACTTCCAAATGATGGCGAGAAAGTAGAAAAAAAAATAAAGAAAGGGAGTTGTAGAGAGCGAGAGAGAGAGAGAGAGAGAGAGTCGTACAAGGGAAGTGGATGGAAAACCGATTACGTGGCATTAATCTTCCGAGTTCGTCCATAGAGTCGGAAGCCGAATGGCACCTCTCTCTTTCTCTAACTTTCTGTCTCTCTCGGTTTCTCGTTATTGAGCCGGTACTGCTCTTATATATATATCTACGCGAGAGGGCAGAATATCCTTAGGATTCCTTTCGATCTACCTGTCTCTCTTTCTCGTAACCTCTTCCGATCGATGTAAAAATAATTCACCAACCAAGAAAATTAGCTGGGAACAAAATTTTTCTTTCTGATAATTTTTTCCACGAACGCCGATTGTTAGGGCGGTGCCTTTATTGAATATTAGAATAGGCGTTCGATATCCACGATAACTTAAACTTGATTTCGCGTGTCTTATATACACGAGGTACTATCCAAATAGGAATGAAAAGAAATATTAGGGAGATGTCAAAAAGAAAGAAGTGTGATGGAATGGTGGATTAAGTACATTCGTTAGATGCGTGCTCGCGATCAAATTCAGTTAAAGATTTCTATATCGTAATTATGCAAAATTAATCAAACCTATATATTTTTTAGATTCATTTGCTACGTTTTAACATACTTTTACGAGGAAGGCATTATCATTTTGTGAAACCAACATTTTGCAGTGATTGGTCGTACGATTACATTTTCAATATTGAAAGCAGCCCGGTATCAATTATTTTTTAAAAAGATAAGGGATATAAAAAGTTAAGCGGCGATATCACGGAATACATTGTCAATTCGATTGATTATATAAATCAAAATGTGTATAAAAGTATTATATAATACGGAGCTCGTATATCATAAATTTTTTTGCGATGTGTCAAATTTTCATATAATTTAATACAATTATAATCCATGCGTATTAAAATTGTAATGGCAAGAGTAATGCTATTACTATCCTGACTGATAATGATTCTTGTTATTTTTATCTTAACCCAAAATACATATTAAGTTATGTATCTGATAGTATTTTTATGAGTTTTAGTGTACAGCAGTATGCAAAATATGAGGATAACTTGTGGTAAACGTTGTCAAGTACAAGTACAAAATAAAACTCTAAATCGTTGTAGTTATTCTATAAATTCGTTCATACACATAATTATTCTAATAGCTGAAAGTTATATAACAATCAACATTTAAAAATTTTGGAGTTGCGATGTTAACGATAATAAACTTTAGTTTAAAATTATAAAATACGAGGTGTAATTAAATAATAGAAAATTAATTGAATAAATAATGTGTAAATGTTGGAATATGTCACCCGTATATTCTAATGAAAATATTATTAATAATTCATTGTGATAATAATGGAGATAAAATAATTGAACTGAGACGATAAGAAAATCGTCTGCAATCCGCACTCATCCGTCAAATATAAATGGAATTGGTTGAAAATAGAATCTGACATTTATTATCTTGTTCCAAATAGTATACCCGAGAGTTTTATTGAAAATGCTTTCAAAATGTGAATATTTTGAAAAGACGGAGATGCCAGTGAAGATATAATACGACTTTTGAATGAAATTCTTTAGAACGTAATTTAAATAAAATAATGTATGTCAATCAATCCTTATTTGTTAGGAAAATAAGGATGAAGGCAAAGACTCTATAAACTTTCTCGCTTGTTTTAACAAAAGATTTAGTTAAATAAATAATACATTTTCGCAACAAACTCAATTACATTGTTTATAAATATATATCGGCATTATCCAAAAGCAAATATAGATACAACGGAGAGCGCAATACTAGAAATAGCTGATGATTAAAAGAGATTGGTGAAATTACAAATGTATTTGGGTTAGGACAAGTGTGAATTGTACGCGGATGTAACTGAAGAGCAACTGAATTTGAATTACCTCTAATTAATATTCCCTCCAAAATTTATTTCACCGGTATATATTATCAGGTGCAAGTGTTTCAAGCTTACGCTTTAAATCCACTTTTTGTTGCATTTTAGTGCTCTCGTTATATATATATGTGCACTGCATGATATCGTAATCATTCTATTTGGTTGGAAAACATTTTTTGGATAATGTATATAGCTCGCATTTTTCCAAATGTCGTCTCGTCGTGCATTTGCGGTCATAAACACATTGTTTCGGTACCTCGGTATTGGACCACCCACATGTGAACATTTACTTGACAAATAATGCAGCAACATGGCGGTGATGTTTTTCAAGTTTCAACGAGGTCGGCATCCATCTCGCTTCTTCTTATTGATACAGTTATAGGAGCTAGACGCGTATATTGGATGCGTCCTCGTTGGTTGTACGTGCACCAGGTACACAAGGAAACTCCAGAAAGCTTCAGATATCGTCCGTCAATTGTTGTCGCTCTCTCTTCCTCTTTCCTCCCCCCCCCCCCCCTCTGTCTCTCTCCCACCGCACTTCAAACTAATCGTAACTCTCGTTGGTCGTTCTATGTATATTCTATGTAGTCTCTCCCTATTTTTCGTTCGAAAGAATGTGTCGATTATTCGATTGAGGTAAGATTGCGATAAATAGGAATTTGTTTTTTTATGGAGAAAAATTATAGAGTCAACAGTGACAAATGTTTTTGTTAATAATGTTGATAATGTCAGAATGGCACCTTCATTATTATTTTTATTAATACATATATCCATTTATGGAGTTAAGTATAAAGTTAAGTATGCAATGCAAGTCTAAAAATAGTGTTTTCTATACCGTATTATGACCACTAGTTACGATGATTAGTTCCTGGAATGACCGATGATGATTTTAATTAAAATCCACAATTTAATCGTTGGAATTAAACGACATTGTGACGTTTATAGGGCATTTAAATACGCGTCATTAAATAACTTCAACACTATCATCGATTAATCTCTTGTAAAAATGAATAAAGTAGTAGCATAAATCTTTCGGGATTGATGTCACAGGAGTAACCCATAATATTTCACCAGTCTCCAGTAGCATATAAAAAAAACTCAAGAGTCCGAACCAACTTTTCTACTATTCGGGTATAGTGAGCCCGACGAGTACGTATGCGTCGTATTTCATTCTTTCTAGCCACGTCCCAGTGAAACAAGAATAGAGAAAATAAAAAATAAAATGAAAAGGAAAAGAAAAGAAGAAAGAAAAGGGTAACACACAGCTAGCAATCAAAGAAAAACGACGAAAAGCACCTCGACGACGACTTTCCCAAGGAGCATTTTCTCTTTTTAACTTACGTGCCGATGGAAAAAGTGACAAGGCGAAATGCATCTATCTATACCAGTACTGCATCCGCACTTCCAAATGATGGCGAGAAAGTAGAAAAAAAAATAAAGAAAGGGAGTTGTAGAGAGCGAGAGAGAGAGAGAGAGAGAGAGTCGTACAAGGGAAGTGGATGGAAAACCGATTACGTGGCATTAATCTTCCGAGTTCGTCCATAGAGTCGGAAGCCGAATGGCACCTCTCTCTTTCTCTAACTTTCTGTCTCTCTCGGTTTCTCGTTATTGAGCCGGTACTGCTCTTATATATATATCTACGCGAGAGGGCAGAATATCCTTAGGATTCCTTTCGATCTACCTGTCTCTCTTTCTCGTAACCTCTTCCGATCGATGTAAAAATAATCACCAACCAAGAAAATTAGCTGGGAACAAAATTTTTCTTTCTGATAATTTTTTTCCACGAACGCCGATTGTTAGGGCGGTGCCTTTATTGAATATATTAGAATAGGCGTTCGATATCCACGATAACTTAAACTTGATTTCGCGTGTCTTAATATACACGAGGTACTATCCAAAATAGGAATGAAAAGAAATATTAGGAGATGTCAAAAAGAAAGAAGAGTGATGGAATGTGGATTACATTCGTTAGATGCGTGCTCGCGATCAAATTCAGTTAAAGATTTTCTATATCGTAATTATGCAAAATTAATCACAACCTATATTATTTTTTAGATTCATTTGCTACGTTTTAACATACTTTTATGAGGAAGGCATTTTCATTTTGTGAACACCAACATTTTGCAGTGATTGGTCGTACGATTACATTTTCAATATTGAAAGCAGCCCGGTATCAATTATTTTTTAAAAAGATAAGTGAGATATAATAAAGTTAAGCGGCGATATCACGGAATACATTGTCAATTCGATTGATTATATAAATCAAAATGTGTATAAAAGTATTATATAATACGGAGCTCGTATATATCATAAATTTATTTTGAGATGTGTCAAATTTTCATATAATTTAATACAATTATAATCCATGCGTATTAAAATTGTAATTAATGGCAAGAGTAATGCTATTACTATCCTGACTGATAATGATTCTTGTTATTTTTATCTTAACCCAAAATACATATTAAGTTATGTATCTGATAGTATTTTTATAAATTTTACGTAAATGTACATCGTAATTGCAATGAAAAAATGTACGAAGAAATAAAAAAAATAATTATAAGATGATTCGAATATATATACATATTAAAGTTGGCTTTATTAAACAAACGTTTAGTTTATTATGACTATGCAAAATACCTTGATATTGACGCTTTCTCGGGCATCTGTGTACCGCGAGGTTAAATGAATTTTACTACTAATTTGAATAAATTAATTCGAGCGTTTAATTGTACGGAGGAGTTTTTCTTTTAATGTAATTGGCAATTGCATTGTCATTGAAAGTTAAGTTTCAAATTTCATTTTTAATTTATTTTTACGAAATATACGTACATTATATAAAACAATGAGAAAAAGACGATAATCCTATTCTGAATGATTAAGTTATATGGAAAAATATATTTTGATAATAGAATAAGAACGTAAGAAAGACTTATAATTGACAATTATCGCGATTTTGTATTAATATATATCTATATATTACTGAACTTTCCTACGAATAATTTAATACTTTCCTGTTTAGTAAAAAATAAATCATATAAATGGTTTGCATAAATTATTTCTACCTAAATTACAGTAAAATACGTATAACTTTTATATGAATAATTTTAATATTCTACTTGCATTTTTTTAATAACGACGGTTACTCGCGCTGTTTCTTTTACATTGCTATTTAAACTCGCACGCGCAGTGAATATTTTTTTCACTATACGGCAGTAGTAAAATAATAAAATAATATTGTAAGATTCATTTATTATTCGGTATGCTGTTTTTTATCTAATATTCATAAATAAATGTGAGAGAAATTCACGTACGCACCCGTACGAAAGAGATGAAATATATTATAAAAGTCAGCAATGAAAATGTACCTTCGCGAAGAAAATATGAAATTCACATATTCTGGGATTCCTTGTTAACAACAATTTCTAAAAAGTTTTTTGACATTACGTTAGTATTCCACATTTACATTTTACGTAATAATGGTAATTATTAATTTAAATATATAGATGTATTATTAAATCTGGAATTAAATTTAATGTATTTATTTAATAAACTATTTATTTAATTAAACATAGTTTTAATTAAATCTGAGAATTTAACGTTTAATGCATTTCTTTGTATTTTTTAATAAATATAATACTTCGCAAATTAATATCAATGTATTATAAAGATTGAATTTTTCATAATTAAAAAAAGATGTATTAACATTCTGAATGAACAACATTAATTAAAAATATAAGACGCATAAGACTAGAGAGTAGTAATACGATGTGAATTAATTGAATGACATTAAAATTTTGTATAAATATAATACATTTTAAAACAAAAGACGTTAGACTGCCTTAATTATAACAAAGTTTTCTTGTAAGAGTTGTTTTTATGCATAGAGGAATAAAATATGTAGGAAAAAATAAAATAAAATATAAAGTAATTTATAAGGGCAAATAGTAGCATATAGAAGTTTATCTCATTATCAATGGGCGCGACAGCGCCCGGCGCAAGTATGGGCGCTTAAGCCTTATTATACAGCTAACTTAGTCATCGTATTTTTCCTTTCATAACCGTTTATTATATACTATTTATTTTTATGAAATTTATGAAACATCGCTTTCCTTATTTATTTATTATTACTAGGTACGTTTATGCTTCTTGTATTTAATAAATATAATACATTCGCAAATTTAATATCAATGTATTATAAAGATGAATTTTCATAATTAAAAAAAGATGTATTAACATTCTGAATGAACAACATTAATTAAAAATATAAGACGCATAAGACTAGAGAGTAGTAATACGATGTGAATTAATTGAATGACATTAAAATTTTGTATAAATATAATACATTTTAAAACAAAAGACGTTAGACTGCCTTAATTATAACAAAGTTTTCTTGTAAGAGTTGTTTTATTATGCATAGAGGAATAAAATATGTAGGAAAAAATAAAATAAAATATAAAGTAATTTATAAGGGCAAATAGTAGCATATAGAAGTTTATCTCATTATCAATGGGCGCGACAGCGCCCGGCGCAAGTATGGGCGCTTAAGCCTTATTATACAGCTAACTTAGTCATCGTATTTTTCCTTTCATAACCGTTTATTATATACTATTTATTTTTATGAAATTTATGAAACATCGCTTTCCTTATTTATTTATTTTTGGTTTACATCTTGTTGTGCGAATTTCATATATACATGTAACACAGGTATAAAAGAAAACTTTGGATTGAGCCTTACCCAAGATTTAAGAAATCTAGACGCATTTGTTAATCCGTAGGTAGTTCTATATAGCTAAGTACCTTCGATCGATTGCACATGTCAGACGGGTCGTGTTGAGTTGGTACCTATACTCGGTCGGTTATCGCGATAATTGAAATTCTCGATGTTGGGTGCGACAGCCTGAGCCGATAAGCCGTGTCGCGTCTAGAGTGCGCGGTATAGCGAGAGCCGCAAAATTAGTTCTGCGAATTACACCAGGCTGGCGCGCCCGCGATATGCAATAATTGCACGTGGTATCCTCCCTCTTTCTCCTGTGTATTATCGGCGTGGGTGTACTGCCTGTGTGTGCGAATACACAGAATATATATATATATAGACCCTTTTCTGGGTAGGATACTTTGTTTATAGGTAGGGAACGGATGTCTAACAACCACCGAATGTATAAAGGACTACTCGATGTGGTTCCTGTGTGTCAATTTTCGTACATGTTGTACATTTGTATTTCCTTCCTTTATTTTTCTTCCTCGAGTGTGGGCGTACACCGCTTACGATTATTTATTTTTTTTGCTCCCTTCTTGCGTACGAAGACAAACTATTTGGTGAAACTATAGTGGGTGTCTTGGATTCGTATAAGAAAAAACAAGTACGTCATATACTTCGGTTGAAACGATAGCAATTGGCTGCGGGATATTTTTAGTCGAGTACACGTATGAATATGTATTTGTTAATTAACATAATTTTTAACTACCGTGCTAGCTTGTTAATTATGCACACTCAATTTCCACATTACCCATATGAATTATAATTAATTATAATAATAAATATAAAATAATTAATATTAAAGGATGCTTTTTCACATTTACCGGATAAGAGAAACTTTATTCTTAATAAGTCTTAATACAAAATCCTCTTATATTTTATATTTACAGTCTGATATATAATGCAAGTACAAATTATCGGTTTTCCGTCGGTGGAGTTGGTCAATTTTGCCTTAACAAAAAATTTAATCATTTTCTTATAGTTATCGAGATTAAGTCTAATTAAAATAAGATACGTATTAAAGATACAATTTTTTTAAATAATTCACGTGTAAATATAAATTTGTTTCACTGTTAATCAATATTATTTCTTATTGTAATATAAAATAAATTAATAAATAAACGTAATAATATACGAAAAGTTTATATTTAAACAGGAGATGAACTCGACGATGCGAATTTATTGTTAACTTTTATCGTTAATTTAGAAAATCGACTGAGGAAACGAGGTCGCGAACGGTTATATACAAATATTATGATATATACGCGAAGAATTAAATATTTTATTTGTTTGTCTTGCGGAGAAATAAAAGAGGTGTACATATGCGTGTCAAGAAAAATCGATGATCCACCTACTTGAAATTATCTATACTCGGGTAATGCATATATATTAGAATGAAAATATGTATGAAAGACGATCAAAGTAGACTAACCGCGTAACATATGCGACGTCCTGTCTAAGCTAAAACTATCGGTATAGCTACAATACGTGAATACCACTCGGTTAGCAACGCGAAGTTCTAAAACGTAGACGCTTCTGTGAGCACGTTAGCTAGAGATTAGCCTACGTGTAACAGCGCATTGATGGTCCAGGTGCAACATCTACGCCGCTAACGGACCTCTCACGGATAAACGTGCTCCTAGAAAAAGGATATATTCAATTCTCTTGGAGTTTACGTGAGGCAAAATGGTACGAGTTGATCGGCGTGAAACATCTATAAAATTAGCGTATAAACGTTATAATTCGAAATTTTGATACTTCTAACTGATTTACGATCGATTTGTTTCACAAATATTGCGTCTTTGATCACACGTTATTTGTATATTTGTCTGAATTGCAATTTTTGATGTAAGACAAAAATCTTTTAACTATCGAAGTGTCAGTCCTCATCTGATCGATTAAAGTTGAAAGTATTTCAAAGTAAAGTATTTTTCAATATTTTATTAATAGCTCGTACCAGTTGAGTAAGTTTTTCTAAGAAGATTGTACGTATTTAATGGACGAAAGTTGAGAGGTAGATTGTTCAATGGCCTTGTTAATCTCGATATCCTCAAATAATGGCTATAATTAATTTTGAAACAACTTCTAAACAATAGGCTGATTAGCCCTTGAGGTGAGCGTTTACGCCTCTCGTTACAAGTATCGAGGTTGTCCAACCAAACTTGTCCAAAGGTAATCTTAAGCGCAAGGGTCGTATTAACGCTTGTGTAACAGGATATATATTGGTAGCATTGTGAAATTTGGAGGAATGAGATTGTTATTTTTATTCTTTTGGAATCAAAAGGATGTGAAGTTCGTTATGTTACCATTCGAATCATTTTACGACTGCAAATTACTATTTTTACAAATCTGCAGGTTTTAGTATAAAATTCAAGTAAAACTATGAAAACATTGTCCTTCGCTAACCTTTAATCTACATTTGTTTGGGGTAGTTGTTTATAAGATTAATGGTATTGAAATGTTTTAAAATGTCGTTTAGATACTTTCGAGAATCATAGATTATATATCGTGATGTTTCTCGTGTCTTTGCTTAAATTTTAATATAAATCAGTAATTTTTGTAAAATAATCCCTCTCAGTCGGTAAATGACAGCTTGGATGGTAAAACACATCTGATCAAAAGGATATTTTTTGGTAAAAAAAAAACCATTTTCTTCTTTTGTTGTGCGGAGAAAGATTTTTCGACATATAAATTATGTTAAATTACAAGTTTGGATCATTGATTACATCTAGATTACGAACGGCAATTAATTGTATTAGTCAATGTTTTCTATCGTGAAACCATCTCAAATTAAATTGTACACAATCGTAAAAACTGCGAAGATTAATGTCTGCATATGGTTATTTACTCTTCAAGCTAGATTTGAATAAAGTGGTATAATTACCTTTAGAGTGACATTACCCCTATATACATACGACCACAAAGTAAATGTGTATGAGTTTATTTTTCAGATATCCCGATGCTTTTTAGAAGCACAATAAAAAAAAGCAATAACTTTGTCAGTTTATTGTCGATCCGGTTGAGATAACGCGAGAGTCTCGCACGCGACGAGAAATATTTAAAAAATACGTCAGGTTTATCTTATTGGAGGATCTTTGGTGAGGTCGCGTAGCTACGCCGATGATAAGCGATATCGTTTCGACGGCCCAGACGACACGACTTGGTAATAAAATTCCCTTATTACAGCACTTAAATTGGACTTATATAGTGTTTGGTAGAATTTTTAACGCGAACCGAACAAAAATTTCTTTTATCACCATTAAGCTCAAATTTATCTACCTATATAACGTTTTATCGTGCGGTAATCCAACAATTTTTTCATAATACAGGTCTGTAAGAGAACAATTTACCTTTCAAATTATTCAAATCGCTTAAGAAGAAAAGAAGTATTACACTGTGTTCTAAACATTGAAATATCAAATCCATTTCGAAAATAATTAAATGGATTATAAAAGCTACAAATAACGGAAAAAAATGACGGATAATGTTAATGCGATTCCCGTGTGTGCAAAATTTACTTAAACTTTAAAATTGTCGTCACGTAATCTAGAGGTAATAGTAATTCTCTCGCGAAGACATTGGTAATGTACGTCGTATCTGGATATGCGCAAGGGATCAAGCACGTACTACCCCACGTGTATACGTCGCGAGCTTACGTATACGATACCGAGCTAACAGCTGTACCTAGTGACGAAAAACAATGTTGACGCGTAAACGTATAGATAATGTATTCGTATTGTGAAAATTCGTATTCCGCTAGGACCAATATTATTGTGATATCGAGTTAATGAAAATTTAAGCGGTACAAACGTGAAACTAGTGTAAAGTATAATATTTTTTTCTTTTCATTTATATATTATAGACAATTGGTAATATTAGTAACAGTACTATCCCACGTAGAAAAAAATTCATGTGAAAATCATGGCAAAATTTTTCCTTGCAATATCTTGGCAAAATCGTGGCTAATGAGCAGAATCCATGATTTTGCAAGGATTTTGCCATAAATATTATTAAAAATATAATAAAAAAATAATTAAAATTTGTTGCAAACGTATGGCATTTAATTAACTATAATTTAAAAAAAAATAAGTAATCTTTCGGAGATTCGAACTTGAATCTTTTATACGGAAGTCCCCGAGTAGAAATTCTAACCAGGCCGGCTGAATTAGAAAACAGGGCCTGAAAAGGTCGCCTGATAAGGACCGAGATACGAATGTAATGGAATTTAAGTCAGGGCCTAATTTTGTTAGTTCGGATGTGACTTTAGTAAAAGTATCTATAAAAAGTAGCCTGTTAAGAGCCGGGATACGAATGTAATCGAATTTAAGTCAGGATCTAATTTTGTTAGTTCGAATGTGAGGTTAGTATCTACAAATTATATTGTATATCAATTTTCAAATTAGAAATCTATCAAGAGCTTTTTATAAATATAAATTGAATAAGAGTTCGAAGATATCGATTGAAAAGGAAAATACAATATCAGTGTCAAGAAATTAAATCTAATAGTGAAGTAAATTATCAGGATCAAATAAATAATTTAAAAATAAAAATGTGAGTGGTGATGAATGCATCTAGTTTTTACTACTAATTAAGTGCCTTAATATGACCTGAACATACCCGCAAAATAGTATTACATAAAACAGACCCTGGTCTCCACCCCATTACATTTTTTAAAGGCCCTTTGCAGGCACCTGTTCAGGACCTTTTAATATTCGTCAGGTACCTGTACAGGGCCTTTTTTTGCCTGGATATCATTTCTACTCAGGTCTTTCGCTCTACCAACTGAGCTATTTTATTGTTTATATTAATATGTTAAATTCAGGTTATAAAATGAATTGAAGTGTGCTGCTATTGGTGTTTATATTTAACCTGAATTTAACATATTGATATATAAACAATAAAATAGCTCAGTTGGTAGAGCGAAAGACTTCGGTATAAAAGATTCGAGTTCGAATCTCCGAAGGATTACTTTTTTTATTTAAATTATAGTTAATTAAATGCCATACGTTTGCAACACATTTTAATTATTTTTTTATTATATTTTGAATAATATTTATGACAAAATCCTTGCAAAATCATGGATTCTGCTCATTAGCCACGATTTTGCCAAGATATTGCAAGGAAAAATTTTGCCATGATTTTTACATGAATTTTTTCCTACGCGGGATGCCAGGTGGATCGATAATATTTTCTTCATTGCATTAGTGGAACTTCGTAATAAACTTTACTATATTTTAAAACAATTACATTTTAGGGTTGATTTTTTTCAAATTAACATGTGGAATCTTCTTTTTCTATTGAAATTTGGACATAACATATCATACCCTGTTTCCCATCAATATCCAATTATCGATCATATTTTAATATCAAATTAAAGCAATAATATAATTTTGAATGTAAAACCATTTGGAAAACCTTATGAACTATAATAGACGAACTGAAAATTCACGAATTATTAAGTTTTTCTAATTCGAAGTATTAAATTTATTATTCACTTTTTTATAGCTATAGGTGTGATCAGAAATTGAACTTAATTGATTAGACATTGAGTACAATACGGTATATTGAATAATTTAAAAATGACATTATAAATCGAACTGCTTCTTCTATAATACTCGAATTATGCGATTTATTTGCTAATAATACATCTTCCCTCCGCAATTATAGTATTTTAAAAGAAAATTAACGAATTAGAATTATGTCCAAGCTCGTAAGCAATTTTAATTGGTATTAAAAATATTAGTAATTATATTTTCTCGAAGCTGTAAAGGATTATATATTAATTAACCTTTTATATCAACCTTTAAGGATAAACGGATTAGGAGATGATCGAATTGCTGGATGCTGGATCATGAAATTCTTTGAAAAAAGTTTTCATGTACTGAAATATGTCTTTGATTTTATAAACGTTTTCAAAATTAAAAATATATTTTCTTTTATAAGTATAGATAAATGTGCTCCAAATATTTTCCTTTCGTCAAAATTAGTTTTCAATTTTCGTATCCTATGATCTATTACCCGATAATTTATAAAGCAGAAAATCAAATACACAATATTTCTACCAGAATACGAGTAAAAAGATGACTCTTGCTCGACACGGTTTTATTGGTTTGCTTTGCATCTCTCCGATAACATATCACAGTTTACGTCTTAAATCAATTTAACACTCGCACCATCTATTCGGATTAACAATATCAAAATTTATATGCGCTAAACGAGTAATATATGCCTTGAAGAGTTTGATAAATGCATTCATTTACAAAATATAAAAAATACATTACATGTATTTTTGAGTAACGTATATAATTTAAAGTTCCAATTAGAAAGCAATTAATAATATTGGTGTCGTGCATTATTATTTCGTTTGAAATTCAATATACGATTGACACAGTGAAAATAGGTTATAGACGACACGATTGGTTGAACGATGGATTTTCTGTATGAGCATCACGATTTCTTCACGTGTATGTTGTCCCGATTACGCTACACCGGGTTGTCCGTTCTCACTCATAGTTGATGCAAAAGCGCGCTATTCCGCTTTTATTCTGCTTGAATTCATGACGTTACTCTACTCTACCGTCAATATATCGGGAGTGGATGGTTTAGCTACATACTAATTTACATTTTTTATATCGGTCCAAAAATCAATCTTATTTACTAAACTTTTTTTACTAAAAATGTTATTTTCAATTAGTATTGAAAAATGCATTAATTCGTCAAAAAAATCGAAACCGTTTAATAGATTGTAAATAGCTTGTTTGCATATTTATAGGTCAAAAATTTAATCAGTTTTAGCCCAGTGATGAAATGTTTTTTCTCGTGGTTCTTAACCATTTTTTGGTTTGATTTTAATTAATTATATAATACAATTATTAGGCCTAAACAAGTTATTTGCGAGAATAAAAACTAGTTTGGACATTTTTTGCTAATTAAATATAGTGTCTTTTTTGGGCTATATAGAAGAGGTATTAAAAAATGTTTGATCAATATCGGAAAAATTTTCTAATATTTAAAATATCTTAGCAATGAATATTCTTTGACATAAATCAATGAAAAATTATACATACATATACGAAACCAATAGAATTTCGTAAAACCGAGCTTTTTAATCTTCTGAAGTTATGTTAATTCCATTAAATGGTCCACCTTAGTCACAAGAAGCGTTTCACTGGTTTCTGTTTCTAAGTTACTGACTAGCTCTTTCTTACCCATTCTTTATTTTCCATCTCATTTTACTTATTTTCATTTCTACTAGGGTAAAAATTGTTAAGTAATAACATTGATATTAATCGACTAAAATCAATCGGAAGCGATAAGGGTTCCATTGAAAGTTTCACTTTTTCAAATTATGTGAAAATATTTTGATCGACAGGCTATTAGCAAAGATCAACGTTAACGTCAGTTCAGTTATAATGAAATTTTTCAATTCTACTTATATGTCAAATGAATGAAAAATAAAGATGTAAAAGTTAGAAATATTATCAAAATACCGTACTAAAGATTAGGTAATTATTATGTTAATGTCTTTAAGAATTCCTAATCGCAGTAATATATATTTTTCAAGACTAAAACAATCGAAGAAGTAATACTTGAGAAATCATCACGTTCAATCTTCCATCGGCGGATCCTTGGGGAATGCTAATACAACCGAGAGAAAAGTCGTTCTCTTCTTTCCAACGATTCAAGTTTACGGGCGAGTTCTTCACGCGGCGTCCCTTCGGTATTGACGAATTCCATTTTCCTCTTGTCGTCTGACTTTCCCCTCACTTGTTTTTCGAGGATGGAGTTATAAATAGCGCAAACTTATTCGTGTTAAATTGAATTTTTAAACGACTATAAACAAGTTGTTGCATTTTTTTCAATCTTACACTGTTATTATATGAAGACATACTCATGCGCATCCTATATGGTGAAACTCTTCGTGTAATTTGTACGAATATTTAAATATTATCGCTCTAATAAATTTTTAATTTATTATCAAGCACATTTGTTCGAAATAAACACGACGTTAGGAGTTTCGTAAGCTCTTGAATTAAAAGAAAACGCATTTAATAGTGAAAACAGTTTACAAGAAGGCCTTCTACCCTCGGGGTCACGAATTTCGTTGTAACTTTCGTTGGAACTGTCTTCTGGCACACTAATACGAAAGAATTCATATGAAATTCAATCTCACAAGCTATTTGACGAAAGTTATACACAGTTAGAGGTAGACATTTAAACTCAAATCCAGCAAAAAGCTGAAATCAAGTAGATACGAGTTGCACAAAAGAGCTCAAATTTCAGAAATTGGTCTAAAGTTGTGAAAGAAATAAGAATTAATCAAAATTTTAAAGAAAACTTTATAAACTTCTCGTATCTACTTGATCTGAACTTTTTGATTTTAAGTTTAAATGTATTTCTCTAATTATTTCCGAGTTATCAGTGGTTGAATTGAATCATATTTTTTAACAATTTTTCATTAGCTACATATAACTTTCGTCAGACAACCTATCAAATTAAATTTCATACATGAATTCTTTCATATTTGTATACTAGAAAACAGTTCCCAAAGTAGCAACGAAATCTGCGACCCGAAGGGTGGAACCTCCTCTTTTGTTAGTACTTAAGACTCGGTTATTCCCGTATCTCGTGCCCAACAACAAAAAATTTTTTCTGCATTACTTTGTGTGCATAAAGTGCAAACAATAGGAGGGAAATATTGTGGAATTATATAAAGAGAGATAATCCAATTTAAAAAACTTTTTATATGTTGATGGTTTGCCGTACAAACATTCGAGCTTTTCACGCACATAGTATGTTATTTAATATGGAATATTTACTTAAAGTAATTTAGTGTTAAATACTACATTAAATAGCAGGTGCACGTAATATTCTTACATTTATTTGAAACAAAAAAATGCATATCAATTACATTTATGAAATATATTAAAATTTTAATACGAGAAGAACGGTAAAACAGTGAATTCGAAATATTTGATAAAGCGCTATAAAACATAATCACCGCAAGGAAAATTTTTATATTCCAACAAAAACGTTTTAATTACTTTGTACACGGGCTACGTAGAATGCTAAGCCTCGTGTAATAATAATTAATAACGCACGATGCGAGGCTACCATAAGTGACACCACCAAGATAAATGCGGATGATATTTTATATGTTGGTCTAGCATTTACCCAGCACTGCGTTCACCTACCTTCTTCGTACACTCTCGCACAAATATCGCTTGAACTCATAAATTGTTAGTAACAAACCTGCTTCCATCTTCCTCGTACCTTCCAAGATTATAGACGATATCTTCGTAACCTCTCCTTATTTTCTTGCGCGTAATGCTGTTTCATTTAATGTTTTCCACACGGTATTTTTTCAATTTCATTTTCCCTTCAATTTTTGTTTATACATAACCCGCGCAGAAAAAAATTCATGTGAAAATCATGGCAAAATTTTTCCTTGCAATATCTTCACAAAATCGTGGCTAATGAGCAGAATCCATGATTTTGCAAAGATTTTGCCATAAATATTATTCAAAATATAATAAAAAAAATAATTAAAATTTGTTGCAAACGTATGGCATTTAATTAACTATAATTTAAAAAAAAAAAGTAATCCTTCGGAGATTCGAACTTGAATTTTTTATACCGAAGTCTTTCGCTTTTCCAACTGAGCTATTTTATTGTTTATATCAATATGTTAAATTCAGGTTATAAAATGAATTGAAGTGTGCTGCTATTGTTTTTTATATTTAACCTGAATTTAACATATTAAAATATAAACAATAAAATAGCTCAGTTGGTAGAGCGAAAGACTTCGGTATAAAAGATTCAAGTTCAAATCTCCGAAGGATTACTTTTTTTTTTTTAAATTATAGTTAATTAAATGCCATACGTTTGCAACAAATTTTAATTATTTTTTTTATTATATTTTGAATAATATTTATGGCAAAATCTTTGCAAAATCATGGATTCTGCTCATTAGCCACGATTTTGTGAAGATATTGCAAGGAAAAATTTTGCCATGATTTTCACATGAATTTTTTTTTGCGCGGGAATTTATCATTTGGTTTTGCTGCGGATCACGGATCACATCGATATATAACGCGAATCTACTTTATTTGGGTTAATTGACTAGAAAATGTATACGACCAGTAGGAGTAACTCATGCTTATATGACCGTCATTTCTTGCGGAATGAATTATTTGTTAGCGCAATCCATAAACTCTTTATACTGGGCTACGTGTACAACACAGTTTGCCCTTTCTTATAATAAGCGATTTGTCAATGTTAAATAATAATTGATTTTGATTGTTTCAATTGGTGATACAGTTTTTCACGTTTATGGTTCATGAATAATTTGTTTTTACACTATTATTACGTTCATATTAATATATTTTTTTATTGTTATTTTAACGTCGCTCTTTTTATGCTCCCAAAACGGTGCTAATCAGCGACAGAGGTCATATGATGTCTTTGTTAATAAAGCACTTGTTAAAAATATATTCTCCAGTGGTAGTTGTATCAATCGGCCGGGGCCGGGAATTGAACCTGGGACCTCCAGATTACGAGCCCGACGCCCTACCGACCGAGCCATCGCAGGTCTCCATATTAATATGTTTAAATCTTTCACTTGTTTATTTTTTAATGCAACCAATAATATGTGCGTCAACCTTTACTATTCAAGTATTGATTGTCTAGATAGCGCATATAGGTATAAAATTATCTATTAAAATAATTCGTGTATACGCATTCATAAATAAAATGTTACATTCATTTTATACAAGTAACAATAATCAAGATTAAAGAAGATTTTATATTGTCTTTTTCGCAAATTTTTTTTATCTCTCTCTCCCTCTCTCTCTCTCTCTCTCTAAGCTTCGACGACTCCTCAATGCGTGTGTGCGTTTTGTATGGGGAAACGTGCACAGATATGATCATATAACACCATACAGATTGCATTTGCGATGGCTGTCGGTCGAGTCTAGACGTTTGTATTTCATTGGATCATTGGCATTTAGTGTTATTGCTCGTAATTCACCTTATTATCTTGTTGAACATTTCATTAAGATCGACAATTCAGCAGATCATCATCGATATCCTTCTCGATTTCCTCTTAAACCCCTAACCTATCTTCCTCCACGTACAGAATCGTTAAATAAATCTTTTGTCATTACTTCCTCTAAACTGTTAAATTCTTTCCAATTCATTCCATTTGACCCATCGCACATTGATCATTTCAAATCAACATTGTTTAATAATTTATTTAGTCTCGACTGTTTAGCCTGGGAAGACAGAGTTGTGCGAGAAAACCTGATCCGTCCTCAGATTGTTCATTCATAAAACCGATATAGGCTATGTGATATTTTATGTATATTATTATTATACTTATTATATAATATTATACTTCATCTGTCTATTTAACATTGTAATTTGAATTTTGTGTTCATACGATTTTTGCGTTATTATTATATTGTTATCTTACTTTTTATATTATAATTATTGTTATTTTACTTTTTATATTACAAATTTTGTTTTAATTAACTTTAATTTTCAAAGCGATGATTGTTCTTTTTATGCTCAAATTTGTTATATATATTTTATTTTATTATAATTATGTTATAGCGCAAATTGTGTATTATGTGTTAACAGGGTTTCTAGCCCAATAAAGATTTATCTATTTATCCATCTCTCTCTATTGTGAACCCTAGCTCCTCCAAGCACTGATATGTAGACTGTTGGTGTTTCCACATCAATACAGAAGTCGCTTAAAGATATAACCCATTTAATTTTTAAACGTTTAAATATTGAACGTTTATTGAATGATATTTAAGAAACTCGCAAATTTAAGACCTAGAGTTAATAGCAATGCTAGTGGAAATCAAAATAGAATCTCTTCTACTGCAAGAGAAACATCTTATATTCTTATATCTTAGAATTTAAATCTACGCGTACACGTGATGTGTACTGAGAACCAAGAACAGAATGCTCGAGTCTCTTAATACAATGAAATACATAAATACAAATAGATGAAACGCTATGTTGGATTTTAAATTTGTAGAATATAATAACCTATGAGTTCAAGGAGTTTTCGGATTGCACTATTTCTAATTTGGTTAGTATTGATAATACTACATTGATGAAACTCCATATTTAATGTCATTAATCGCTTATGCATTTGGTTTCGATTTGCATAGGGTAAGCCATTTTTATTAAATTTAAAATACCTTATAAATTGAAAACCATGATGGAACAGCTGAGATTATTCTAATAAATGGGAGAAACAACGAGAAAAAACGTTTCGCCACAAGCAAAAAGCTGGAAATATTTTTTACCCATTTCTAATGAAAATGGCTGGTATAGACTTAAGAAATCGAATCGATTTCAACCAGGATAATGCTACTAGTTTATGTTATTTTAGTGTAAGTTTATTTTAAATTTTCTGTATCTTCATAAGAATCAGTTCAGGTTCAAATTCAGGACTTAATAGACAACCAATTAATCAATCTATTATATTAGGTATTTTGTACATAAATGTCACTTAAAAATAAACAGATCACTTTTTAAAATATTATTTGTTGTTGATATTTAAAAAGCAGATGTTTTTTTCGAATGTAATACCAATCTGACATTTTGCATTAAAATGTTGCTAGGATAATTTAAATAAATATTAAAGAACTATATTTTATATATTTTTTACAAATTTTATTAATAGAATGTTTATTGTTTTATATATTTAAAACAAGGGAGAGAAATCTTGAAAAATTTAAATAAAGTTAATTAAACCCAAAGTAATAGTTAGTCTAAGACTTAACCAAAATACCTTAAGTTCGTAACTAAATCTTCTCTAATCTACGATTTACAACTTTTTTAAAGAATCTCTGTCTTTTTAAACAAATTCTCACTAACACATACATACGTTTAAAGATTGCAAAACACACGCTATTGCATGCAAATTAAAAATTTCAAACTATATATACTTAATATTTTTTTGACGCAATTCACATATCGTTTTATTTTTATGTGGACTTACAAAAATAATAATCTGTTGGTAAAATCTAATTTTATGGCATAAATAAAATTGAATGTTCATATAAACTGTAAATAAATAATATTCGCCTGATTAGTTTTTGTACATAATACAAAAACCTTGTATTATTACATATTATCAAATTATTTATAGAGCGGTTGTGTATGTTTATTATACTTGCATAAACTTTTTTTTTTTTTTTTTTAATTTATTTATTTCAAGTCGCTTCCCCAGAAGGTATTAGCGACAACGTTTTTACATTTGTACATATTATTACATATTACATATTTACATTATACATACATTTTAAATTATTATTTATATAGCGATTTTGCATGTTTCTATAAATTTCAGTATTTTTTTGCATTCGAATACATTATTTAGTGTTTCTCTTAGATCTAAGTTGATTTTCAGTTTATCTCTTTCGTCCTTATATTTCGGGCATTCTATGAGTATATGTCTAATGCTGTTAATTTTCTTACATAATTCACATCTAGGGGGTTCATCTTTTTTGAATATGTATTCATGAGTGGTCATTGTGTGACCAATTCTAATCCGTGTTAATATGACTTGATCTTTTCTATTAAATTTTAATAGTGGGTTTCTTTTGAAAACTTTTGATTTAATTGTTCTTAGTTGAGTTTTGTTTGATTCATTTTCCCATCGCCTGTTCCATTCATTAATAATTTTCGTTTTAACAAGTCGTTTTCCGTCTTCATTACTTATTTTATATGTGTTTTGATAATATTTTAATTTGATAGCCTCCTGGGCTAATTGTTGTAATTTCTTTGTTATCTTTGCTGTTGGTATAGAATAATAAATATTTATGTTTTTTTGACTGTTTAAGTATTCTATTATTTTGTTTACGTGTGTATTTTTTTGTTTTGTTATTGTCATCATTTGTATAATATCCATTGAATCTATATGTATAATTATTTTGTTTTTATTTTCTAAGTTTTCTATTAAATGTATGATGAGCATTAGTAGGGCCGATTTGTGACCAAATATTTTAGGAATTTTTAGTAGAATACTTTCATCTTTTTTTAACCAGGCCGCAGTTCCAATAAAATTTGAGTTCGAGGATACTGTTGTGAAAATATGTTCATGATCTGGGTAATTGTCAATAAAGTTCCTGATATTTGTATTCACTATGCCAACTTTGTTCTGAATGTTGGATTTGTTCTCAGATTTCCAGTAATATATTTTATTTAATTTGGATTGGTAAAACATAGATGAATTAATTTTGTACGAGTTTAGATAAGTTAAGGCACGACTATAAAAAGGTATTTTTGAATTTCGTTTAAATGCTTTATTTAATGACTGGTTATTGAGAAATAGTTTAAGTGCTTGATTGTTTGTGTTGTGTAATAGTTTTATTGTGTAGTTGCAGATCAATTGTTTCCTTCTTAAGTCCAGTGGAATAATGTTGCATTCACTCAAAATGCTGTTTGTTGGGCTTGATCTAAAAGCACCAAGAGCAATTCTCATACTTGAGTTTAAGATAGTATCAAGTTTTTTTAATTCAGAATGTTTTGCCGAGTCATATGCAGCACTTCCGTAGTCTAGTTTGGATTGAATTACGGATTTATACGTGTTGGTTAAAATTTTTAAATCTGTACCCCAATTTTTCGCTGCCAGTACTTTGAGGATGTTCATTCTACGGATGCATTGGTTCTTGAGATTTTGAATATGTGATTTCCATGTTAACTTTCTGTCAAAGGTTAGACCAAGTATTTTTATTTCTTCTACAGTTTCTATTTCTTTATTATTAATGACTAGGTTGATGTTTGAGTTAGATTTCTTTTTTATCAAAAATAATAGCTTGAGATTTGGTTGAGGAGAATTTAAAACCGCTTGTATTTGCATATTTATTTAAGTTATTTAATGTATTTTGCATAATTTGTTGGCTTGTAATAATATTTTTACCTGTGATAAAGAGAGTTACATCATCTGCAAAGATTGTAGAAGAAACTGGTGGAGTAATGTAATTTATTATATCGTTTATGGCCAAGAGGAAAAGTGTTACACTGATTACCGCCCCTTGTGGTACACCGTTTGCTATATTGATGGGATCGGAGCTGGTGTTATTTATTCTAACTTTTATTTGTCTGTATCCTAAAAAGTTTTTAACAAAGTAATAAAGATTGCCAGTAATTTTCAAGTCTTGTAGAATTTGTAAGATTCGTTGTCTCCAGAGTAAGTCATATGCTTTTTCCATGTCCAAACATACTGCTAACATGTGTTGATCTTCCTTGAATGCGTTACAGATGTTGGACTCTAATGTTACAAGACAATCGGTTGTACAACAATTTTGTCGAAAACCACTTTGAAAACTGTTTAAAATGTTATTAACTTCCAGATACCATCTTAGTCTTTTATTTATTATTTTTTCTAATAACTTACACATGCAACATGTTAACGAAATTGGCCTATAACTGTTCTTATCATGTCTGTTTTTTTCAGGTTTAGGTATAGGAATGACCGTTGCTTCTAACCATTTTTTTGGAAAAACTCTATTATCCCAAATCATATTATAGATGTGTAGTAAGCATAATTTTGCAAGGGTAGGCAGTTTTTTAATTAGAATATTAGGTACACCATCCGGTCCTGGGCTGGTGTTTTTACTGGAATCTATTACTTCTAGTAGTTCCTGTTCTGTAATTTTTTCGTTCAGAAGGTTATTATCTTCTTCATTTGTAGATTCTTTCATTAAAGCTTGAGAGTTTTTATAATTTAAAAATTCTGGTGTTAAATTATTGTCACTAGAATTTTCGGCGAAGGTTTTTGCCATTAAATTTGCTATTGATTTAGAATCATTTATTACTAGGTCGTTTTCTATAAGTATTGGAATTTTTGATGGTGGTTTACCTGTAATCGCTTTTATTTTGTCCCATACTTCTTTTGTAGGTGTTTGGTATGATATCGATTGTAGGTACTGTAGCCACGCGTTCTTTTTACTATTTTAATAGTAAATTTGCTGATTGCTTTGAGTCTTTTATATTCTACCTTATTTTCATAGGTATTTTTCCGCTTGTATTTGTAAAGGGCTCGTTTTGCATTTTTGATTGCTTGTTCACAATCCTTATTCCACCAAATAGCGTTTTGTTTTTGTTTCCCTTCGGTAGTTTTAGGTATAGTTTGGTTGGCCGCTTCAGTAATTAAATTGATGAATTTATCAGTAATAATGTCTATATCAATCGTGTTATTGGTTGAGTTTACATTAATATATTCGTTAAGTTGGGGTATTTCATGTTCGATAATTTCTTCGTATTTATCCCAGTTAGCTTTATAAAATTTCCACCTGGGAGTATTATTATTTGTAGAGACTTCTTCTTGAAGATTTGTGATTATTATTGGATAGTGGTCGCTGTTAAATAAATAGTCTAGTGTATTCCATTGTAAAGATGTTGCAATGTCACCCGTGCAGAGAGATAAATCAATCGAACTAGTTTTTCCTGTAGTCATATTAAAGTGAGTGGGACTGTTATCATTTAATAAAATAAGGTTGTTATTGGTGATTATACTTTCTATAATTTTACCTCTTTTATTACATTTATTTGATCCCCATAGAGTGTTATGACTATTAAAGTCCCCCACCAATATAAATGGTGAAGTTAATTCGGAAATTAATGAGTTGAATTCGTTAGGATCCAATGTATGTTTGTTGCTCAGGTAAACATTGCAGATTGTAGTGATTTTGTTGTTAAATATTAGTTTTGCTGCTACCGCTTCTATTTTGGAATTTAATTTAAGTTCTTGACTGTAAATGTTATTTTTTATAAGAATGCTGGTACCCCCACTAGCAGCAAGACAATCAATCCTGTTTTTGTTATAAGAATTATAGTTTTTTAATTTAATTGTTTGGGAATCTTTCAAGTTGGTTTCTTGTAGGCAAATAATGTCTATTTTTTCTCTTTCTATAAGTTCTTGTAATTGTTCAAATTGATTTTTAATTCCGTTTATGTTCCATTGCATTATTTTAGCCATTATGATAGTATATATGTAGATTAATTTGAGTTATTCTGTATCTGAGTTTACAGGGGTAGTCAGTAGAGTATTATTTTCTATTTGTTTATTTATATTGTTTATTAATCTCGTACAGCGACTTTTTATACTACTATCTCTTACGTTAGGGTAAACATCTTCTTTTACGAATTTCTCAAAAGCTTTAATGTCATTAGTGTACTTAGAAATTATTTCAACAGGATTTTTGCTTTTTTGGGTATTTTCTAATATACTCTTGAATTGAATATAATTGAGTAATGTATCGGTATTATTTAGATATTCTTTTATAGATATTAATTTTTTGTCTAGTTCGTCTTCTAGCTTATTATTTGATAGACTTTGTTTGAGACTTGTGTCTTTGTCTTTATCTAACTCAGTCTTCCCTTTTTTGCTTTTTCTCGGTTTAGCTATGTCGCATTCTTCTATCTCAACATTAGATTTTTGGGAATCAGTTGAACTAATTTGCGAATGTCCTCTTTTGTTGTCTGTGTGTGTATTCGTTTGATGAATTATACTATCTAATATATTGTTTGTATATTGAGTCTCGTTGACGCGAGTTTCGTTTGTATCGTTAGGTGTAATCGGTGATTGTGTATCGTTTTCGATGTTATTGTCTTGGGCAATATTGTAGACAAGGTTTGGTATCACTGTTTGTGTATTTATGGTATTATTTGTGTTATTCTTTTCTGGGCAAAATTTAGCTACGTGCCCTTCAAGTTTGCAATTAAAACATTTCAGTGTATCTGTACCGGCGTAAATGTAGTAATTAATTTCTTCTAGATTAATTTTAAAGGTTTCAGGTATTTTTTTCTCTTCATTCGGTTTAACATAAACTTGTCTACGAAAACTGGCCACGTGTCCGTACCCTTCTTTGTGTATAGTCGCCTTAAGAATTGAGACTGGTGAGGCTCTATTAACATTTAGTTGTTCTAGAATATTTTCTAGGTCGCTATTGGTAATGTTTGGCGGTACATTAGAGAGGATGATACGTTTATTTTTTGTTACTAAAGGTCTTATATTTACCTTGTGTTGTCCAATTTGAATATATTCGTATTTTTCTGTGATACTGTCGGTTAAATTCTTGTTGGATAAATATATGCACACACGATTATTATATATTTTAGATGAAAAAATAACATTTTTTGGTTCCACTATATCACCAATTGCACACGTGTAATCGGTGAGACTTAATCCATCAATGCAGTCCATTACGAGTCCTTGTTCTCTTCTTGGGTGAATTAACTTTTCTGTCATGTTCGCATAACTTGTTTCAGATGATTTTTTAACTGTAAACGTGGGTATTACTGTAGTTTCGGGTTGTCTTATCGGTGATGAAGAGGCCATGGTGGTCATCCTCACGGATTATCGCTTAAGCGATTTCGCAGGGCAGAGCCCTGAATGTTGTTGATTGTATATATATTATAATATGTATTCTATTATTGTATTATAGACTTATTCGTATACGGAGCGAGAAGTAAACACGTCTGCTCACACCGAAATCACAATTACGACTGGCATAAACTTTGTGGATGGAAACGTAAAAATTCATTTAATAACAACTGTTGGTATAAGTAAATTATAACCTGTGACTGAAAAAGTTGCTACGAGTAATACCTTATCGTAAAGAATACTCTACATTGCCGGTACTAACGCCTTTACAAAATTCATATGCGCCCACATATTCGCAAATCTAATTCTATGACGTAACTGTACACGTCGTAATATGTATTTATAAAAACTCGACTATAATTGCATTATTTAAATTTCATAATTACATACAATTAGTGGCGATTAACTTTAGTAATGTACTTTCATTTGGATCAAGATTAGATAGACTTTTTTTTTAATTTTAACGTATTTTGAAATACAAAATTAAATCGTGTATCTGGAGTACATTATGTAATAAATTACTTTTTTCATATTTTTCTAATGTTCCAGTATAGTATGCGATTATATCTAAGATTTCAAGATATATGATATTGAGTCATACAACTTATGTTAAATTGACACTGTAATTTTAGCGGCCGACAAAGTTAAAGAATATTAATAAAAAATAATTAAATCGAGATATAACTAACTATTCTTTTAGCAAAATTCAAAGATTATTAATAAGAAAACGTCCGGTACATCCATCATCAAAATATTAAACAGTCACGACTATGGTGTATCTACTTGATCAGCCCCTTTTTCCCGAAACGACAAAATAATTGGTTATAGAATGAATATATGTAAAGGTAAAAATAGACAGATAAAGCTCCCGGGGAAAACCAATAGATTTATAAAAATAAGCAGGAAACGCGGGTGCGCGTCTTATGGAAGCACGCGCGTCACCCGGCGTGGGAAGGAAAATAACACACCTGGGCGAAGTAGCTCCTTACAAAATCGATAATAGGAGTCTCGAATTCTCATGTAAGATAAGACAAAAATACTACGGAATCGAAGCACGCAATAACAAGATACCACGATAGAAAAAAGAATAATAAAGAAGAAAAAAAGAGTTGTTTCGGGGAAGCAAACCGTTTATCCGGTTTGAGAATGCTGTATACGCTCTTCCCCGGGGTTTTCGCGCCTGCGAACATATAAGCGAAAATCGATTTTTGAGGCTTTCGATGGTGGCGCGCTCAAGCCCGACATTCCACGGGATAAGTGATTTCTACCGTCATAGGGTAAATCTGTGACCTACAGTATATCGAGTGTCGACGCACTACAAAGAAGAATACAATCTATTGGTCGTGTATATTGTACAACTACCTCCTGGAAAACTTTTAATTATTTGAAAAAGAATTTGGAAAGAATTCGAACCTCTGATCTTTGATGATATTTTTTGCTCTTTCAACAGATATTTTATTTTACTTTGTATGTTAATAACAGGACAGCAAACTTGTAGATACTTCTGATATGCCTAATGTAAATTGTAAAAGGTTATATTTTAAAAATTAGAAAAAACATTAAAAATATAAAAGTTTTCGAATATCTAAAATGTAGATTATTCTAACTCATTGATTAATACTAGAAAAAATATTCGCTTCGCTCACGGCTTACATTGTTACATTTTCGAATAATCAGTCTGGCACATCACGATTCTTTTAAATATTAAATAATAACAATATATCAATTAATAATAACTTTAAATATTAAACATGAATAAATGTAATTAATTTATAACATAATTTAATCTATACACGGAGAAAAATATCTTATAAAAATTGTAGATAAATTCATGAGAAAATTTACCATGAAGTCTTGTAAATGTGGGATCCCGTGACCTTACGGTAAATTTTTACCATGAACATCTTGTAATTTTTACCCCGATAACTTAATATATAGACAATACCGATTCTCCTTCGATTGTTACTGTCGAGAAACGAGTACACGTTCCTACGCTGTGTTTAATAATTGTTTCAACTAAATCCATACATGAGAAATATTTTACTACATTCTTCTTACAACTTTTTGCACGTATGTACTTTATCAGTGCTAATTATTTATCTAATTATTTACTTATTTATAATAAACATATTTAATCTTAAATTCTTTAATTTAATTTTTTTATTAATTCAAAGCATACACACACGCACACACCAACTTAATCAATATATTTGACGTAAAAGAGTTGATTTAGGTTATAAATTCGCTGTCATTTTTTCGGATAAGCAATTGTTACCAGGAAGTTCATGGTAACAATTTACCGTAAAGTCATGGCGTCCCGCATTTACAAGACTTCATGGTAAATTTTCTTATGAATTTATCTACAATTTTTATAAGGTATTTTTTTCCGTGTAGACTTTTTTACTATTTTCTGTGACGGTGATTCTATCTTATTACCCCCTCCCCCCTCCTTTCCACCCTCAACTATAAGTACACGAAAGTGGCGTATGCTAATCCCCATGTATCAGTTGTTCATGACCACTTGGGTGTTATATTTGACGATTTTACATTAAGTTTCATATAAGATATTTAGACACTCCACTTCCCCTCAAAAATAATAATCTGTAAATATTGTGCTCATTTTTATTAATTTAATAGTAATAAATATATAAATCACAATGCTATTAATAAAAACTCTAGTTTAAAATGAAATGCAAAACGCTGTGTACTGGGTATACGATACTGAGAGTTTTATTAAGGGGGTCAGACATTGTTTCACCTATAAATTTTTTAAAAATTGAAATTTCAAATAAAATATGGTTTTTGTCAACATTTTTTTATTTAAGGAATTTGAATCTACATTAGATAGTCTGTGGGAGTTGAAGTATTTTAATTATAAATGGTTCATATAAGAGAACATGTGAAGAAAGCGGTAATTGTAGATTGATTTTTAAAAAATTTTTATGAATTTTATGCCCCAAGTATTGAATTGGCGCTGCCATAGTATAGGCTCAATCTCGGTAACGATTGCGATGTAAATCACATTGAACAAACAAGTAGATGCTTAAAAAATGGCTTAAATGAACATCAGAATGATATTAAAAACTCAGATGTCAGATCTGTCTTATTTCAGTACATAATTCATATATCGCATATTTTTAGACACGATCACTACACGGGAGAGCCTTATATTTTCATCATCGCAAAATGTGTGATGCATCAAAATATACTAGATAATGGGTTGTAAGAAAAATTTATGCGTATTTGAACTCACTTGAGGCCCTTCCTAAAATCTATGTATGGATGTATGTATGTAATCATATATCTAAGATTACTCAGTCAATTTTTTTTTTATATTTTAACGTCGCTCTTTTTATGCTCCCAATTCGGTGCTAATCAGCGACGGAGGTCTTACGATGTCTTGGTAAAGAAAAGCACTTGGTGCTGGGTTTTCCCCAGTGGTGGTTGTATCAATCGGCCGGGGCCGGGAATCGAACCTGGGATCTCCAGATTACGAGCCCGACGCCCTACCGACCGAGTCATCGCAGGCCTCTTGAAGTCAATTTTTGACCGATTCAGCTGAGATTTACAGGGTAACTTCGTCATAATGTAATTAGATAATGTTCCTATTTTTAGATATATAGTACTGAAACACTTTAAATTATGGCATTATTTTTCATTGTTTAGAAACGGTTATGTAGCATTATCTTGAAATGTATTAATCCTCCATAAAAACTTTATGCAGACGAAATGTTCTTCTCAAAATAACAAAACTTTTTGCTATTATACACTTTGTGTTCAGATAAATGTTTCCAAAGATAAATAGAGAAAAACGGTCAAGATAATGAAAAAAGTACAAAAAATCACGTTTTTTCGCAATAAAACCAAATCTATTGTTTTTACAGAAAAATTTTTAATGAACAATATGTTCGTTTTAAAATAACAAACCTTTTTTCTATTGTACACTCATCGCTCAGAATACTATTTTTGTAAGGTAAACATTAAAAAACGTTTAAAACCATGAAAAAAGTACTAAAATTCACGTTTTTTCGTAATAAATCAAAATGTATTATTCGTATACTCAAAAACTCTAAGGAAATGAAATGTATGTCTCAAAATAACAAAACTTTTTTCTATTTTACACTTTACGCCTAGAACAATATTTTCAAAGATAAAAAAGAAAAACGATCAAAATAACGAAAATAGTACAAAAAATCACGTTTTATCACAATAAAATTAAATATATCGCAGTGCGTGTAAATTGTGACATGACCCGAAGGCAAAGCACATAATTTGAAGTCATGTTTTTATTATCTATTATGATCTATATTATATTTTGTAATATTAGGCCAATATCCCAAGGTTTGAGAAAGTTAATAAAAGTTGAATTGTTGTCTCATGTATTTTACCCAATACTCACAAACGATACTCTAGAAGAAATTTGAATCTAAGAACTAGGAATTAAACATTGGTGTTAAATACCTTGTGATGAAACGCTTTTTCACCCATTTTTTTAACACTTAATAGAATGACCATATCCTCAAAACATTCGAATAATGTTTCCAGCTTTCCGGTAACAGTAAACTTCAAATTCCTTTAGTTTCCGATGAGTTTTTAACGTTTTCGTCTGATTTACAGCTAATTTCTTAATATTTACGTACATAAAAGCGATTTTATTATATTTTTCACTTGTCTAGTTGTAATAGACATTTAATATAGCACATAACTAGACTCAAATTTGATCTATGTTTGTAAGCTAAAAATTAGCTCAAAACAGAATATTGTATATTTTAGTCTATATAATGGTTGGAAATTAGGAGAAAAATCGTTTCACCGGGAGGATAAAAATGGGTACATTTTTTGCCTATTTTTCACCCATTTTTTGACCATTCTATTTAGAATATCTATCTATTACCTATTTAATGGAATACGATTTCTACTAGGCGAGCGCTAAGCGCTTCGATCTAGAGCTTCGAAGCGGCGAGACACGGCGGCCGTGGCGAGCTAGTTAACTTTACAATGTAAAAATTTTAGTTATAGAGAACAATAATAAAAAGAAAAAAGTTTTAGTAATAAAAAATAGTATAAATAAAAACCAAGACATATTTTACATCAAAAATATTTATAAACAACAGCTCAATAATTTCTCTATTTAAAATTTAATTTTCATTCGACGTTTACTTGTTGTATGTATTGGATTATTTGCGAATTTGTATATAGGATAAGTTGGAAGCAGAAATCAACACATATACATACTAGTTATATGTGTTGTGTACTAAATTCTGTCTTTCAGGACTCCGTTCAAACCTTGATACTATAGCTATAGATAGATCTATTTTGACTCCTCCGTGATACGAAGTAGAATTTTGTGGCTTAATGTAAGGTGAGATTGAAAGATTGATTTGTAACTTTATGTTTTATTTTTTTTAATGTTAAGTGGAAATGGTTGTTACATTGTGCTTTTAATGTTTGTCATAGCGCTGGAGATGACCGTATAAAGGTGTGAATATAAAAAAAGAGATGAGCCTGAAGTTGAAGCCAAAATAAGATTGATTTTATTGACTACACCATAATCACGCGATCATTTGTTAAGCGCAAAAATCAAATATTTATGAAAAACAATAAGAAAAATGCGTGTTCAGCATATTCGAAGATCTAGTGCATTTATAAATAAAAGAACTGATTCAATGATTGACGTCATTTATCCACATATTAATTTTTATTTGTTCTTCCCTATTTCTATTTTAATCGTTAAATCGTTTTAAATCGTAAAAATGTAAAATATTAAATTATTGGTTATCTTCTTTCTACATACGTTATCTTTATGTTTTCTTTTACATTATGCCGTAATGAGAGTGAATGTAATGACTCTTAAACCTAACAGAACCTCCAAAATTTGTTCACACTTCAGTTATTAATTACATTAAGGAATTTTTTGTATTATTATTTTAACGTCGCTCTTTTTATGCTCCCAAATCGGTGCTAATCAGCGACGGAGGTCATACGATGTCTTGGTAAAGAAAAGCACTTGTTGAAAATTCATTCCACAGTGGTGCTTGTATCAAACGGCCGGGATTGGGAATCGAACCTGGGACCTCCAGATTACGAGTCCGACACCCTAACCGAGCGAACCGCATCGTAGGCCTCAATAAGGAAATTTAATATAATTTAGAAAAATAGTCTTCTACAATTATTTCTTTAAAATTCCACTTTTATATTTTGAAATTGAGCTTTGTAAATATAAAAACCCATTTTAAGATTATTTAATAAAACGGATTGCAAATCAACGAAACTTTATCATGTGCACCAGAAACCATGTCACGGTAGATCGAAATTCTAGCATTCGAATTAACCAAACTATGACCAATCGCTTTTACTTTCAGCAAATTTTGACCAAAAAGTAGTGACATGGTATTGTAGTGTTGTTTGTAATTAAAGTTAATGTTGTAATTAAAGTTGTTATTTATTTAAAAAAATCTACTTTTTCGATCGATGCTACATGGATAAACATTTTTATATAATTGAGGAGGTTAATATTCACAAGATTCTAATTTTTTTTTAATTTAAATATTGTATTGCATTGAAAATCTGTGTGTTATTTGTATACTCGAGTTGCACGTGCGACTTTATATCGTAAGTGAAAATACTTAATCCTAAAAATCCAGATGATATGTTAGTTCCTTTATGGATGAAACTTAAACCTGACAGTGGTGTTGGCTGTTTCGACACAACATCTTGCAGATCTAAGTAAGGTGTAGTCATATTTGTGTCTGAATCACTATATATAGTTAAATAATCATTGTCTGTGGAATCCAATATATTATTGTTTATCGTGGTTGGATCGTCCAAATGAGAAACTGTTAGAGAATGACTGAACATTTACAAAAATATTGTAATTAATTTAAAGAAAATATTCAATTATTTTTAGGTTCTCGCACAAAAATATAAACTATTGCCAAGATATTACAAAAACAATGGGCAATAGTTATAGCAAACATATTGTCAATATATTGCCAGCGTCAATTGGCAATGCATTACGAATATAGTTGCCAAGTAGCATCCGACCGAACATTCACTGTATATTGGCAATAGTTATTATCTAACCATTCGTATACTATTGCCAATAGGCTGTCCATAGTTTATAAATTTAATAAAAAAAAATATTTACTCTTTACCATTCATGGCCATTTTGTTATTTTGTTATTAAGAGTTAATTTCTCAGGTTATAAAGAATAGTTGAATTTATATAACTTGGATTTAGAAATTTTTTAACCACATGTTTAACTGTTCTTAGTAGTCCTGAAATTAACTCTTAATAACAAAATAATAAATATAAAATGTTTGGATATTAATTTCAGATGTAATTTCGTTATATTTTCTTAACCATTATAAAAAAATCTATTACAATACGATTCTCTATTTATAAAACTAATTGCCTAATTAATTAAAACTATTTAAACTTATTACAATAAATATATTATACATCTATAATCTATAAAACGTAATTTTAAATTAATTTCTAGGCACTCGTGGTATATAAAATAAAATTTAATACTTAGCAGATTTTTATCCCGTGTGAATTTTTTAATTCGCTTTGCTTATGCAAAAAACATCTTATGAATTAAATAATTATGTCCTATACTCATGTTGAAATGTACTATAGATTTTATGAGTCCCTGTGCGTCCCCATATGTATCCCTGACTAATGCCAAAAAAAGATGCATTAACTGGAGAATGCATTAACACTCGTGTGGCTTTCTACGAACGCGCCGTTTTTAAACTATAAGAGGCCTGATCAGGTGCTTTTTAAGGGCTCAGCAAACTTACTAGGGCACCTACTTAGGCCCTTAAATTTCTCTTATTATTATTTCTACTCGGGATGGTTCAATGGTAAAAAGTCAGCGTTCGGATCTAAAGATTGAAGAAATCCTGGGTCAAGCAAATTATTTTCTATTATTATTTTTTATATTTATGAGCTACGGCCAATCTATTGTTAATAGTTTACGCATAGTTAGATAGTAATTATTGCAACTATATGGCGAACATTTGGACGGATGCTGTTTGGCGATTTATTCGCAATACATAACCAATTGACGCGGCAATATATTGGTAATATATTTGCAATAACTATATTGCCCATTATTCTGTAATATCTGGGAAATAGTTTATATTCTTTTGCGGGTTATTATTATTTTATTTAACATAATTTTCACTATTGTACTTACAGATTAGATGGCATTTTAACATTGACATAATCGAGAGTATGGCCTAGAGTTCCCATTGTAAAATTTATCGGCATGTAACCTAGGTTCAATCCAAATACTCCGGTAAGAGCGTCAAACATAAGAAAATGTATAGATGCACCGGTAACTACGTTTTGCGGTGGAACTGTTACGTGTGTTAGAAGGACGTGATGGTGATACATAGTAATCGCTCTCACTGAAAATTTAAATAAATTTGAATATTTTTAATTACAATTTTATTTACATATATTAATATTAATCGATACTAACTTATAGTAGGACGTTGAAGTGGTATCCAATGTAACGTACTTCCATTGATATTTCCATAAGGTCCTAATTGTCCTTCTTGTAATTGTAAATGTATAATATTATCCTGAACTACCAATCGAGTTCCAGTCACAACACTGAGATATGCATTGTTTTGTTAAATTATTGTAATTTATTTAAAATTTAAAAAGAAATATTAATTTAACAAAGTCATATTTATCTTACAAATTTTGGTCTACGTTTGCGGTTGTATATTCAAGATTCACAAAATACTTATATTTAAATGAACAAGTGCAGAAAAATAATTGAGGCGCCGTCACAAAAATTATTGAAAATATATACCGCTTTTCCTTAAAAATATTTATGTAATTAAATTTACGTTCCATATTTACAACGATTAAATTAATTTACCTGATAGTCAAAGCAAACCCTTACACTTCCAGAATGTTTTAAAAGAAATTGTATATCGCCCAATGCAAATGTACGGTAAATAGGTGTATATCGTTTAGCTGTCGATAGTATATCATCACTGCATACTTCAAGTAATTCATAATATTGCGCACTACAAAAGTCTTCTCTACATACATTATTTCCTTGTTCTTTATCCAAAACTGATTCTAACATGGTGTAAGTCTTAACTACAAGGATTAATTTGTTCATTTAGATTGTTGATTACGAATTAATCATTTAATTTAATAACTTACATTTTACATGTTCTTTTGGATCACATACATATAATTGATTAGATTTAGATTGTAATACTTGTTGAAATTGTGCTACGAATGTATTGTATCGTTCTAAACTTCTAACTTTAACTTTGTTTCTTTCTTCGGAAAGAGGCTGTGTAGCTTGATAGGAAAACAATTACTTATAATACTTATAATATCTTTAATAAAATAATAAAATAACTTATAATACCATTGCCCAACCATTCGAATAAGTCGTAAGCGAATAATATTGATAAAATTCCTTTAGCTTCGACTAAAGCAATTTTTCCTAACAATTGTCCTATTACTTGCATTTGGGACAATTTAAATTTGCACATGTAATCAAGTTCCTGCGAAAATAATAATTAAATATTTCGACACCATTTTTTATCATATATTACGTAACCGATAAAGTCCCAAGCGGTTTTGGTGACTCTTAAATTTCAGCCTATATTCAATTAATTAATTCCTAAGATATCCTGCGGTAAGTAATATTATAATCTTCTTTATCGCAGAATATACAACTCTTGGAAATTGCAGAAACATGTCAGCTTAAGACGTAATACATTAAGTATTCTATGTGAAATTTTAAAGTTAATAAAAATTTAAGAAAGAATATTTTTATAGAATCTTTAATACATTGTACTTATATAACATTACTATGTATAATAGTGGATAATTTATTAATTTACCTTGCTATTCAAAACTCGTAATTGTAGAAATGCTAGACCAGGAATGACATTGCTATTCGGAGCTACGAGATTTTTAATTTGATCGAGAGTCCTTTCAATCCCCATACTAGCGGCATTAAAAACGTAATCTGTGTACAATCTGTAAGTTACATTTTGAAATTTATTCTGGCTCGACGACTTGTTAAATTTGTTACTGTAAATTACGAAATCGCGAAACACATATTCGACATTGTCGATTAATTTTATTAGTTCATCTATTTTTACGTCGAATCTTATTTCTTCTCTTAAGTTAGATAATCCATTCTTTAGCTCTTTGAGTTGGTTAGTTGCCGAGATTTGTTGCAAACCGTAATTAGACAGTTTTTGAGTATGTTCTGGCATTGCTAAGTAAACGTCTAGGAAGCTGTAGATTCCCATTAATCCGGACAGGATGCTATTAAATAATAATTTGAACAATTCTTGTAGTGAGTGTTATATTTATAAAATGTGGAGTACGAAAAGTTTTGTTTTACCCAATTAAATTCATGATACCGGTAAGAGCCGCGGCAAATATTCCACCTTGCGTTTCTTGACATTGTTGAAGTAGAGTTATAACAGGCAATGCCAATACGAATAACACGAATTTAGCCATGAATGGTGAATGATTTTCCTAATTATCCAATAATATTTATATGATATTTATTTCTTCATTCGAGTTAATCCGTTTAGAGACAATTGTACGTACACTCACAAAAATGTATTCTTATGATTAGAGGATTGTCGTCACAAATCGAATTTTCTTTGTTATAGAAGAATCGTTTAATATCAAGTAATTTCCTTTGGAACCATATTTGAGACGGTAATCCGCTAATGACAAGAATACATTTTTGTGAGTGTATAGAAAGAAAAAATGTTGTCATACGCGTTGTTAAAAATAAAATGAATTTACATCTATATATACATGTTTTATATTTCGTAACACAATCGTGAAAACTAAATTATAAATATAAATATATACAAAAATTTAAATTATACTTACCCTATTTAAATTAATAATGAATCTTGCTCGCAGTCAAGTATATTAATACCACCTCTATAAAAAAAATTACTTCTTTTATATTATTTCCTATTGTAATCTTGACACTGCATAAAATACGTGAGCGTCACTAAAAATTTTCGTGATGTAAGGTAAAGTACCCAAATGCGGGACAAAATTTAAATGGGCCTGGGTTGAAACAGAGTTTTTAAAGCCATTACTGCAAAATACAGACGCATGTCCCGTCGAAACGCGAGTTCGGTATTAAATTTACTTAATTATGCAGATAAAATGGCATTTATTAAGTTTTTTATTAAAAATATCTAAGTTCGAAAAATAGTGCACGGGGAGCTAAAGTTGGACAGCCATAAGCGAAGGTGGACCCTTTCGCGGGACAGAAAAATGCACGTAATGTTGGACAGATAAAAACTTACGTGTCCAACATTAGCGTAATGAGAAGTGAAGGTGCAGGTAAAGATGGACAGACCCTTGCTCGCCCGAGCCTAACCTCCAAAATTTAAACATTAATTTTTCGGTATTTATAACTATATTGAGTGCACTTAATGTTTATTTCAACTTATTTAAGTATGAATTATTAGTATCAACTGTTATTTCTATCACATTTCTTAATTTATGGAATAGCTACGTCTGTCCCAACATTAAGGTCCAGTTTTGAGTTTGTCCCACGATTGGGTACTTTACCTTACATATTTTTTATTATTATGAACAATCAGTTTTATTGTATTATATTAATTCATCACTAATATTTGTATTCTCAAATTAAAGTTAATTAATAATAACTTTATAATTTTATCTATATACAAGAATACAAAAATTTTATACATATTGAGTGTAAATATATTTTTATAAAATACTATAATTCTACAATTTTCATGTAAAAAACGTAACGAACTATGCGAAAATAGTAAATGAAATATAATTCTTTTACAAAAAAGGAATGAGCCTAGAAGTGAAGCCAAAATAAAATTAATTTTATTAGCTGTAATGTTATCATGTACTCATTTGATATTTAAAATGTTTAAGCGTGAAAATTCATATGTTTATAAGAAACAATAAGAGAAACGCGCATGCTGAATGCTTGAAGATTCCCTAATGCATTTATAAATAAAAGAAAAAGTATTTTTTCTAAAAATCTGTTTTCTTTTTACGATCGAAAGCATAAACTTTGCGATTTAAATAAAATAGTAACAATTGACGTCATTTATCGTAATATAAATCGTAAAAATGTAAAATATAAAAAATATCGGTCATTTTTTTGCATACATTTTCTTTTACGTGATGCCGTAATGTATTATGATTAAATGTCGTGAGCAAGTATACGAAAACTTAATGGCATTACGTGGACAAAAGTATTAAATAAACAGTAGTATTTCATTTATTAGTAATTATAACTATTTTATTATTATGCGATTTTTTTATAAAATTCAATCAATTCTTGAAAAAAGAAGCTCATAGAACGTTAAAATTATTGATCTCCTGTTCAAGATAATCCACAATATTGAAATTATTTAAATGTTATTTAATGTTAAATATTATATTAAATGTTTAAATAACGCTTTATTGTGTCGTTTGTCCTAAACAATATCCTGTAGTATTTTTCGTACCTTTGTGAATGATGTCTAAACTAGACCAACGGCGTAAGCAGACTCAAATCAATAGCTTATATAGATCTACGTAAGGTATATTCCTTCGAATATGTTCATTGTTATAAATCTCTGGCTTCTCGGCCTAACCAGTTAACTGCACTTTTCATGTTTTCGAGATATTGACGTTTGAAAGTTCAAAGCTAAACGGAAAATCGGAAAGATCGAGTCGAGCCTCGATAGTCGATATTGCACAGTGTAAATACTACGTATATAAAACTTACAGATTTTGATTTGCATACGGTGGTTGACCGTTGTTTATCACGCCGGTAATGTATAAAAATAGCTGAGTTAACGGATCATCCAGAAGTGATATTATTAGAATATTCCTAGTTACGGAAAACAATGAAAATTATAACATTTTTTAAGGAATATTAAACGCGGGTGTACGAAAAACGTTACTTATATGTTTTGGAATCATTTCAATATAGTTTACATCGGGAAATTTTAACATATTGGCAGCGAAGTTAACAAGTGCAATCGTCAGTGTAATCATTCGCATTATTACGTCAATTTTTTTTATTACAATATTCAATCCGACTTAACGTGCTGTAATAGTTATACAGGTATGTAATTTAAGTCTACTTATTATAGTTAAAATGAAGTCGATACACTGAAATCATATGATGTCAGAGATAGATATCACTGACAAATCTTCAATATAAGCGTGCAAATAAACTAATGAGCACCTTCTCAATTTACGAAAATTATATCGCAATTATCATCACCAGCGTAATCGTCATTTAAAAAGGAACTTTTAATTAATTCGCTAATCTCTACACTGTATCTCGAACACTCATAACGGAACAATCATTTCCATTTTGCACGAATCAGAAATATGCGGACATGTAATCTTGCAAATTTGTAATTATAGATGTATATATTAATACATATAACCAGAAGACACAAATATTTCGTTTGATTGTTCTTTGCAATAAATCGTGTTTATCCTTGTAATAATTTAAAAATAATTAATTGGCACATAGCTTTCCCAAATTAACATGTGGATTCTGTATTTCATATATTACTCCAATATAGTATCATTTAATTATTTAAAACAAAATATTATAACATTTCTAAAAATATCATTCTTTTCTCATTGACACTTATATCGCTAGTTATAGCTGCCTAAAAAAAATTATTAAAATAAAGGCCATTTCGTCAATTCGCAATTAATATTATGCATAATCTTCTTTTTTTTTTTTTTTTTTTATTTATTAAGCATTTAAACCTCTTAAGAGGTTTATTTAGCTATACAGATATTTTGGTACAGTTAGTGGATTACAATAGTTTATCATGTAGAAGGCGGAAACGCTATAATTTTACATTTTTTTTTTTTTTTTTTACATAGATAAATTACAGCTATCGAGGAAGGAGCCTAAGTAGGTGCAAGCCACAATGTTTGGTTCGGCGACTAACATTTGTATACATAAAGGTAGAGTGTAATAAATTTTTATAATTTTTTTGAAGAAATTTTTTCTCTCAATATCATAGAGCGGGCACTGCCAAACAATATGGTTTGCATCTTCGCATGGCGAGTTACATTTGCATTCCGGGCTGTTGATAATATTTATGCGGAAAAGTGAAGCTGCCGCGCTATAATGATCGGCTCGGATTCGATTGACAGTAGTTATTATTTTCCTAGGGAGTAATATTTGGTTGAACCAAGGCTTAGTCTGTTCTTTATAGAAGTAGTTAAAGTATGTCTTTCCCTTTTTTAAGCCTTCTTCTTTTATACGATTTATAGTATTTTTTTTTGCTTTTATTTTAAAATGTAAGGATAAATCTGTGTATGGGACATTTATTATATCTAGTTGTTCACAATAAGAAGCGTTTTTTGCAAGAGCATCTACTTCCTCATTTCCTTCAATGCCAATGTGTGAGGGGATCCAGTGGAGTGTTATAGTAGTATCAAATATATTATTTGTTACAAATTCCTTATACTTTCTTTTTATTTCGTATATATAAACATTTGTTTTAACATCAAATTTCGATGACTGTAAGGCTTGTAACACACTTAGGGCATCGGAGAAAATGATGAAGTTATGACATTGGTTTTTTAGTGCGATATCGAAGGCCATGCTGATGGCAAGATGTTGGATTCAACGATGACCAGCATATTTAACATATGTATTTTATATATGTACATATGACCGAGAAGGTTTTTCCGACCTGCAATATTATTTTATTGCACCTCTAAGAAGGGACCGAAAGGAACGAACAGGCAGTTCCAGTTCGAGACAAGCCTCTGAAGAGTGCACATCATTTTCCCTTTTTCCTATTATTCTATGTACAAAATACGTGTTACTGTAATCTACTGAACTTGTGTATTGTGTTTATTAATAAAGCTACATTATTATAAATATATACATCTAGATTTATTTAAATAACCAACAGGTTATGGGCCCAGTAGAGTTTGTACATTGAATAAAGAACAGTTATTTAAAAAAGACAAAAACGTTTAAAGTGCAGTGTTACAATATAGTTCAAAGTTAAGTGAATTTTTTGCAAAATGTCAGAAAGCGGTGTTTTTCGTTACTCTATGCAAAAGTTAAATGGTGAAAACTATTCGGTATGGAGTTACAAAATGGAACTCATGCTAATTGACGAAAACTTATGGGATGTGATAACAGCAGCCAGGCCAGCTATTACGGAAACAACAAATTTAGCTACGTGGACCAAAAGGAATGATAAAGCACGTGCTAGAATCGGTCTTATGGTAGAAGACGACCAATTGCTACACATCAGAAACGCTGGGACCGCGAAAGAAGCCTGGGATGCACTAAAGGAATACCACCAAAAATCGACATTAACAAGTAAAGTATTATTGTTAAAAAGAATTTGTCGAACAACTTTAAGTGAGGGTGGAAATATGGAGACTCACATAGCCGATTTTTCAAATAATATCAGTAAACTATCAGCTCTCGGACAAGATTTGCCTGATAATTTAATTGCAGCTCTTCTATTAGGCAGTTTACCAGAATCTTACGATACTCTCGTAACGGCATTAGAGAGTAGACCTGAAGTTGATATAACATCTCAATTCGTCAAAGGAAAATTAATTGATGATTATAAAAGACGAAAAGGAATAAAAGACGTAAGAGATAATTTTCAAAGTAATGATACTGCAATGAAGGCTACGGAAAATAACAATAAGAAAAGTGTACAAGTAAAGAAAAGTTGCTTCTTTTGCAAACGCCAAGGCCATTTTAAACAAGATTGTATTAAATATAAAGCTTGGAAAGGGAAACAAGAAAAAGCAAATAAAGTGGCAGAAAACTTACCAAATACAGATGAATGTTTATTTATGGCCAAAGAACATACGTGTTTTAGTATAGACACAGAGGATATACATAATAATAAATGGTTTATTGATTCAGGGGCAACGAGTCATATGACAAATTCAAGAAATTTTTTCACTCATTTCGATTCAAGCGTTAAGGGCTACGTGCAGTTAGCTGAAAATAATAAAATCAGTGAAATTCAAGGAAAGGGCTCGGGTGTTATAAAGTGCCTCGTCGATGGAAAAGAAAAAGGTTTAAACGTTCAAGACGTGTTGTACGTTCCATCTTTCGGATCTAATTTAATATCTGTGAAGAAACTCACCAAGGAAGGATTCAGTTTAAAATTTTCCAACGATACTTGTAAAATCATAAAAAGTGAACAAATTCATGCTGTGGCAAGACTCGGAACCGACGTGAAAGGTTTATATGAACTGGAAACAATAACTGAAAAGGCTTGTATAGTAATAAAGGAAGCACACGGTAAAAACTGCCAGCACACATGGCATAGACGTTTCGGACACAGAGACCCAAACGCTATAAAGAAATTAGCCGAAGAAAGTTTAGCTACAGGAATTAATATAATAGATTGCGGGCGACGTGAAGTGTGCGAATGCTGCATAAAAGGAAAAATGGCTCGACAACCTTTTCCAAAGGAGTCCCAAAATAAAAGTAAAGCAATTCTCGATCTTGTTCATACAGATATCTGTGGTCCCATGCAAACTGAGACACCAGGTAACAAAAGGTACCTGATGACCGTAATCGACGATTACTCCAGGTATACAAAGATCTATTTATTAAAAACAAAAGATGAGGCAATAAAATATATAAAGGAGTTTGTGAATTGGACAAGAACTCAATTTAATAAAATTCCAAAATGTATTCGCTCAGATCGAGGAAGGGAATACGTGAATAAAAATTTACAAGACTATTTAAAAGCTTTGGGCATAAATTTACAGTATACTGCCGCGTATTCACCTCAGCAAAATGGAGTTGCCGAAAGAAGAAATAGAACCCTTCTCGAGATGTCAAGATGTATGCTGTTAGATGCAAATATGGACAAAAAATACTGGGGCGAGGCAGTAAATACAGCGAATTTCTTATTAAATAGATTACCTACTAGAGCAGTTAATAAGACTCCACATGAACTTTGGTATGGAAAGAAGCCAAATGTTACGAATTTGCACATATTTGGCTGTGATGCATATGTGCAAATTCCAAAAGAACAACGAAAGAAGCTCGATGATAAGGCAGAAAAATTTACTTTTATTGGCTATTCCGAAGAGTCGAAAGCATTTCGATTAATTGACAAATCAACAGGCAGATTAAAAATAAGTAGAGATGTAATTTTTCTCGAATATAATGACGCTCGTAGTGTAAATGCAGAACAAGATTTTACACTAAAAAATGATAAAGAAAATAGTGTTGAAAAAGACGTTAATAACAGTGAATGTTCTGATGATAACATCGGTGCTTGTGGAATTTTAAATAATAAAGAATTAGATAATGAACCAAGAAGATCAGCCAGACAGAATCGAGGAGTTCCACCAGACAGATATATGGCTATTTCAAAAGTAGCTGCACAATTAAAAGAAGATCCCACAAACAGAAAAGAAGCATTATCGGGCCCATATAAAGAAGAGTGGAAAAAGGCAATGGACGAAGAAATTCAGTCACTCTTAGAGAATAATACCTGGGACATTGTACCGGCAGAAAAACATACAAATATTATTACCTGTAAATGGGTTTTTAAAACAAAGAAAGATGCACAAGGAAAAATAGGCAGATTTAAAGCAAGATTAGTAGCCAGAGGATTTTCCCAAAAATATGGTGTCGACTACGATGAAGTTTTTGCGCCTGTCGTAAAGCAAACAACTTTTAAAGTTTTTCTTACGATCGCAGGACAAGAAAATCTAATTGTAAAACATTTCGACGCCAAGACAGCATTTCTCAATGGAGATTTAAAAGAGACTATATATATGAAACAACCTGAAGGATATGAAAAAATAATCGAAGGTTCAAATATGGTTTGTAAATTAAAAAAGGGACTCTACGGCTTAAAGCAGGCAGCAAAAATATGGAATGAAAAAATAGATAATATTTTAAAACTACATAATTTTAAACAAAGTGAAACAGATCCCTGCCTTTATGTTTCAAGATTTGAAAAACAGATCATCTATATTATTATTCATGTTGATGATTTATTAATTGCATCAAAAGAAATGAAATATATAGATAATACAGCAGATTTATTACAAAGGAATTTCCATCTCTTAGATTTGGGTATATTAAAGAAATACTTAGGAATTCAGGCTATACGAAATAAAGAAGGTTTCTATTGTATAACTCAGTCTGAGTATATACAAACTATTTTAAAAAGATTTAATTTGCAAGATGCAAAAACTTCCCATATACCATTGGATATTGGATACTTAAAAAATAGGCAAGCATCACCTATAATGGAGAACAGCGAAAAATATCAACAGTTAATCGGAGCGCTTCTATATCTTGCAGTGAACACTAGACCTGATATTGCCGCAAGTATAACTATATTAAGCCAACATAATAAAGAACCGTCCTTAGTCGATTGGACTGAAACGAAGAGAGTTTGTCGCTACCTGAAAGGGACTATAGAGTACCGACTTATACTCGGTCAGCATAAAGAGAAAAAAGGACTAATAGGTTACGCAGATGCAGATTGGGCCGAAAACCGTCACGACCGAAAATCGAACAGTGGATATATATTTCAATTCAATAATTCAACAATCAGCTGGGGATGCCGTAAACAACCGTGCGTAGCACTATCATCGACAGAAGCTGAATATATCGCCTTAGCAGAAGCATGTCAAGAAGGAATTTGGATACAACGTTTAATAAACGACTTTCTAGATATAAAACAAGACTCTATTATGATCTACGAAGATAATCAAAGCTGTTTAAAATTAATAGAAAATAAAAAGATCGGACATCGTACAAAACACATAGATACAAAATTTCATTTTATTAAGGACTTAAAGGAGCAGAATATTATTGATTTTGTATATTGTCCCACTGAAGAAATGCTTGCAGATATGCTTACCAAGCCACTGAATAAAATAAAACTAAAATATTTTGCTCAAAAATGCGGATTAAAATAAATACGCATATCATCGTTGAGGAAGGGTGTTGGATTCAACGATGACCAGCATATTTAACATATGTATTTTATATATGTACATATGACCGAGAAGGTTTTTCCGACCTGCAATATTATTTTATTGCACCTCTAAGAAGGGACCGAAAGGAACGAACAGGCAGTTCCAGTTCGAGACAAGCCTCTGAAGAGTGCACATCATTTTCCCTTTTTCCTATTATTCTATGTACAAAATACGTGTTACTGTAATCTACTGAACTTGTGTATTGTGTTTATTAATAAAGCTACATTATTATAAATATATACATCTAGATTTATTTAAATAACCAACACAAGACATTCTGCTGTATAGACGGAGGCGCTTTTATTCATAGTTTTTTTAACCTTAACATTTAGTTTTGGACAAAAGCATGCCGCACCTACTGACTTAGAATCTAGAGATTTACTACCGTCTGTATATACATCTATAGCATTATTTTTTATGATTAAGTCGTCCATTTCTTTGTTAACATTCGCTTTCATTTTTATGTTTAACCCGAAATCGTGATTGTAGGGGATAGATTTTGTTACAATATTATAATCGAAACAATAAGTATTGAAATTCTCACTTACATCTATTTCGTTATATTTTAGCGAGCTCATAAAGTCGAATATACATTTATGAAAAATTTTTTGACTGTTTTTATTGTGTTTTTTACAAATATTGTAGTAGCTATTTACAGTTTTTAAGATTTGTAGGTTTTTATTTGAAAAGCTTTTAGCTAAATAGCAGCTGCATAAGTAGTATGCTCTATCTTTTAAATATTGAAGTTTACTTTCTCCAATTAATATATTTGTGGGAGTGCTGCATAATCTTCTGTTTCAAACATTTCAAGAATTCTTTTTTATTATAAAAAATTGTGTACAATGAAATTGAATTTTTCATCAACTGGCATAGAAAATTTTAGATGAAATCAATTAAAAATATAAAAAAATTTTTTTTTTTCACTTTTCTTTAAAATTTTAAAAACATTTTCTTCCAGTTCCACATAAGACTACTTTATAAGTAAACGAAATTTTAATAAAAATTACATTATAGATTATAATTTTTTTCTCAAAAACTAATCCGTGAACGATTTTGAAATTTTACAGCATAATGCTATTATTATATTCTATTTCCATGATTTTTTTCAACATATTTGATCAATTATTTTCAGAGATATAAGTAATCAAACATTTTGTACAAAAATGTGTAATGCTTAATAACTTAGGTAATTATAAATATTTTGAGTTGAAAAACAGTAGGGATCGAAACTATCATAACGACTATTCTTTCCCAAAATATCAAGTGGATTAAATGCTTTTTATTCCAGAAAACGTTCGGCATAAACACTCCAATTTTTTCACATTTTAATTTTTTAATCAAAACTAATAATGGATATAATGACATGAAATTTCTACAGGTTATAACCATTCGATGGTTCTTTCATTCTACATTTTACAACGCATATGACTGATTAATTTCTAAAATATAGAATATATAAAAAAATTTTTTTTTAAATGACAAGAAAACTAATAGAGATAATTTGTAAATCCAAAATCGAGCAATTCGGACCAATTAAAAAAAATTAATAATATTATAAAATTTTTGAAAAATTAATTTTTCAAAAATCAAAACTTGTTTCTAAAACAAAAACTATTCGGGGGATAAAAAACCAAAGTTTTTTTCCGGAATTCGGAAAATAAAAAGCAAACTGCACACCGACTAGTTTCGAGTGTGAGATCCATCCATACAGACATTTTCTAAAAACACGTGATTTCGACTCCTGACATGTTAAAACACATTTATAACATGTTTATAGCGAGTCGAAAAATTTTATTATTACAAAACTTCCTCTATGAGGAAGCAAAATTACTTTTTAGAGTAAAAACTACTAAGTTCATGGGCTTAACTTTTGATTTTGCAAGTAGATCTTTTAATAATTTTTTGTAGTAATAGTTTCTGTTATGAGTTTAAATCTTTATAAATTCATCTGATTGATATTTTAGTGCTGTCATTGATATTTTAATTTAAAAAGTGGGAGTTATTTATGGGCAAACTTAAGTGAAACGCTTTATTATAGAGACTATACTTATATTTAATTATCTAAAGTTCTAATCAGCAGGTAAGTAAATATACTGGACTAAATGTCATTGTTCGTGTTCATAAAGTTGATAAATAAGTGTTATTTATCGAGCTATTTAAAACTTTCAAGAAATTGTTTAAATTTTTCACGCAGTATTCCAACGAACTTTAATTTTACTTTTACTGTAATAATAAGTCTATATACTTTGCATATTTAAACTTTACAAAGATCATTTTCTTACAGTGCAAGACCAATTCTTTACTTTATGCGTCATGCAGTATAGTTTTACTCTACATTTCTTGTACAAACTTTTACTTTAACTCTGTTACAATGCTAAAATGCAAAGACCGTGTAATTTTAATAGAGTTCTACACATTAAAATCATAACTTACTATACCCTAATTGTCTTTATCTACTCTCAACAAATTTGTTTTTTCATACGTGCAAGTCATTAGGAAAATATTAAAAGTAACGAACAACAATAAATTGAACAAAAATTAAAATTAGTTAAGCCACTATGCGAAAAAGAATACCCCGTCTATACAGTTTATTATTCACAATTTCTATCGGATATCTTTTTTAAAGTCATTGAGTAAAATTATATATCCTGTTTCTTTCTGCTTTGAAAGTATCAAATTGACAGATAAATATGAAGATTTGAAAATAAATTTCATTTAACACAATTACGTGTAAGTTTGATAATAATATAATTTTTCATTTTGATAAATATTTCAATCTTTTACTAAAAATTAATATGAGCCATTCATTTTTTAGATTTATCCAAAAATTCACGTTGCGGAAGCAGATATAGAAGCTTTGTAAAATTCTATTAAAGGACTAAAACAAATTGAAAATAGCCCACGCATAGATAGGCTTCGCGACGTTCGAATACATGGTTATAGTTTTCATTTTACAGCTATTTTATACAGTAACAAAAATAGCAAAACTCTTTCTTATGCAATAACTCACATTTGATAATATATAAAACAAAGTAGTACTTTGTTACATGAAGCATACTGTATTAGAGTAAAATGTTAGTCTTCAAACTTTTGTATTACGTACTATCTATTTATTAGATATTTACAGTATTGATAAATGCCTTAATAAAAAGGAAGGTTTTTAAATAACGTATCCATCGATTCCCTTCAATTAATTAATTAATTAATTAATTAGAACGAAATTATTAAATATACTGTAATAGCAATTACACTAACAGGGGTATAGTAATCGTAGCACGATGCTATACGAATTTTAATTAAATGACGTACGAGTTTCGAAAGTTAACTTCGTTAATGAGTAAATTAAGATCGAATCAGTAACTTGCAAAAATAAATTGCTGCAGTATCTGCAAAATACATGGTAGCGCAAATCAGTATAAAAGCACGCTCTCAACAAGAATTCCCGAATTAAGTCGATGCATATCCGAGCGAATAGAACGCGTTGAACGTTTTGAAAACAATAGGTCTTACATCGAGGGTCACGTTTGAGTTATGTGATATTCGTATATGTATATATATATGTATATATAGGTCCTTTCATTCGGATACTAGCCAAAAACCGAACGATGACTACTCTGTTATGGTGGTTAGAAACAAAAGAAAATGAATGAAGACGATTGATTTATTGTAGGGTGCTTGTATTAATGAGACTCAAGATTTTTTTTCTTGGGTACTTAAGTACGCAGTTTCAGCTCTCCTATTATTTTTTTGCTACCGTACTGGACGAAGAGAAATGACAGTAATAACGAAGACACCCTTATATAAATCGTCTTGAAAAAGTTTAATCTTGACGATAATTGTTGTTTATCGAGTAATTGCACACACGCATACGTGCGTATCGCTAAAGTAGAAGGTAAAACGTTTACCAAAATCAATGGCACTTTTGTAAATTGCGCGATTGAATAATTGAGAAGGAAATTTGGGTTCGTGATACTTGGCAATCGAGCATATTTCGAAGAACCATGTTACCCAATATCGGTCGATTTTATTAAAATGTATAAGTTATTATACCGTGTGTTACGACAATCATTCTCTTTAGTGGTTCTACTATATTATAAAATATTAAATTTTTATTGAAAATATTGTGACGCTTAACTCGATGTCATTGAATTATACATTAAAAACTTTGCATTTTGAATAAGGTGAATTAATTACGCCGCTGAGACGTATTGAATAATTGAATAACTTTACCAAGTCGAAATTTTAAGTATTGAAATTCTTTTAAAAAAATATCAAAAGTCAAGTATAATTTCTATCGTTTAGGGAGCTAAAAGCTATTGAATTAATAATTAATAATAATAACTATTAATTAAACGTCAATTACAATTTTTAATGAAATAATCTTTACGTTATATATCATCACTACCGAGAGTTGTACAGTAAGCAATTGGAAGTTACAGTTGACGAACTGTTCTCTTGTTAATAGGTACTTAGTAATCCTCGCATATTAGGAGAAATACAAGGCCGAAGTCAGACTGGCTAAAACAGTTCCCTCGAGTATTCTTAGCTTAGATAGATTAAAAATTGTAGTTTTATTTTGTAGAATATTTTCATAATTTTTGTTATTATTTTAAATAAATTTTAAATTTAAAAATTTTTCTTAATTTACAATAAATAATGCGGTAATGATACGGCAACAATTTTTCTTATCAAATAAATTATAAATTAGTAATCGTGTTTTATTAAACGTAATTTTTATTCTGCTGCTCATCTAAACGCTAACTCTGGAAAATATCAAATCTTCGTTTTTTTATATTTTACCTTCAGTCAATCGTGCGTTTCAATCTAGTATCCATAACAATATTTCATCGAAATTCATGCGTGTTTCTGAGTACTTGGGGTGAATATTTCACCTGTACTTTCGAGTTTCGCTTCACGAAAATTATATCGATTATATAAAATTGTTTGGTTTCTCTGATGTTTCTATCGAGAGGTCGCGCAACAATCAAGTTAAAAAAAAAATAAACGAGCTGCTTCAAAAAAGATACTGCAATTTATTAAAATTTTTTACTTCCATAATACATGGAATAATATTTGTTATTTTTTCTTATAAAAAAGAAAATAATATTGAAAGTATAACAACGCGCATTAAAAATTGAAAATCGTCAAAGGTAACGTAACAATAACTACAAATTCCTTTCCTTTAATTCATCTACATGCAAACCTATTTTTTTTTTGTTTTCCATTGTACGTTGAAATTGTACATGACCTATACCAAAAGGATATCATCTCTAACTGTTCAACTTTGTGAAATTCGTGAAGGTACAAGACTCAAATAAGAACGAAATGATATGGGTATCTTTTCTTTATTCTTTCTCTCCCTTATTCTTCGTGTATACATATATACACTTTGAAAGAGACTCAACGAGATAGATTTATCGATTTTAGTCTCGCGCGTTCGTTTCATTAGTTACTATACCAGTGCGCGTGAGATATTTTCAATACGTGTTCAGCACTTGATCGTTGCAAGAATGAAATATATAGCAATTCTTTGTGTATATATCGACGTTCGTTTACAATAACATGTTTTACTCTTCCTAGGAAATTATTATTATTTATAAAAGTTAGTATTTAAGGTTTATTTAAACCAATATAAAAACATTTAAATTTAAGGTGGTTCCACATGTCCTTTTGTCCCCCTTTAGTTACTACAATTTTTTAGACCACACGACTCTCGAACAGTGTAAAAATAACAATAAAAATGTTTACATTTTGTCCTTGATCTCGAGTTTAGACTCCGGAAGAAAGAAGTGGGGACTTTATGGTTTAGGCGCGAAATTCAACGCCAGTATAAAGTGTTTCGCGGCTGCACATAACAACTACGGGTAACCATCTCTCGGGAAGAAGTAGTATTTTTATTTTTCATTTTTCAAGAGACTTGACTCTGGAACATTCCACCAACCACAGTGAATAAGGAGTACATATAAGAACCACTTTATACATGATTTTGTGATTCCTATTAGTTTATAATATTTAAATCTAATTAAATACATAAATATTATTAAACATGGAGACTGTATTTTTTGATCGTAACTATAAATTTTATTAATTTAATATATATATACAGTGATAAATTACAATAAATAACCTATAATAATTTATTATTCTCTTCCTAATTAAAATTAAATTAAAAGGGTACAACTAAATTTTACATGGAACTTATAATGAAAGACGTGGTTACGTGAACGAAGATGTCGATATTGTTAATACAATCCCGGTGGCGTTCATTTGCTGGTTTCTACTGCTATTAGGTTATTACACGTAGTCAGATTTTTGATATATACCTCGGTCCCTTGGACCCATGATAATCGGTTAATGTAGCCAAATGAATCAAAACTCGTCTTCTTCTTATTAAATGATCGCAAGCGACCGGAGAGGAAATCGACGTTACGTCTCACTTATTAAGTCTTGAAGTAAAGTTACATTTTCAGAATTCAATTGTATTTATTATATTTATTTTCATTTTATTAAACTAGGAAGAGTTTCTTTTCAAACGTGTCGGTACCTCGTCGAATCGTTTTTACGATCTCAATCATTCAGTCTTAAATTTTACGCGTTTTAATACAAAACACATATAATATCTATATTTTTTTATTTATTTAATCTTCTCAAGTAACAATGGAATGCATAATAATATATTTATTTTTTTAAGTTTAACAACTACGTGATTCAAAGTTTAGTAATAATAATTAACAAGATCGATAAATCAAGTGTATACGATACGAAATTTAAGCAAGCTACGTGCGTTTCGAAACGATCAACAGGCTCTTCGGAAGTAGTCAAGCGAATGGGTTTGCACATGGACGCTTTAGTTTTCATTGTAGACCATTTAACTCCGATTAGCGGCAATTACACGCTTCCAATCTAATCTTTTCGTAACTCTCTACGCTCGGTTGCTTATTGCCTTTTAAATCGACTTGTGTTCCTAGAATGCCAATGCACTACTAGTGTACTTGAATTATATGTCTAATATAAAAAAGAAGTAGGGGACAAATTTTTTATCGCACAATGTTAATAACTGCAACTGATTAAAGATCTAAAAATAATTATAAATAATATATAAACTACATTTGGTGTAAACATATAAAAATACAATGCCTCGAATAAATACAATGCTTATTTTTTCATTTTAAACAATATTTTAATTTAAAGTCAAGAACTAATTATTTCAGCAAAAAAAATCATTCGTTTTTTACAATTTTTTTCGACAAAAACTGTAATACTCTTGGTATTAAAAAAAAGGATACACCAGTTGTAATGCGAGCTATTGCAACGATTAAAACGTTGTTGGAATAAAAACGCACCACCACCTGGATGTAAAAGCTGCTTGCGTATCTCTCCCGAACCGAGCAATTAAAAAGAGAGCAGTGAAAAAAGAGACAGATAGCTAAAGGATATACCGCGGTAATGCTTCTATATTTCTTTCCCCCGAAAAAATTTATCGACGTTTAATCTTTTGACTTTAAAGGTTCTTTTGGAGAGAAGATACGTATGCATGTTAATTTAAAGTTGTATGTACATTTATTCGAAAAATTATAAATTGATTTTAAAACTTTTAAATGGCATTATTTAATTAATACAACTTTTTGTAAACTTTTTATATTAGAAAGCTATTTCATAACGGTTTTAAGCAAAAATTTTCAATCATGGTGTATTCAACTTTTTTTAGTATTCAATGTTTAGAACTATTCTTTTAGACTGAAAATTGTAACGATATGTAATGGATTACTGACTGTGTAATTCACGAATTGATAAATTGGAGTTACAGGTGTGATTTCCGAGAATGGGTGGATAATGCGATGAGGTGAGTTTAACACTTCTAATTGAACTTCGAATCGATTCATATATAACACTTTTTAGACGATTAGGGTGAAAAAAACATTTTGAGTCTCTTTCCATATTATCATTATCCACATTATCATGCTATCTGTAACCAAGTAAGGCTTAAATTAAAATTAAAGTATCGGGAAATTAAAAACAATTTTATAATGAATGGATATGTAGCATAAACAAAATTACATTTAATATTAGGGGTGGCCCACACATCGGTATTATTTAAGGGACATACAAATACGTTCGTATAACAGCATATTCTCTCAGTTTAACATAAACACGAGATGTAAATTCATAAGTTTTGCAATTATTTATTAATAAAACCTGAAAAAATTTTCTTACAAGAAATTAATTAAATTTAAAAAATATATATTAATATAATATAGTACTTATAATTTTTTTAAGACTACTGAAAAGCAAATCATTTTTTATTTTACAGACATTTTATATTTTTCAATCAAGTTTTATATGCTACATGTCTTTCGAGTAACCACACAGAACATTTGGAGGATAACCCTTCCCAGTAAAAATTATTAAAATTTAATCTGTAACCCTGCAAATTCATAGAAATATAAAGCAATGTAACAATTAACAAGTAACAAAGCTATGTACAGTAAAGATATATTTTTTATATTTAATATTATTATTTGCTTGCGTAGAGAATTTCCTTAGTACTTTATGGAACCTTGACTCATATATAATTTTTCTAGATCTTATGCAATAATTATTTCTTATACTACGAAAAAATTTATACACAGTATACATTGTTAAGTTTTAGGATTAACTATTGTAAAGATATTTTTGAACTAATTATTTTTAATGACTAAATTTTTTTTTTCTGTATTGTCGGAAACATTTTATGTTAATTTCGGGTTGAACAGTTGACGTGAAATATTTCTGTATTCGTAAAATTACATTTCACGCAGGCGAAACGAAATTAGAAGTCGAGATATAATTATCGCATGCTCACCTATTCGTATTTCTTATGTTTTGTTACCACCGCGTACATTCGAGAGCGTTTTACTTGATAATTGCTCCCCATACTTTTTCTACTTCAAATGAGTATGATACCGTAGAATTGGTAATAAATGAGAATAATAATTGCATTCCTATATTTTCTATAATGAGAAAAACGTTGTTTTAATGAACTATCTTGATTACCATCAGTTATGGAATAAAGGAACTCTCTTCCTTGCAGCATTGGTTGCAGTTATGATTACTTTAACTTTCTGTTTTAAAATAGAATTTTCGTTCGAATCTAAGCCAAAAGTAATTGCAATTTAATTGCTATTTTGCACATTAAATATTTGTTGTTACATTCATAGCATATATGCTACAGCTCGTCAAATTGGGGATTATGAAAACGAAAGAATATTGTAGGTAGTACAATACAATCCTAAAGGAGTGATATCGAATATAAATCATTAATCAAATGTTTTCTCTTTATCACGTGTGGATAATGAATATAATTAAATAATTTTGTTTAACAATACACATCAACAATCCGACATATATGAATATCATAATGTGATTTACTTATCAACATATATTACCATTACCAAATGGGATTAATTACAATGTAGAACTACATTTTTATATAATTACGTAAGTACAATATAAAATTTTACAAATAACGTCAGTCATGGCATTGTACACACACAATGTCAATATCAATAATTTTCTGAGAGAAATGCGATTAATTTACTTTGAAAATCGTATATAAATTTTATTTGCGTTACGAATAAGGGTAATCAACATTTTAATTATTAATTTTAATTATGCAGGGTAAATGAGTACTATACTACTATATACCGTACATAGAAGAAACTAAGAATCAAAAATAAAAGAAAAATATGTCTTTAGGCTTTCTTCATTTTTGAACTCTACTTTCGATGTATCTGAGCCGTTCGGTAAAAAAAAAATCTCTCCTCACTCTTCCATTTCGACGGTCTTATTCTTTATTACTCGATTACGGCGGAAAGGCTTTTCCGAGGTCGGCCTTGACCCGAGCTCGACGTATCTCTTCCTGCGAGTATTCATATATGTATAATACCGTATGTGTGTCCGCGTGTATATATACATATACCTATATGTATATATGTGTAAGAGCACGCACACACGCAAACAGTACAAGTATATGTGTAGTCACACACATCGACAGAAATATAAAGATTACTTGGTAATAGTTATAGCTCTCGACTGAAAAAGCTTTTCAACGTTTTCGTTGGGTTGATATTACAACACTGTAAATAAATATTTTCATTAATATTATAAACGTTACTTTGTATTAGTCATATACGTAGATACGATACTTCCTGTTTATTGTACGTTGTTAAAATAATGGAAGTTTATTTTCAACGATGCTATTTATTACAACGTATTATGTACATCGGAGTACTGATTAATCGAAATAACATTTTTTATACACGTATTATATATATATTCTAGAGCATGAATAAGTGTACTTGCGTGTAAATACCGTATAGATAGTACTTTTAATATGATTAACTTGATTATTCAAATTTTAATATTCTTTCTATAATAACTAATACATTTTATTATTCGACATAATAATAATAATGATCAGTCAATGTATATTGAGAAGCCAATTATATATATATAGAGGTATATATTAAACATTGGATTCTCTTATGCATAGAAAATAGTAATGCATTATTAATAGAATGAGCAAGTTGAATCTTTTTCAGGGACTACCAGAGGTCGTAATAAAACGACGGTTGAGCTTTATGAATATAATTATCATTGTGATTGTTATTGTTGCAATTATACTCATATATTCGAATTGTTTAGAAAACTAAATTTGTGTTGACGATAAAAAGATACACAGAAAAAAAAATTTGTTTGAATCAAAAAAATATATTTGTTTGAATTCAGTTTATTTGATTCAAATAAATATTTTTTTGATATAAATAAAATTTAATTGAAATAATAAAACTAATTATTTGTTTTCATGCACACAATTTTATTGATTTATTATTACTTAAATCAAATAAATTTTACTTGAATCATTAAAATATTTTTTCAATTTTATTTTATCGTTTATTTGAAATGAAAAAACCCATTTTTTCCCATGTTTTAAAAATACCCAATAAAATGGTAAACATAAATCAAGCAATTAATTTATTTAGTTCAATGAAAAAATTGCATTAATTTAAAAAATGGATTTAACTGAAAATATTTCTTTCATATAAGTACATATTTCTTCAAAATGCTAGAATATTTGGTTAAATTTATTAAATAATTTTTTAATTTAACGAAATGAACTACATAAATTAATGTTTCTTTCACTTATTAAATTAATGCAAATATTAAATTAATTCAAATAAATGTTTGTTCAAAAAAATTATATGGGTTGATAAAAATTTTTTTGATTATACAAAATAATTATTTTGTTAAATTAAATAAATAATTTTTTTTCCCTTAATATTATTTTTATTTCAATTGAAAAGTTTGATTTTATAAAAGCAAAAAAATAAATTATTTTAAAAGATGGGTTTAGTATGATATAACTTTACTTGAACAATTAAGTAACATTAAAAAAATAATGTTTCTCAATTAAATAAATATTTTTTAAAGTGGATTTGCTAAAGTTAAAATTATATTTTATTGTTTCAATAAAATGTATACTTATTTTAACTAAATTAGGAATCTTTGTTTTAAAATAATAAATTTACTTAATTCAACTATATTTTTTTTTAATTCAACACTCCATTTGAGTGAAATAAATAATTAAATATTTTAATTGTAAGAAAATTTGTGTTTTTAATTTGGTATGTACTTATTACTTTAATTTTTGTAACTAAATGAATTGAAAATTATAAAACGCGTTCAGTTTTACGTTGCTTTAAAATAATATGTTATATTATAAAACTTATAATAATTCAGGGACCTACCTGCACCGACTCTCTAAACAGTACCCGTTATAATTGGTAATTAAAAAAAAAAGTTTTGATAAAATATATTAATTTTAAAGAAATATTTTATTAAAACAAAGAAACATACGCTTATTGAAAGAAATAAATATTTTTTTGAAGCGATGTAATAATTTATTTGTATTAAATGTATTTTTATTAGAAAAAATAAAATTCATACGATATAAAGTAATTTTAAAGAAATGTTTTATTGAAACAAAGAAATATTGGTTTATTGAATTAAATAAATTTTGTTTTGAAACGATGGAATAATTTATTTGAATGTTCACTGGTTTTGGTAAAAATATTCCAATCAATTTTTGAAAAAAATAAAGTTATTAAAATAATTTTTTTTGCTCTTCAAGTTAAATAAACCATTTACTTAAATAAGAGAGCTTTCGGCAACGACCGCTAAGGGGAATCCAAGTTTCCCGCAAGCGGCCAAAAATTTTATCGGTTCATATAAAAGAAACTTTCAAAAGTATAAAATTAAATCGAGAAGCGAATTGAAAAAACGTTTTCTTGAATCAAGGAAATAATTTACTAAAATTCGCTGCACTATATTAAGGTAAGTAAGAAACATTAATTAAATAGAGTTATAGAATCAAATACTCTTCATTTCATCCAATTAAATAAACTATTTACTCAATTTCAGTGTTTCGGTCGTCGTATGAAAACTAGATTCAAGTAACAGATAATTTACATAAAAGATGAAGATGCGTTACATTAAGAAAACAAGTGCATTAGAACTACAAACTCAAGGATGCTCGATGTAATTAAATGTACATTGGATTCAATGGGCCATTGAACATAATCGAAGAAACAAAAATAGTATCAAAGGAAATAATAACATTTTTTTATGTTGAATAAAAAATTATTTAAAACAATTAAATAATTTCTTTGTTTCTGACACATCAATTTTATAAAACATTGAAATATTTTGTTCGATCGAAAAAAATTTTTGTTGGTTTAATAAAATTGTTTGGTTTAAGTGACTAAATATTTGTTACAAATAACTAATTATTTACTTGTGTGTTAATATAGCAGATTTTAATTCAATGAATAATTTGCTTGTTTAAAAGAAATATGTTGGTCAATACAACGCAATATTTATTTATTTTAATATAGATTAATTTTGTTCAAATAAATATATTTTATTAATTTAACAAAACGGATTCTTCAAATATAGTGAAAGAAATAATTTACTTGATTCAAAAAAAATTTTTTTGAATTCAGTAAATTTTTTTTTCAGTGTATACTTTTACTAATCAATAATTAATGTCTCGGAGTGTTTGCTAAATAAACGTGCAATCGTTTCTATATAAAATTAAAAGCAAGCTAATAAGAAAACTGTAGTGTGCATTTTATCGGTTAAACAATACTTAATTACCATTAAGTATAATCTTAATAATATTTATAATTCCCAAATTGCCATTAGATTGAGTAAAATTCATCTTACAATGATAGTCCCAGTTGTAAACGAGAATTAACAAAAGACGATATTATTCACGTGTTATGGTAGTGTTGTTTACACGATACACAATAAAAATCACTCATGAACATTTGTGACTTTAATTTAATATCTGATTAATTCACTTCTAATTTTGAAGTATATTGAAAGTCACCATAAATGATTTTACGTCATCGAAATTAACCATAAATACTATGGAAATGAGTGCATGCCACCGATAGTAAACCAGAAGCCAGCAGAAACAATTATTCGTTATCGGAAATAAACCGGAAGACACCGCGAATCGTAGAAAAACAACACGCCTTTTGGAAAAAAGGTTTCCGATACTTTGATTGAATTTTTTATATTGCCCGCCTTGGCATCCTAATAAAATGTACCAATGAGCACTAAGCCCAGAACACAATAAGTGCCAATAATAAAAGGCCCACCGATATTACTAAAATGGAGTACCAGTTCTGCTAGTAGTTGATTCGGTTATTGATTGTAATCGATTTTGTGAAAAGTCTGTGAATGCTCGACTGGCGAACTGTCCACCCTCTAGCAAGAGTGGGTGGCAGCCCGAGTTTGGGACTCGACGAAAACTTTGCGCATACCCACCAACTCATATCTCCCTGAGCTCACTAATACCACCCCGGAACTGTTATTTACATTACTTCAAACTGGTCGGCTGTCCTTGCCTGTTCAAAAACACATTCATACTTTGTAACCGTATATTCCCCGATCATTTACTCAGTTATTCAGGCATCCATCAGCTTTCTTGCTTCGAAACACATTTGTAACGTAACAAGCGATCAATCGCCAGTTGTCTGCGTTCGCTGTCACTAGTCTCGTCAAGTTTCCGGTGTGATCGCCTCCATATCCATTTGCAGTCTCTGTCGCTGGTCTGTCCAGGGAGCACATTCGACGAAAGTGTACTCAGTGTCACCGTAAGCTCACCCATAGCATTTACATTCAGGTGAGGCAAATTCGATTAGCTTATGCAGATAGGCTCGGTAGTATCCGAAGAGAAACTGGGCGAAGTAGAAGTCTACAATGATTTTTCCCATTCCATCGAGCAAACTCGGGAATAAGCCTGTGAGCCCATCGTCCATGTTTAACGTCCATTCACCTGTTTAGCTAAAGTTCTATCGCATAGGCGTTTTCGTTTTATCGCAAGTATAGGTCGATCGGAATCAAACCCGCGATTACGAGATCAGCATCTGTAGATACCGTTCGATATGCGCACGCAATTCTTAGCGCACCTACCCTCTGCATACTCATCATTGTTTTCGACCGTCTCATAACATGTAGTACGTCCGCCCAAGATTCCGCCTCGTAGAGCATGATCGAGTGAGTAACGTTCATAAGTAACCGTCGTATGCTTGGACTCGGTCCGTTTGTATTGGCAGTCTGGACAATGCTTTTGTCTTTGCTGCTGCTTTGTTTGGCATTGTACGTATGTAGGGCCAAAAATTCAGCTTCGTATATAGAGTCATCCCCAGATTCTGAACCTCATTCCTGGTCGCTACCTGTGTCCTACCCATCCTCATCCGTATTGTGTCTATACCAGTATCAGTTCCGTTTTTTGCAAATCAAGCTGTGGTACGTGTTCTGTCATCCAATCGTTTACCCGTTTCGTTACTTGATTTTGCTCTAACAGAAACAAGCAACTCTATACTGCAATTATTACAACCGCCACGTCATCGACATAAACAATAAGTTACGTGCCCGCCGTCATTTATAGTCGTAGTAAGATGTCATACAGTATGTTCTGGAAATCGAGACCCAGAAATGAGCTTTGTGTGATCGCACCGCGGTTATTTGTCTTGGTGCGTCATTTGTCTCGTAAGTGATTTTCCGGTTCCTGAGGTAATCCCTCAAGACTCGGAGAAGGTAACCAGGCAACCGGTAGACTGTTTCCAGCACGTTCAGAATACTTTTACTATAAATTGTATGTAAAATGTTTTAAGATTATGAATATAGTCTTTTTATATTTAAAATAGGTGTGTAGATTCATTAAAAAATCCCAGTGATTATTTGTCTACATTTATATAAAGTTATGAGTGAGCGTGAGAGTAAAAATACTAAAAATCGCATGAGAAAACATTGCTTTAAAAATAACTGACAAAAATGTTAAATAGTAAATAATAATTCCTTTACAAGTAAAAGCAACAGTGAGTCAAGTGACAATAATTATAACGTTTAAAAAAGTTTGAAAAAGATTTCAATTCAGAAGTAGATAATATAACCTCATCAAGTATTACTCAGATAAATAATAAAACTGTTAAAAATTTAATTGTGTCTTTTTAAAGCTTGCTTTTATCGTAAAAAATATAGAAACCAAAAGTATAGCACTCGTAATATTATATTTACGTGAAGCTAAAATAAATGTCTAATGAGATTTGAAAAGGAAAATAAAAGTAAGGAAAAGATCGAGTATATCTTGTGCAAGTAAACGTCTCTTTCTCCTTAAGCCGCAGTACGTACAAATAACGTAGAGTAGTATAACCCACATACGCATATCGATCGAGTTTTTCCGCAGGTATACGGAATGGTCGCGTCTCATCTCGCAAACCCGTCGAAATTACCTCTCGCATACAATTAACATAGATACACGTGCGCAAATAGGAAGATAAGCTTATGGAGGGCTAAAGGTGAAGTGGATGTTGTTCGTATAGAGTCGTCAAACACAGCCCTATAGTTACAACAAGGAGCATTGGTGCTTGCTGTACCTTGCTCACCGAAATGCCACTCATCCCTCCCTTCACCTCCACGTTCCTCCTACTGCGGGTTCGCCTTTTGGAAAATATGTACGTACATTTGTTCGGTACTTGTTTCCGTGCATATATGTGTATATATGTATATATGCATAGACGCACACTCACGGAGAGAGGGTCCAAAGGTCGCGTTGGATGCGCATTAACCGCGCGTACATTCGCGAACCTAGCGCTTGTGGGGAGCGTTTATACGTATCGTCCAATGCAGTTCTACGGTGTATGGTTTTAAACATTTAATCCCGCAATTACGGGTAAACTTTATTTATTCTTTGTCGAACCGATTAAATTAATATGGATCGTTTGCAATTATTTATACAATTATTATGCGTTTTATTGTACAATATTATTCGTCTTAATATATTTTATCATAATACGCCGTTCATTTATTTCCGTTAATGTTTAAGATATATCGATTGAGAAACTATAAATATTTAAGCAAGTGTCACGAAAGTTTTAACTGCATATAATAAGTACGATATTAAATAATTATAGCATGAAAGTATATTTTTAATAGCGCACGATGTAACTTTGTATATTCATAATTTATGTAAATTGACATATTTCAACTGAATGAATACACGCTAAATTTAAATTTAGTTTATTTAGATAATAAAATTGTTTATACCTGTATTTGTCATTTAAGTAATGTATGTACATGTAATTAAAACGTTATATTCTAAATATAATTTTCGTGTAACTCACACACACACACACACACATATATATAAACATACATATATATATATATATATATATATATATATATATATATATATATATATAATACGAGACCTAAAGTTACTGTACTCTGTTTATACTAATTTAATGATGAAAATTCATTGAGATTGTAATATCAACTAATCAAAGTTTGCGATCGTTTTCAAATCTCCTGTTTTCATAGAACAGCAGTTGTTAAGTTTAATTATTACGATTGCCTCGTGTAAATTACATAGATACGAAATTCATCGGTATAAGGATATAGTTTTAAAATAATATACCTTATATTATTTAATTATTGGATGATTAAACGAGTATAATTTTATTTACATTATATAAGTTTCAACGTTACGAAATTAAACTAATTATTATACTTTCCTTCAAGTTTGAAATGTAATGTAATTTATGAAAAAAAACGTCTTGCATTAAAAATTTTTGACCTCATTTCTATAAATGCATACGCGATAAGGAGATACAACTCATTAATGTGACCGTCGTTCGCTCTCTTCTTAAACAAGACTAATCTTTATAAATGTTAAAATAACATTTAGTTCAATTTTTGGCACAATATTACCTATACTTTTCTGGCGATCATAAATTATAATTAATTTTCTCATTTTATGCAGGTGTTTTTTCAACTTCTTGTTTATTTGCCTTAGCGAACTAATTGGGTCAGATGTATTAATGCAGTCTCGTAACCACTCTTACCTCATAATCAAAAAATATACGCGTATTAAAAATTCTCCATTAAATGCGTTAGTATTTACTTGTTTCTAAGTCTGTTAATTATTAACAAAATTTTTATTTATAGTATAATGTCAATAAACGCACAGTAAACATATGAGCATTTGTCTATGTATATACTAATACGCACATTACGAAGGACTCGTTCGAATAAGCTGCAAGTGTCTTGCAAAGACAAAAAATTGTTTATTATTTTTATACGTTTTTTTAAATATTTCTAACACATAAATAATGCATATTTCATAGTATATTTATAACCTAATATCATACACATTGTATTAATTAAAAAAACAACTCTTTGCACACGCATAATAATTGTATATATTTTGTATATAATGTAAATATATGTATCACCGATAATATTTGTATAAGTTTGGAAGAGTAGGATTAATCTGGGATAAGTTTGCTCCTTTTTGTGATGTATAAATTGACAACTAATCGCATTACCCTTATATAACTTGAAAGTTAAAGTAAATTCCTTTAACGACCGTGAAATACTCACTTCACACTAAATACCGGAAGGCACCACAATAATTTCATTATAATTCCTATAGTTGTTGAAATACAGCATAACTCTACCTTGTTGATAATGTTAATAATTTCAAGGATGTTGATTGCATTTATATTCTTGATATACATATTGTTAACCTTTCCTACAAGTAATTGAAACTCTTCTGCATTCTTATTATTACGTCTCACAAAACTGTGAAATGTTTACATCCACGTGAATATAGGTATATGTACACAACAAATGATTATTTTATGAAAATTTACTTTCGAAAGTGTAATCTGTTTATTTTACAATTTCGGGTGTAAACTTCGAAAGTTTGGTTTACCTTCAGCCTATAAAAGCAACTACTTTTCTCTCTCTCTCTTTCTCTCTGTCTATTTTTTTCATCAACGTAAGAGCGCATCCGTGAATTTTCCTCAAACTTACGACTCCGTGCGATGATGTTTTGAATTATTAAATTAATTTAAACATTGACACGATTTAAATGCAATTTTTATAATACAATACGCGACCTGTTTTTTCCTGTTGATTAATTAATAGATATACATAAACTTTATTTTTTAAGAACCATAGTAAATTAACTACCTATACACTGACAATACAAAGGAACGCTCCACGAACATTTGAATTTTTATACGTATACCCACTTATCAGCTGGAATAACGTCGAAGCGCAACATTTTACATTTAAATTTATTAGTTGAAAGGCCGCCTATGCCAGGTCCTAAGTCTACTCGTTATACTTTTAACCGTATATTAACTCAATATTCGATAAGACACGTCGCTCTTTTGTGAATTCACCCACATATATGCGTTATAATCTATATTCCACGGTATAGAATTATTAAAATGGGAAAAAGATAGAAACTGGAATTTTATACTGATGTATAAAATAAAAAGAAATTTAACCCAGAGAAAATGTTAGTTATTGGATATAATTACTTTTGGTCGATTTGCATTGTTAGAATCTAAATGCAAAAACAGTAGTCACCGCGTTATTATACTTGAATCCAAAGATAGTTTTAATAGAGTATTGTAATTAATTAAGGAGTGGCTAAGAAAAATAAATATTTGTTTTTATAATTTAGATTACATTCCGTTTAGGCGAAGCGCCATACCACTCTATACATATATACGTAGATACAATTATATAAATATTTGATACCCCACTTTATGTACAGTATTTCTCCGAATCAGTATACGTATACCTCGATGTTCTCTAAAATATTAATATCTCCAACAGTTAGATAAAGCAATTCACGGTTTATCACGTAGTTTTATCCTATCAATTGGAGTGCCATTCGCGATCTACGGATTGAACTGAAATAACTTACCATTCTATAAGACAAATCAAACGAAAATTTTGGATAAGAGTTCGAATGATAACCAGACCAACGGTCGTGTATATATGACGGTTCTCTTTTTCCTATATACATATATGCGCGAATGCACCGTTGAGCGGGGCGCGCTTGGCGGCCCCAGGTGAGTATTGATCGACGCGCGCGGGGGGCGCGGATGTGCCACAGGGCTGTCTATATGACCACGCTGCGTCTACGTGGACGAGTGCGAGAGAGAGAGAGAGAGAGAGAAAATGCGCTTAGCTCCGCGCACCTACACTAATGTCCAACCGAGCTGGTCGTTTGAGAGAACTTTGTGGTGATAATCGCTTCGATGTTCAAGATATATGTATATGTATGTACGTATATTATGTGTATATGTGTGTGTGTGTGTGTGTGTATGCGTGCGTATGTGTATTTAGATGTATGAAACTGATCGGAACCTGGATTTCTCAAGGGACTAGGATCTATGTGGCGCAAGGGTTTATTAAGAAACTCTGGACTCTACTTCGAACGTGTCCTAAATTTTGATTTGTGACCATTTTTAATTTAACTTTTTCCACTTGATCTTGACGATGTATGCCCAATATAATAATTAAAAAAACTATTTTAAGTTAAGATAATTATTTTCCTTGGAAATATAATATACTAGTTTAGTTGAGGGAAGGTTAATTTATAACATTTACAAGGAAGTATATAAATATTATAAATTCGAAACGATGAAAATAAAAAAAAAATTATAGTTAAGGGGACGTTCACAAAACACATAAGACATAATGTGTAACTTTATGTAATTATAAACTTCGCACTATGGTCATAAAATTTTGTTTGATGTATGCATAATTCACTCTGTTTAACACCAAATTAGACTTTGTTATATATCATGTTCGTGTATTGCGTTATGTGTATAAGTACTCTTAGTGACAAAATACCGTTAACTAACAATGTGTCATAACCACGCAATTTCAGAAACAGCTTTCCAGGTATATATATATACATAGAGAGTTTTAGTATTTTTTCATGACCTACTACTTCAAATCTCATATTGTACAAAATATTACGAACATCGCGTAATAAGTTAAGTAGCATTAAAAAACACTTTTAAATTAAGTTCAATATTAAAAAAATTGTTCATGAAATCGCGTGGCAAAGTCACATTCCTACTTATCAGTACTTCGCACTTGAGATAATTATGCAAGTCTTACTACCTGCGTAACGAGGTCTAATCTGACTTCAAGTAAAGCAAATTGCGTCTTTATCTTATAAAAGTGTTAGTCGCGTTTAGTTATAATAATTAGAAAGAAGATTAGGTAATTTCAGAACGAAAATTAACTTATCAATTTTGTAACTGTCTAAAATTTTGCACAAAAAAGCTTAATTGAATATCACTACTACACGGAGAGCAAGGTTTCAGTAAATTTTACAAAAATTCCTGTAAATTTTACTAAACTTTCAGTAACGCGGTAACGGACTGCCGATATCTAAAAAATGACTGAACTTTTTATTGAATTTTACTGAACTTTCTATCAATTTTTAATGAAATTCTACACTCAAGTCTAAAAGTGTAAAATTTGGAATTAAAAAGATTAAAATGTTCAATTTAATCTTTACAAAAGAATAAAAACAAGATTTTACACTTTATAAAGATAAAATTATCGAATTTACACTTTACAAAGATTAAATTATGGTATTTACACTTTTGCAAAAGATTAAATCGTACATTTTTAACTTTATAAAGTGTAAAAATGGTTACGAGATTTTTAAAAAGATTAAATTATGAAATTTACACTTTACAAAGATTAAATTATGGTATTTACACTTTTGCAAAAGATTAAATCGTACATTTTCAACTTTATAAAGTGTAAAAATGGTTACGAGATTTTTAAAAAGATTAAATTATGAAATTTACACTTTACAAAGATTAAATTATGGTATTTACACTTTTGCAAAAGATTAAAAAGTACATTTTCAACTTTACAAAGTGTAAAAACGGCTACGAGATTTTAAAAGATTAAATTATGAAATTTACACTTTACAAAGATTAAATTATGGTATTTACACTTTAGCAAAAGATTAAATCGTACATTTCAACTTTATAAAGTGTAAAAATGGTTACGATATTTTTGAAAAGATTATATTATGGAATTTACACTTTTGCAAAAGATTAAACGATATATTTTCAACTGTGTAAAGTGTAAAAAAGTAAATTTTAATTGTAAATAATAATTTAATTAAATAATGTTTAATTACCCTATAATACTAAGCTCCCTCCAGGGGGCACGATCTAATATAAGTTCCGATATAGATATGAATATATGTCACGATAGCCGTGAGCGCTAAGGCGTATGTAGTTTGCAGTAACCATGGGGTCTCGGGTTCAAATCCTGAGACTCAAATTTTTTTTATATATTTAACACTTTTTTTACATTATTGATTATTAAATAATTATTCTTTATTGAGTTTATGTAATAGAAGTGTTAGATATTTTTGTGTTAAACAATTTTTTATTATATAATAAAATATATATAAAAACAATAAAAATTTGTATATTCAAAATATATAAATTTATAAAAATAATTAAATATAAAAATAAAAATTAAAAATAACTTAAATGTTTAACACAAAAATATCTAACACTTCTATTACATAAATTCGATAAATAATAATTATTTTAATAATAAATAGTGCAAAAAATTTTACTTAATTAATTATTAAAATAGTTATTATTTATGGAATTTACGTAATAAAAGTGTTAGATACATAAAAAAAATTTGAATCTCAGGATTTGAACCCGAGACCCCATGGTTACTGCAAAATACACACGCCTTAGCGCTCACGGCTATCGTGACATATATTCATACCTATATCGGAACTTATATTTAGATCGTGCCCCCTGGAGGGGAGCTTAGAATTATAGGGTAATTAAACATTATTTAATTAAATTATTATTTACAATTAAATTTACTTTTTTACACTTTACACAGTTGAAAATATATCGTTTAATCTTTTGCAAAAGTGTAAATTCCATAATATAATCTTTTCAAAAATATCGTAACCATTTTTACACTTTATAAAGTTGAAATGTACGATTTAATCTTTTGCTAAAGTGTAAATACCATAATTTAATCTTTGTAAAGTGTAAATTTCATAATTTAATCTTTTAAAAATCTTGTAACCATTTTGACGCTTTATAAAGTTGAAAATGTACGATTTAATCTTTGGAAAAGTGTAAATACCATATTTTAATCTTTGTATAGTGTAAATTTCATAATTTAATCTTTTTAAAAATCTCGTAACCATTTTTACACTTTATAAAGTTGAAAATGTACGATTTAATCTTTTGCAAAAGTGTAAATACTATAATTTAATCTTTGTAAAGTGTAAATTTCATAATTTAATCTTTTTAAAAATCTCGTAACCATTTTTACACTTTATAAAGTTGAAAATGTACGATTTAATCTTCTGCAAAAGTGTAAATACCATAATTTAATCTTTGTAAAGTGTAAATTCCATATTTTAATCTTTGTAAAGTGTAAATTCGATAATTTTATCTTTATAAAGTGTAAAATCTTGTTTTTATTCTTTTGTAAAGATTAATTCATCGTTATAATCTTTTTACTTCCAAATTTTACACTTTTAGACTTAGAGTGTACTCATCTTTACTGAAAATCCAGTAATTTTTTGCATTTTGGCAGTTTGTTACCGTTCATGAAAGTTTACTAAAATTTACTAAAATTTTTCTCTCCGTGTATCTTACAGATTATTTAATATCTATGCGTTAAAAAACAATTTATTAAATTTTATAAGGTCTTGGTTGAACCCAGAAGATTTATGGGATGTATTTAAAATTAAATAAAAATAACATATATTTTTCCTCAAATTTGAATTTAATATAATATATGTAAAATAATTCCGACGCCCCCTTTAAGTCAACAAGTTGCAAATGTATACTAATTTAGATCAGATTCAAAATAGTCTAGTTGTAATCTATAATCAACATCAAATGACAGTAATATGTATGCACATTTATTAAATTTGTGGCTACTTATTTAATGATCGACGTACCAACTTTTTTTCTATTAACTAATTAAATAATTCATTCGAATTTTCGTGCGAATAAGAAAAAGTCGGATAACGTAATAAATCATATTCGTCGAGACGATTCAAGAACGACGTCTTTTCATACGCGTACTAACCTCGATATCTGAAGGATTTTTCTTCCGAGGGAAAATATATGTACTACCGCAGAATCATAACCAGTGCATGCATACATATAGCTGCGTAACTCGGTTGATCGAAGGAGAACCTCGGCACCTTTAGAAAATGGTACATTCTGGTTCTTTTAGTACGACGTTGAGTTAGCGCAGATTTTGCGAAAGAGTCAAAGGTTTTACTTAAACCACGGAGCTTTCTTCTATCGAGTCTAGTGTTAGCGAATATAAAAAGGAGACGATTGGGAGGGAGGAAATCGTTATCGTACCCAACTGTTGCACGCTCAACTGCCAGTCGATCCATCTGTGGGGCGCGGCCACTCGTCTTTTATCTAGGCTTTGTGTAAAAACCTCTTTTTACTTTACGCGGGGATTGTGTTTCTGCGCAAAAATTTGTCAAGTGGTTTTATTTCTCGATGTTGTTAGATTTTTTTACGTTTTACTGCACGGATAGAGTTTTCTACGAGCACACAATCATTGCAAGTTGAGGTTCTCGATAACCATTTTTCATTACTTATTAAACTGCACATGCAAAAGAAAAAAGTTAATGCAACATTGACTCGAATATTGTATTTACCAAAAAAATATACTAGAAAGCTCGAATTCGACAATACACGCGGAACAGCAGTGCAATATATCAATTGATATAAAATGGTATACCTTTTTTCTTGAGTAGTAGGTATGTAGTATTTATGAGAATTCTTTCACCCGTAAACTTTCTATAACACGTTAGGTATCAAAGATTCATTCCTATTCACCTCGACGCTAATCCAGCTCACTCTTACATCTTTAAAAAATTCATGTATTCGCAACAGCTTGAGCCGAAGAAAGCGTAACTGGAGCCTCAATATTAGATGAAAAATGCTAGTAAATAATGTAACCTCTCATAGAATTCGCCGATGAAGCCATCTGAAGAATTCACGAGAAGCCGCGAACGCATCCATCTCCCGTAGTAGGAGCAGTCCGCCTCGCATTCCGCAACTCACCAACCGGAAGAAACCGCTCGGTAAAATTCTCATCCCGCACACGAGATATCGTTCCTATGTGCCCTCGGGGAGGAAACTGTCCTGTCCGCTTTTCCCTCTTTCTCGCTCTTTCCATTTCCCACCGACATGCGATTCGTAGCCTTTTTTACCTTCTCTCCCATTCCCCTCCGCCACCACCCTCTTTCTCTCTTCTTCTCTTTTTTATCGACTTTGACCATGTGCGGTGTGGATTTGCGAAGGGATGACGAGAGGGAGTGGTTCTAGAGAATATATAGAGCCTGTTCGATAAAGGTGCAGTAGAATATTTAGCCCGAGCTCTTTGATGTTGGAAATAAATTTTATAGATATTACGGGAAATTGTCTTTTCCATCGGCATCAGTTGCGTATATACTCCGAGTATAATATACCCATCACATCGGCATATAGAAACAGGATATATCATTCGAATGTAAATGTTTATCGATAATAAAATAACTCGTATTACATTTAGAGGCTCGAGATTTGAATACATCGATGATTATGTTGTCGATAAGTGAATACGCGTTATTCTTTTACGATGCGGTGTATTTTTTTTGGTTGATGAATACGTTATCGCTGATTTACTCGATGTAATACATAATTTAGTTTACATAATGATTTTTTATTCGGAGTTGCCTCACGTTTATATCACCGAAGAGATAAAATAATAAAAAATAAATAAATATATATGTAACATATATATTTAATTTGCATTGAATGAACAAGCATTATACGACTTGCGGACGTGAAACGAAATTGTATGTAAAATATTGAAACGCGTAATATATGCACAATAACCATTTGTACCTAAAAGCATCTTTATATACATGTCTAAACATATTTTATAACCCCATAAAATGATAAATAAAGCCAAGTTTTCATAATAATACCGGAGGGTCTAATTAAATTTTATAAAATTTCATATATAGAGAAGCAGCTCGGTTTCATTACCCCGTAAAAACATTTTTCATATAGGGTTATGTATGTATATAGGTATATAGGCACACACACGTATAGATGATATGCAGTTAAAACGAGGTTGTAGCCTTAACTCTCGAAGGAAGCCCAACAATTCTTTTATGTGTCGAGTGAGGAAGTATAGTCTCTTAGACAGGTCCCTTAAGAAGAGCAACAGGCAATCGGAGAAACGATGCGTAGCCGAGGCGAGGTCCCTGCGCTCGGGTACATTATTCCCGATGACCGAGCTCCAAGTCTGATGATACACGAGTGCAACAGGCAACCCACGACCACGTCGTGATTTTATAACCGAGGGAGAGCGCGCGCGTTCGTTCGACGTTTTACAGCGTCGTGGCTCGCGTGTTATCGACGATAATAAACCAAGCGCGTACCGAACTCTCTCCATCTCTCTCTCTCTCTCTCTCTCTCTCTTTCACTTTTTTTATAGCCTATTTTTCTTTTCGAGTTTTAGTATGAAGCTGTTTGCCATGAAGCTTTATACGCGACGAACTTTTTCCTGGCGCGCACGCGGGGCTTGATTTTATCGTATATATGTATATACACGTCGATGGTGCTATACACGAATAATCTTGGTTTATTTCTCTTTGGTCTTCTTTTTGGGGGCTACGAAACACGACACTCGTATTTTTTTAATTTTTATACGCAACAATTTGTTGTTCTCTGCATCTGCGGTATATTTACAACTCTAGTATACTGGGGGTCAATACTGTTTACTACTTTTTCGGGTTGCACGTGTACCTATTGGTAAAGTTTCCTTCGTTACACCATATTGCTTTAAAGCTCGGTAAAACAGTGATAAATAAGAGACCTATATATCAAGTAGCGCATCTTCAATTGTTTACTACCACGTTCAAGAACACGGTTAATAATTAGAGCTTTACCATATAAATAATCCTTTCATGAATTTAGTTGCATCTGGAGTACATAAATAATTATATCGACAATCGCTTTTTCCGTATATCAATAGGTACAAAATCGAATAAATTTTAATAGGAAGGAATATTTGTGTACTTACCACAACGTTTTAAAAATAAAATGATTCTTCGAAAAGGAACGATATCAATCTGAAACATAAAGAAAAGAGAATTTGATAAATAATGGACGAATGTTACGAAGAAAGAGGCGAGCTGTAGCGTAACAATTTATTGAAATGAAATATTTAATTTTATTACGTATTATTTTCTAGTATCTGTTATATATCTATAGTGCCGCTCGGTACCAGTGGTATACCTATATACATCGATTACTAAATAATCATACTGACAAGCACATAGAAAACGATTACCGACTACTTTTCCCCGTATAGTATCAATAGAAAATGGCGTAGAAATATAACTTTACGCGAAGTAGGTCATCCAATAAAAAAGAAGCGAAAGAGTGATACCCCTTAAACGTTATTCCGTATAGAAGAAGCGCGATACTCAAATTTACAAGAAATCGTCGATAAACTCGAGTTTAATCGAGAGACATTGAACAATATCACCGAGACGAGTTGGGCCATAAAAGGAAATATATAAAACTAATCCCGTATAAGAAAGACATCATAAATCCGTGTGTTTCGAGCTTGGTTATCACGAGAAATCCCGATTGATCGATATTTATACGTCACACGTGCGCGTGAATAGACACGAGAGCTATCGTCTAACAGGACAAATCATCGTGGTGTGTATATATACATATACGTAGTACGTACGTCTCTACATACTCGTTTCCAGGTCTAATTAAGTGCGAGGCCAAGGGGCCACGTAAACCGTGTGTGCCGGGAAGCGAGGCTTAAACACCGCTAAAACGGCATCTGCCTCGGTGAATCCACTGAGAGGTTCAGACAGCGTGGGAAAGGGCAACCGAGAGAGAGGTAGGGATGCAGAGTCTGACAGAGGAAAATGGACGGACAATCAAGTCTCTGATCCCAGGGATTTGGAGGTAGTACGGGAGACTATCTCGCGCCCACTATCTGCCGCAGGTGTCAAGGATGCCCGATGTACCGAACGTTTAATGTGCGCGCGTGTACGTCCTGGATTGGATAAGTAACGCCGGTTCGTCCAAAGTTATGGACCAAACTCCGTACCCCTGCAAACGCGATGGGTGTATTCATATATATTATATAACTATATAGATTTCGTTCGCGCAATCAATGCGCTATTTTATTTCAATGGAAATTGCGTTCTACGTACCACCAGTCATCCGTATAGTCAATTTTCTTCCTATGAACTATAATAATTGACGTATATCACCGTTTCATCGCTTGAAAGGCATTAACTGCGTTATACGCCCCGGTATTGCGATTCATTTACAACGGCGAGAGTGTGGCAGAATTTCGAGGTGTACTAATAAGCTTTAAATTTTCCTGACAAACTATGAAGAAACTTCAGAAAGATTATACACGTCAAGTTTGTCAAGTTTTGAATGCGTAAACTGTTACCGTGTATTGTCGGAAATTATTTCAAGTGGTATTTATTATCTTATTTTTATGTACATTAACATTTTTATGTCTAATATTTTATATGATTTAAAAATTTCATTAAAATATTTTAAATATCTGTTTATGAAGCGAATAAGCAATTTACTTTGTAGTTTATGTCTAGTAATTTCATGTACTTTATCGTACATTATTTATGTAACGTAAGCATTATTAGTAAACTCAGCTCGATCAAAAATTAAAAACAAAAATATCACTCAATTCTATAATTACGATTTTGAAATCGTTAATAACAAATATAATGTACAAAAATTGAATAAAAATAAAGCCACGAGAAATAGAAAATATTTTTCAAGAAAACGCACTCGGATCTTCCTTAAAACATCTTTGTTCACCCTCAACTTAGCTCGACAACCGCTTGAACAAGAAGATTCTTCCTTCGTTTCTCTCTCTCTCTCTCTTCTCGCTCCTTCCGTTTTCCTCTCTCGCTAGCTCGGCCTCGACAATAACGACCTACGCGAATGTTCCAGTGACTACTACCGCTGACCCTGGCAAACTGGATCAACAGGCAATCCTTGCGCGCGACTTCGGGGTTTTGCTTCTCCTTCGTTTTTCTTGACCACCGAGACGTTTTTTTTTCCTTTCTTCAACGACGTAACGACTAGGGGTGGATCGAGGAAGATGTGTCGCGTCATGTTGCGAAAATAGGCTAAGAAAAAGCTTACCCAAGAACGATGCAGTGTCGTACTACTACCCGATACGATGTTTGTCTTGGTAAGATGGATTGATTGATTGATTCGGCACGAGAGTTATGTATGGGACGTGCTTGTCACCGGTTTCACTGTGAATTCGATATCCTGGAAATTGTTCGGAGTGTTTTTCGGTACTCGGAAAAAAAGGGAGAAATGGAATTCGTTTTTGGTGCTTAATTGCCGCGACTGATGGATGATGCGTTTGGTTTGTTCTTTCTTCTTGGTTCAATTGAATTTAATGCTTTTTATACTTTCACCCTATGCGGCGCATCCATCCACGTTTCTTTTTATTCATTTTTCATTTTTGAAACGTAATAAATAGCAATATAATTTGTTCGATAAACGGAAACAAACGCCCAAAAACATTTTTTGGAAGTTAGATAAATTTTATTCGTGAAACAGCAACACACTGTATACCTTTAATAAAAGAGAAATTACTGAATCTAATTTTGAAACTAGATAATTCTGGATAAACAAATTTTCTTTATTAAACGGATAATTTTATTTGCTTATTCGCCGGAATGGTTTAATATAGAGTTGTAACTATAAAGCAAAAGTAATTTTTATCTCGGTACAATATTTTCTCATTTAAAAGAGCACAACGAATATAACATTTTCTGCACTTATATATACATTTATAAATAAGTGGAAAAAAAGTCGAGCGTTGAAAAAAAACGGTTGTACAGACAAATTATAATATTAATGAGTTGTAAATAAGATGATTTTAATCAAGAGCGAACCTTTCTGAAAGATTAAGGATAATGGAAAGGGAATAGCTTTCAGTGTTCTCTTTTATTTTTTAAATATACATACACACCGCAATGCTTCATCCTCTTAAGGTAAATTGCTCGCCTCATGTTTAACACTTAAATAGATTTCCCTGAATATCATCACAGCAGCATAATTACGGATGTAAGCAAATTGGAATATTTTAATATATACAATATTATATTTAAAATGTAATTTTGTATTTACTAAAACTACGTAATATTTCATTATATACGTGTTTATATTTGTACATTGCGTGTATAATTAACAAGAACATTTAATTACGCGAAAAAAAAATTACGCATACGCGTGTGGTAAATCGGATACAATGCGAGGAAATTTAATTTTACGACAAGCTTCACTGTCTTTTTTTTACGAGAAGAAAATAAATATTTAAATTTCTGAGTGGGTAATAATGCGAAAAACTACGAGCGTCGAAATCTCATGACAAACATATTTTTTTGAAGCACAATATACGTACACTCTCAGCAATCGTAAGTGTAGATGAAAAGAAGCCGCAAGTAACTGTCCTCGTAAAAGAAAGCTCGGCTCTCGCATGTATATAAAATACAACAAAAGCACACAACCTGTACTTTACTTTTTCGAAAGTTAAAAAGAAAGTGCGAAAAGAATAAGAAGAAGAAGAAAAAGCAAAAGAAAAAGAAGGAGGGGAAGCTCTTCCAACTTTTACGCATCACTTACTTTTCCATTTCGTAGGTAAACAGCGGATGTAGATTTATTTGCTACTTCTTCATACATACTATATATAGAACCGGAAAAGACTGGATGTATCGCCTACATCGACAAGATAGCGATTCACCTTTCGACTTCTTTTTAGTTACAACTCGACTATTCCTCCTCTCTTTCTTAATTCTTCACGATAATACTCTCTTTTCCTTTCCCCTATATAACGGCAATTCTCTCGACATCAGAAACCTTCTGGAGCGCGAAAACTGTTTCCGTGCAACGAGAAACCGAGAGAGTGAGAGAGTTGATGATCTGTTCTTGGCTTGTCGTTACCTCATTATTTTTTCGTCATGATACTATAAATCACCTGTTACCTATATGAACCATTGGCCAAAAAAACTTTTATATACGTTACAAGTTTGCACGATAAAATGTCAGAACAACGTGTTTAGGTACTTAATCAGTTGTATAATATTTTTCGGTTACCGCCGTTACATCGAATTAGATTTATAAATGAGAGATTAATTCTACTTTACATAGAAATATAGTTAAAGTTGTGTATCACGTGTTTTATGTAAAAATATAACGTACATCACGAATTGTTTATTTTGTTTTATAATATCTAAAAATTATAGTGAAAAACGTTACGTTCAAACATAAGGTAAACTTTGCGCAAATATACTGCATGTGTGTAATTGAGTTATACGCATAAAATTTAGCAAATAATTCTCTGAAATTCCTTCGAGACAATAAATTGCCGGTATTTAAACAAGTATTATTTCTTATTAGTTTTTGCCTCGAGGGAACCTGTTATTTTTACTTTATGAAATGCTAATCATGAGACTTCACTTAGCTATCCTGTATATACTCTACGTAATTGATTCAAGAAGTATTTATGTAACTTTTGTCTGAATGATCCTACGTACATTAATCAAATTTAGAAAGAAAGTCTCTTTTCATGACAAAAGAAAACATAAAAGTTTTATTTTATTTATATGCAAATAAATTAACTTAATTTATTTAATTCAACTAGACTTTACTGTTAAAAATAGTTTAGAGGCCTGAGGTAGCTCGGTCAGTAGGGCGTCGGGCTCGTAATCTGGTGGTCCCAGGTTCGATTCCCGGCCCCGGCCGATTGATACAACCACCACTGGGGAATGTATTTTCAACAAGTGCTTTCTTCACCAAGACATCGTATGACCTCCGTCGCTGATTAGCACCGATTTGGGAGCATAATAAGAGCGACGTTAAAATAATTAAAAAAAAGTAGTTTATTCCACAATTATATAACGGTTATTTTAACGTACATCGATATACATATATATATATATACGTGCGTGTGCGTGGATGAGTATGCGTGGATGTGGGCGTAGGTCATCCCACGCTGTGCATCACATTTCTCTCACTGCTCCGAAGAAAGGTGGCAGTGTGAAAAATACAGGTGACAGGCTGTTTCGGTTAAACCGCACGAAGGATGTTGTAAGAAAAACGATGCTGTATATATAAGTATTGGTGCATTTATTATTTGTGAATATATCGACTAGGGTTTTGGCAGTTTGCTTCGAATTTCCAAGCGCCGTCGAGAGAAGCTTTAGAAAAGTGAGGTCGGTGAATCATCGAGAATTACACGTTCGACCGAATTTGCATGAATACAACGCTCGAAATGAGGTATATATCTCATACGTTGGATTTCGACGTAAATTACTATACCGTATATTATTTTGTACGGGTTTTTCACCCGGGATATACGCGTTCCAAACTTTGAATAATAAAATTAATATAAATAATGTTATTTTTAATCGCGTTGTATCAAATATATGTAGCTTTTTAAAAGAAAATATAATATCCTATTACGAGTGGGTTTAACAGATAATGTAAGAGTAGTCTTTCATTTTTCACTCATGATTACGGTTATCGCGTTAGCTACGATGATCTTTCACAACTTTTCTTGTTAAATATATTATTTCAAATGGTACATTTTCACCAAAATATCATTTTGTATATTTAATTAAAATGTATTCTTTGACAAAATAATATTTATACATCATATCCGAATGTTTTAATAAATAATAATTAAATTATTTAAATAATTATTCAGAATATATACTCTACAAAAAAACCGTTTCTTCAAGTAAATTAATTGTATTTAAATCTAGCAGAAATTCTTCTTAATATAGCGACAATGAGATTAAAATATATAAATAATTTTAAATTTAGAATATTTCTATGCTAGTATCTTAATCAAATACTCTAAATGCAAGTTGTTTTTTTTGACATGATATGTTTTATATTAAGCTAAAATATTTTTCTACATACTTTTCAACTCAATTTTTTATTTAAAGACAGTGAAAGGTATGCCAAAAGATTTAAATTGCTTAATTTCCATTTCAATCAGATATAGATTAATAATAGATAATAGATTTATTATAGAAGAAAATTTACTGTAATAAACTTGACTTTTCTTGAGAATAAATGATTTTCTTTTTTAATAAATGAATTGCATAAAAATGTGTTTTTCAATGTAATTACATATTGAGTATATTCCTTATTATTTGATAAAATTTGTGTCATATTTAGTATAAAATGAATCAAAATACTAATACATTGCTTGATCCCTCTGGTATCTTTCTTTTTTCTAATCGCTATTTCAATTTCCTTAGGGCGTCACTCCACTCGTCATTTCCCTTGACATCGTCTACGGACAAGACTCAATTACCTCTAGGTTCATAGACTGTAGAAATCCAGGACGATAAGGGAACTTGGTCGAAACTGTCGAACTGAAATCGGATTCTCGATCCGATGGTCAACCCCGGACTTTACCTCTTTCTACTGCGCGTTCCGTTTTGAAACTTGACTGTCGGTTTTCCGTATATATAGTACACCGAATGGACCGTTCGTTATGCGACTCGTACCCTTGAATTCGATCAAACTCGTGTAATCGATCCTTATACACCCTCGGAGAATAAGGAGATCGCTAATTATCGCTCGATATTCTATGGTTCAGTCCCCGAATGAATAATTAGCCAATAACGGTAAGGCATATTCAATAGTGTTTCCCAAATCTTGCGATAAATCGCAACGATCGTTGTAATAATATATTGCTTCATTATTCAACAATTTATTAATTTGAATTTGGAAGATATCATTTAAATCCGAAGAAACCCAATCAAACGTCTTCTTTTCCACAGGAGTTCGCAGTTCTAATTAAATGGAAACTAATTTATAAATGTTTATAAATTAATTCATTACATTTGCATACTAATTAGAATTAAAAAAAATTGATGTAGTATGTTAAAATTTATTTTAGAAGTTTATGTTTTACAGCGTGAATATTTTAAGATTTTCACTCGTGAGATTCCAAATTTTTATCTCTTATTTGGTAAATTAATCTATCAGTTTGGCATTAATATTTAAATTTTTAAAGTATTTAAAAAATTGTAGAATTTAAAAAATAATTAATATGCAGTAACAGATTCTCCGGCTGCAAAAGATCGCTCTTTTGAATATGGCATAAATTACCTTATTAATAGATGGGAGATACAAGAAAGTGTCCGTCATATCGTTAATTAATTAAGTTTTATTCATAACTCAGTTATGAGAATTTTAATTCTTCAAAAAGAGAATTATGTACCTTTTTTATAGGACTGTATGAAAAGCCGCTTATAAGATATATATATATATATATATATATATATACACTTCAAGTAGAAAAGTTCTGATTTTATCAGATATCCATTCGCATTCATTTGCAAATGTAAACACATATATATCATTTATACGATCTAAGGTTTAATCGTCCTTATATTTTATTCATTTCCAACATTCGCGGAAAAAAAAACCCCAATGAATTTTCTCCGAGCTTAAAATTGATGTAACAATGACCCAACGTATTTTGACCTCGTAGTGGATATAAAAGCATTTAAAATTTTTCTTTGTACGCATAAGTAAAGTACGTATGATGTTTAATAATACAAAGGCCGAGATAAAGGTGAACTGGAGAGGAAAAAGATCTAAAGAATAAAAAAAAGTTAATCTCGGGTCTCTCTCGTTGAAAGGTCTTAAATCTGGAAAAGTGGGAAAGAGTAAAAGGCAGAAGAAGGTAACGAACAAGAATGAGAGAGAGAGAGAGAGAGAGAGAAAGTGGGTGGGAGGGAAAAGAGGGACTGACAGGGGTTTCAGGTCGCACAAAGCATTTCGTGGTTTGACCGTCTCATCGTCGTACAAACATCCCAAAATTGAAGGACCCGGCGGCTGCTCCGCTTGGAAAGAACATATTAAAACTTTAATCGGAATCGTGATTCAAACTTTGCCGCCGTAGGAGAGGTATTGCATACATGCAGTATACCAATAAAGCGAAAAATCGAGCACGAGGAAAAATATGATTAATCGCTAAGCGATCTACCTTGGAAAACAATTTATTTCCATTATGTGATTAAAAGCTTCGCTAACTATCGAAATCTTACATTGCACTGCGTCTTGTTGATCACTAACAAAACTCATACCAACAGAAAGTGAATTCATACTCAATATATTTTACTGCGTAATACATGTATATTTTATGTATAAGCGTTTGATTTTAAGCGCACTTTGAAATGGAACTTTGAATGAATCCCGAAAAGTTTGCGATGTAAATATAGAATTTCTTTGCGCAACATAACTTTTGAGGTACTATCATTATAGACTCAATTACTAATTGGTTCATAAGAGAAATTTTGATTCTTAAACATCTTATAAATGAGTTCAGAACGTTCATTTTAAATATATAACATATTTTCGTTTTACTTTTAACGTATTGCTTATTATTTGTTCTACAAACACACATGTGTGAAAATGGAAGTCCAATTATCGTGTCATGTATTTGATTCCTAATCAGTATCCACATATTAATAATCTTGTTAATATAAATAACAATAGTGAATAATGTTTTATATAAAAACAGATTAAAAAAAATCCATATATTATTTTGAAATATTACATTTATTATTAACCTTTTCACGTGCTTCGGTATTTTTATAAAAACGAATAGTATTTACAAAGCGATGCAAGTAGATAAATAAAGTAGTTAACAGGGTGGCAAGGAAGAAGTATATATTCACCTTAGAAAAAAAAAAGAAAGTCTCGTAAATTTCTAGCAATTCCACTCGAAAAGCAATACATTAAAAGATCCGATCCTTGCACACAAGGAATCGACTCCGCTTCCAGTCCGGCGCTCAGTCCAATTTCAAGAATCGATCTATACTATCGCGCTGAAAGGTAAATAAAAGTGAATGTGTCGCACACGCACGATATCGTGGGCGAGAAGAAAAAGCAATTCCGCCCTATAAACTATATAACGATTTCTCGTTCGTACTTTTCTTTTAACCCGTGAGTTGGGTTTCGCGCCCGATCGAACGCGTCACTCGATTCGAGTCACATTCATTTTGACTACATATATTTTTTATTACGGATGACGGAAACTTTGTTGAAAAGTTTAGTTTTGCCTCTATCGTTTACCTGACCCCGAGAGAATGAGTCGCACGTGCTACAAGTTCATCGAACGGCGCTTCTATACCTATACCTATAGCGCGCTTAAAGTCACTCGTACACACATATATGTATACACACACACAAACACACGAACAACAATATTGTATATAATTTCCTTCATTGTACATTGCGTCGGAAAATAATAAATTTGCATTTCGGTTAACCGAATTTTGAAGAGTGTGTATGATTACAGAATCTAAAAAAATGTAAGTCTCTTCTAATTGAATGGTTTGTTTTTTTTTAAATTATAAAGTAAAATGATTTTCCTAATGCACACAATACGCATGTAGTATATAGATTAAATTCTGTCCTAATTAAATAGACCTAATCTGCATTTAGTCGAGTAAATCCTTTTTACCTTGTAATGTAATCAGATAACGGTAAGTGAATTCATTTATATAAAATTACTAAATCCTATATTATTTGCTTATTACATTTATATTTAACTTTACGTGCAAAGTAACCTACTTAATAAAAATTATTAATCGTTCAAACGTTTAGGCAAACGTAATAATATATCATTCTCATTATTTCCTGACCTGTTGAATTAATGCCTCGGCGATTTGTTAACAAATGATAATAAAAAATGGACCCGAACTCTTGGTGCATTAAGTACTTTGTGCGCTTTCCCGCCGAAAAGTCAGCCGTACATGCATAAGTTCAAGGAATGCGCAATGACGGTGTAAAAGCCTCGACTCGTTTCTCAGTCAGGGTCGTGTATACGTTTCAGCGAAGGCGCCGCGCGCCTCTGGCTTGTGTATACGTCTATCTACGTATATACATTTTATTTCACAAGGTATGCGTCGCTTAAGTATCACCCAAGGTCGGCTGTCGTACGCACGTGAACTCAATTCTTTTTTTTTCGTTTTTTGCTTGTGCTCAATTTACATGCTCCTTAATTATGCATTGGCTATCTTACTTTTATTTTTCTTTATATATTTGTTTTTACGGTTTTAAATATTTATTTTCTCGCCTCTTCAGGGTATATAGCTATATATACGTACGGTTGTAGGTATGATAGTTTTTTAAAGTCACTTAGATTATTTACACATTTGTAATGCCTAATCTATATACCCTCGTAAATATTATTTTATGATTTTTTTTAAATCCTATATTTTAAATTTATAACGTATTTGTCCACAAAATGTTTTATTCGCTAACATTTTACAATATATAAGTTTTTAATTAAAATGATAAATATAATAAGTCTGGTAGAAGTCGCACCCTGCGAAATAAACAATAAAAATCAGGCTAATCAGTAGCTTGCGACAACACTTTGGATTCCATTTTCTTAGCATTTATTTAATAATACATAAAACGGTTAAACATTTTATTTGTGTTTATAGCTTATTTCTATAAGCAGTTACGAAATTTCTATAAGGAGAGAAATTTTTTGTGAATATTACAAACCAGTCTAGCAAAAATTCGTAAACTCTAAAGGAATGTGGTGACATGTTGCGAATCTTGTAATTTTTACTAGACTGAATTGTAATTTTAATTTTTTTTTCTTTTCGAACATTATTTATTTTAGAAATTAAGAAAATTATTCTAGAGTTAATATAAATTTGAAATATTTTAATTAAATTTGTTAGATCGTATTCTATTCAACGTGAACAGAACACATGATTTTTAAATACCTTTTTTATAGTTTAAAATTCTATTTATTTATAGTTTTTTTTAATGAAAATTAAAGGTTATGAAATACAAGGAGGAAATTAGGAAATAATTAAAACACATCAAATTGAGCCGTTAAATATTAATTTATTTGGCTCGAAAGAGGAAAAGCTTCGCGGCATATATTGAATCGATCTAGGGATCGATTGCGTAAATTCATATTAGGAGGAGGTTAACTTGATTCCGTGAACCGGCCACGTGTTACCGATAGCTTAAAACGTAAATAGGAGAAGTCTGTCTTGAATTCTTGTGATCGACGAGGACGCGCAATCAATAGTGTGATGATCAATCACACTATTAGCTGATGCAGCAAGAGATCACGCTGGAGATCTCTATTCGCGATGTAATCACCGAAATACGCGTTAAACACGGTACATGTAAACCGTAGCAAAGATCAGGTATAATTCAAAATATCGTACAAAACGGAGGCACTAACTCGTCAAACTAATCAAAGCTGAGAAGAGATTTGCGCTGTACGAGGTGTCAAGACTGACTGTTCGTCCGGTCGGGATATGCATTTGTTTCTTTCAGAGGTTTTTTAGAGGGAGGAAGAATCACTCGATCGTACTCTGGAATTTTCCGTCGGCAACTACACATATTATTAAATAGAAATCACGGCGTCTGGGTTTTCCCGGTCATATAAGACACGTGTACCACGGTAAATTCATGTGCAGCGAAAAACCTTTGTTGCTAACTCGATTGAACGGTATATATTAAAACTATTTATTTTCTATGTGTAAACCTTTTGTATTATCTTTAATCGCGTTAAAATGAACATAATTTATTATTTATTCATTTGCGACGGAACTAAATATTATTTCTAAAAAAATTTTTGATGCCATCGGGATCCTTACCATGTTACCGCGACGCGTACACGTGTTTCACTGAATCATCCCTTTGAAGTAAACAATAATAGACGCGATTCCAACATAATTTTTTTATTATATTGTTACGTACGTAACATCGACGCGCGGATCGGCGCGTGTGTGAGAACGGTGTAGGATGACCGAAACGCGAAATATCATGACGAATGCAACTACAACAAAAAATCGCGGACGGTGGCCTAGTGGTTAGGTCTCGTGACTGGAAACCCGCGGATCCTCGGTTCAAGTCCCGGCGTCCGATCAATTTTTTATTCGGTCCTCTCCTATCACCTTCTCCATACGCAACAATATATATGATTTTAATTGTTTTTACGAGCTACCTTGCATCTATTCAATGTTTTTTCAATATTGCACAAACCCTACATTTTCCAAAAAAAAAAAAGAATAATAAATAAGTAAATAAATAAATAAATTTTTTAAATTTAGGAGTTAGGAAAAATTTCTAAAACTTACATTTAGTCTAAGTTTTAGTTAATATTGTGTAATTTTTTGAGTTTTTTCAGTCTGTTACCATATTACTAGAGACTCTCGTAATTTTTACTAGACTGCTTTGCTGTATTTACAAAATATTTCTCTCCATGTACATATTTAGTCAATATAATATTTGTAGGACTTGGAAAAATATAAACGTAATGTTATTATAATTTAACTTCACAATTTTTAATAGAAGGTTGAATTTAAGGCCAAATTTAATTTATGTTTATAAGTTAAAAATTAGTTTAAAGAGATCTCGAAACTTATTAAAAATTCAAACTTCCAGTACTTACAATTTCCAGATTTCAAATTAATTCGACAATGTTTTTAAATTGTAATATATAAACCATATAATTATTTGTTAAAACAAAGAGAACACAGTTCTGTGAATAGAACTATTGTGTCACCTTTTTTTTAGATTGAATTAATGATATTTATGCGTTCATTAGATTAAGTGTTAGACCTTGTAGGTATCAAAACAATTAATCTGATTAATCTATGAATATTATTTATATTCTGGGTTACGTTCTCTTTACTGTAGCGAAAATTGATGTATTTTATTATTATAATAAAATACATAAAAACCTTAACGATGACAGACTGATAAGACAAAATTTAGATTTTGCTTCAATAGATGTCTAGAAAATGCGAGAAAAGGGGTTTTTACACATATTTTATTAAAACAATTCATCTGGTTTTTATTAAATACAAATTCAACATATTGTTTATATTATTAGAAAATATTTATTTGAATTAAATAACATTCAATATTTAATTATATTACACATTGCGGGTTCACGAATTAATTTGAAATAAAGTAATTATATATTTGTATATATTAACCAAATGTATTTGTAGATAAAATTGATAATTACTCGAATTTACGACAATCATTTCTGATTAAATTATCATTTTGTACTGAAGACAGAAATGCCAACTATGAAACTACGTACTATTATAATTCATCGTAGGATTCGTTTGGCATGGGGTATGCAAGCATATGATTAATGTTCTAGAGAGAAATGTTCCGACCTTTAACTTAACCTATAAGTGCAATAATGAGATAACAATACCCTACATACATATATGTATATACATGTAGTGTACGTGTATCTGTATGTACACCTACAGTATAAGCAGTAATGCGAATAGCGTGAGTAGAATCATCATCTACGAGAACTTAATTCTCGTAATGTGCTATTATTTAGAATGCATTATACAAATTAATGCAAAAAGTCATACACAAATGCAAAAGAGCTCAGGTTAATTGTGCGCACATGGTGCGTTCGTGACTTATTTCATTTATTTTACCGACTGCGTGGAAACAATGTTGGTTACTCTAAAAATTTCTAAAAAGGATACAAGTAACCATGAATAGTTGGATCAACTAACGTGATTGATATTAAGTTGGTAATGCTTAGTATAACCAATTTACTTCTTGGGTTGTTGAAAAAAATAAATATTTACTATAAGTATCATAAAGTTAGTTATTTCGGGTAATCAAATAATTAGATCAACTACTTTATTTCAGCTGGAACTACTTTCTATTATTTCCTTATAACAACCAAATTAACTAGTAACAATTACTAATTATATTATTTATAACAAAAAAGAAACGAAATAATATTTTCTTGTGTCACAGATAATTATTAAACAAAAGTATAAATTGCTTCAATAGTTTTCAAATTTATCATGATCTCCGTGCTTGTAGCACTTATAATCTCCAATATACTTATGATATTTTTATTACTTTCTAACGCTTCAAGCGAATCATTCGTTGAACTCAATGAATTTGTATACTAGTTAGAAAGCTTAGCGATTTGAAATAGTTATCGTTAAGATGACTATTGGTTACTCAAAGTAACGGTATAGATTGCTTATATCAACTTATCAAATAGTTATAGTGACCATTTTTAATGCTTACAGTAAATCACAGTGAATTAGAAGTTTTATATGAAATAGTTATTCTAATCACTATATTAGTTAAATTCAGTACCATTAGATCATTTATTTTATATTATTATAATATTTGGCATTTTCATATTGATAAATCGAACTATTCATCTTACTTGCACACTTCCGAAGTACAGCTGCCTAGCTTAATTAACTTTATTTTTCTACGTGTGGGCAGGTACTCTCATTTACGACAATACAAATATTTCATCACAAAAATTTACTCTTCCCATACGATATGAATTTTGCAATAATATTCTACTCTAAGATATTTTTAGAAAGCGTGAAAAATGAACAGTTTGCGGAAAAGTAGTAGTAGTCAAGGTATCGTCAGCCAGTAGTACCATTTCTTTTCATTATTGGCATTATTCTAGGTTATTCCAACAGCCAACAGTTAGAAATCATTTTCAAAGCGAAGAAGTAATAAACGCGTATACATCACAATAAATGTCCTTAACGCGTTATATATACCTACATATATATATATATTTCGTCTAGAGGAAACGGTACAAAAGAACTATATACTCGCACGAAGGTTTATAATCAATCAAAAGCCCACGTAATATACGAAGATCGGTCTTGCAAAGGTAGCACATGTCACCCGTACGTACGTACAAGTCTCCTTACTCGCGGTAGTCCAGTCCATTTATAAGCGATGATGTTTTCTCCAATCTAAAAATATATATATACACATACGAGCGCGTGACGTGTGACACTTGTCGGGAATGCGTTGGATCGCCTAAGCGACATTAAAAAACTTTTCCACTGTAAACGGCTCGCGTAATAGAAAAGGCGTTCCCCAGCGCCCACTTTACGACTCACTTCCGTTCGCGTTTATGAAAGTTTCTTCATTTCTTCGAGGGTGAAACTGCGATTAAAAATAGCCTTTATGCGAAAGACTCGTGAATACTTGTTGGTTCTCTGTCTCTCTCTCTCTCTCTCTCTCCTCCTTTTTTTACGAACGAGGGAGTTATCGGGATAGAAATGAGTGCTATTATTCACTTTGAACGAACCGGTTGTAGTATTAAAAAAGAGAAAAAAAGTGAGAGAAGAAGTAAAGAAATGTTAGTTGAGCCGTTCAAGGTGCTTCGCCCGATAACCAACGACGTCACCCGCATTCGCAGATTTCCTATACCTTTTCTCTCTGTCGGTCTCGTTCTGTTTACAATGGTGAATGTGAAACTCGCACGAGAGCCCTTATCGCCCTTTGCGAATTAAAATTACAACCGAGAATGGAAGCGTACGACTGCAGATGTATACAATTAAATCTAGAGTATATATAGGGTCATTGTTAACGATAATCCTCTTCTACTCCTCACGTTTGACTATGTCTCAAAGTTTAAAAAATGAAGCTGTGTTTTGACATTTGTGCTAATTCTTTGATAATAAATAATATACAGTTAAATTATTCTGTATTCTATAAAATGTAAGGCCACGTCCTTCCTTACAGTTACTTTCGTAATATTGCACTGAATTCCGATTAAAATGTGTCTTGTTCCGTGTGCCGTAGTTCATCGCGAAGAATAAACATTTATTACAAAATCTAGAAATTCAAGATTCGTAAAGGAAGACGCACGTAAAACCAAATCAATACGAGGAAAGAATGTTGATATAGAGCATGATAATAAAATTTGTCGGAACAAATACTTTAAACGCAAATAGAATATCGGCGGTGTCGCATAACGTGCGCATGTAAGGAAAATGAAGGAAACTATTCGACTGGTGTATAAGAAAGCAGTAGTAGCCATGAAATGTGAGGAGGACGTAAAGCAACGAATATACAAAGCTAGATAATCTCGTTTGGGTCCAGCGGTACAGAAAGCTTCGTTAGGAATTGGCACGTATATGAGCAAATCCACAGAACCTTTAATTTTGGGGAAGCGGGTAATATAGTAGTAAATAAGCAGACTTAGCAACATTATAACAACGGTTTCTGGTAGAAAAAGTAATTCGATGAAGGGTCCTTATCATTTTTTTAAAGTTGTTTTCATTAGCTTTTTGTTAGAGGCTTCATAAAGTTGCATTTTTGCAAATTTGACGATGGAAGTAGTACTCATCTTCTATTTTTTAAGCTTATAGAAATTATAATTCTTCACCAAATGTTACAGAAATTTTTTTTGACAACCTACACCATCTACTCTATTAAACTAAAAGTGTTAGAATAGTGTGCCTTCATGATACAGAAAAATAAAAATCGCAACTCTTGAGGAAGTCAGTTTTTGTAAATTTAGGAAATTTTAGAATTTTGATATTATACAAAGATAAGTTTTGTTTATAGCTATTGTGACTAATATTGCTTTTTTCGATTTGCAATAAGGATTCTTATTCTTTTTTGTGCTTAGCTGTGCCTCTTTTTCTTTACTAGCAATTCTACCTTAAACTTTTCAAAATCTCGGGCCCCTAGTCTTCCAAATTTTCATTTTCGCATGGCACACTCGACATTCACAAAAAAAGCATATATAAACTATATCTCTTTACTTTTTAGTAGATTATTGAGTCATCTACGTAAAACCTCAATTGAATTTTTTGTTAATTTAGATAATATAAGCTGTATAAAAGTATAAAATTTTATACCTTTGAACTGAAGTTCAAATTGACTATACGAAATAGGTTATTTCAACAGAAAAGCTAATATAAATACGCACACACACACACACACACACACACACACACACACACACACACACACACACACACACGCGCGCGCGCGCGCGCGCACACACATACACGCACATATCATTCAGTCAGCCTTACGCAAGTAGTTTGTTTACCATTAAAGAGAAGTATGCGAAAAGAAAATTATTTATCATGTAATGAATGTTTCAAATAATTTGCCATGTACTCATTACCAATTGAAACCTTCAAGTTGGAAGATTTATGGAGCAAAAAATGAAATTCCTGTTACAAGTACTCAAACAAAAAACCATTGTTACTAGGAAAAGAAAATTACAGTACTGTAACGGCACTTGAAAACATCCTTTTATATGAAAAATTGTTGTTAGATATTTCAATTTTTGTTTAATAAGAGACTTAATTATGTTGTTATATTCATAAATTATAGAATAAAAAATGTTCTGTTTATTTACGAAGTGATTTTTTATAATTTACCCTATGATACCCCTCATTAATATTTTAATCGTTAATTTCTTAGATAAGTCTTGAAAAGAAATAGGGGCCCTCATATTTTCCTACTATTTAACCTCTAAAGAAGTAGAAATCTCCATTAAAATCAATGTGCCTCCAAAAAAAAAAAAAAAAAAATTTTTCAAATGAAAATCAAAGGTTCCGTGGATTTGCTCATATACCAGCGCAGCTATATAACGTACCGCATGATAAATCCAAACTATATCTCCGAAGGAGATGAATAACAGTATAATATACCGAGAAGTCGTTCGAGCGATCAACGCTGGTTTACAATTCTCGCGTATGTGAGCATCTGTATTCTTATGCAAAATTCCAAGTCAATGGAAATCAAATTTCTTTTATTGTTTCGAGGACTGCTCCCTAAAAATACTCGAATACCACTTTTGGTATCGATGGAACGACTGCAGATGTATACAATTAAATCTAGAGTATATATAGGGTCATTGTTAACGATAATCCTCTTCTACTCCTCACGTTTGACTATGTCTCAAAGTTTAAAAAATGAAGCTGTGTTTTACATTTGTGCTAATTCTTTGATAATAAATAATATACAGTTAAATTATTCTGTATTCTATAAAATGTAAGGCCACGTCCTTCCTTACAGTTACTTTCGTAATATTGCACTGAATTCCGATTAAAATGTGTCTTGTTCCGTGTGCCGTAGTTCATCGCTAAGAATAAACATTTATTACGAAAATCTAGAAATTCAAGATTCGTAAAGGAAGACGCACGTAAAACCAAATCAATACGAGGAAAGAATGTTGATATAGAGCATGATAATAAAATTTGTCGGAACAAATACTTTAAACGCAAATAGAATATCGGCGGTGTCGCATAACGTGCGCATGTAAGGAAACTATTCGACTGGTGTATAAGAAAGCAGTAGTAGCCATGAAATGTGAGGAGGACGTAAAGCAACGAATATACAAAGCTAGATAATCTCGTTTGGGTCCAGCGGTACAGAAAGCTTCGTTAGGAATTGGCACGTATATACCAGCGCAGCTATATAACGTACCGCATGATAAATCCAAACTATATCTCCGAAGGAGATGAATATACCAGTATAATATACCGAGAAGTCGTTCGAGCGATCAACGCTGGTTTACAATTCTCGCGTATGTGAGCATCTGTATTCTTATGCAAAATTCCCAAGTCAAATGGAAATCAAATTTCTTTTATTGTTTCGAGGACTGCATCCCTAAAAATACTCGAATACCACTTTTGGTATCGATGGATTAATTTTACATTTGAATACAATTTCTTGTTTCTTATTCCATGAATTTCTATTGTCATAAAAACGACATTTTCTTCTATAAATTATTTATTTCTATTTTTCACCGTATTTTTCCATTTGTGTAATATTACAATTTACGAATTAATAAATTAATACGGACGGGGAGATATAAATGGAAAATACACGTAACCGTCACTTTTTCATACAAAAAATCTCGGACGTATTGATTAAAAAATCTTATTTGTATCGTTAATAACTTTTTTTTATCTACAACCGAGTATAAAATTTAATTAGCTCGTTGATTAAAAAGTATGCAGGAATGTAATATTGAACATTCTTGAAAGTATTAAAAAATTACTTCAAGTCAGAGACGGAATTTTTAGTTTATACATTTTTCACACAAAGATAGAATGTAACGTTTCAAATACACTTATATTTAATTACATAATATTATGTAATATATATTTAATTACATAATGATTGCCTTTAATATACTTTCTTTATTTATCTATTGAATTATTATATTTAAACGTCTTAACATTACATACATTTACATAATTTTTTAGAAGTTACAACGAAATTTATAGGTGTTCTTCATGTGTAAAAATTATTTTGCTTTACAAATTAAAAGATAATACTAATTTTAGAAAATATTTAATTTTATTAAAATCTTTGAATTGTTATATTTAATAATGTTTTTAATGGAATATTGAGAATCATAAAATAGACACTTTTTGTTACCTGTTTATCTTTCAAAAATTTATTCTTATCACAAATACAATAAAAAAATGTTTTGCAATTTTGAGACGAATATTCTCTGCAAACACATGTTTATGTCGGAAGGGTATTTTTCGAGATATGAATAAATTTTACAAAATTGTAGTCTTTATTACTTAAAAGATTTTTCGGTGACACAACTAAAAATAAGATTATATACTTTTCTAGTAGAGAAGGATACTTTATAAAAAGTCAAATCGAACGAAAATTATCCGAGTTATTTCACTAACATGATTTTATATTAGACATGCAATCATAAATATATTACAAAGAGCATCTAAATTGCCTACATTTTATTTTCAAGTCAATGTATTTTTTTAAGGTGTCACGCGTATTGCGATGATGTAAATATGAGGCACTCCTGTGTAACGATCGTGCCTAAAAATAAAGTTATGAATGTTATTTTAAGAAGGCGGGTTCATTATCAATTCTATATTGTACTTATAATTTATTGCACTGATTATTAACTTATTATTTTCTACTCTGTTTACAATTTGTTCATGTTTTCTAAGTAAAATTAATATTATTTAATTCTTTAATATAATTTTAATAATAGAATATAATTTATTCTAATCTGATATTTAACATTTAGTGGTCAACTTGACAAACGTTGCAACTATTTAATGACGGGATATGCTTAGCATATTTTGTTTTAACAATTTAAATTATTAATGATAATGCAATGAGCATATGAGAGATTCCACAGAACTTTTGACTTTAAGGTCAAAAGAAAATTGAAAATTTATTTTAAAGGCACATCTTTGAAACTTATCGAACCATTTCTAAATAACAGTAGTAGCATAAAAAACATATTTAAAAAAAAAAAAAATTTTTTGTAAAAAATCAAAAACAATTATTTTAATGTAAAACATACTACTTTTCATCAAAAAAATAAAATTTTACATTTTTCTTTCAAATTTAAGGTAAAATGTTAAAAAATTTGATTATATCATTATAATACAAAAATATCATTATAATAAAATTTTATTTTAAGCAATTAATAATTTTTCAAACAAAAGAAATGTAACAAAATATATAATATATACAAACATTGTAACTAATACAAAGATTTTTTTAATTATAATTCCTACCTTTAATTTAAGTTCCATTAATGTGTGTGTATTTGTGTTTAAGTATTACAATTACAAATATTTACTATAAGATGTTTAAATACCTTATTTTCTCGGAAAGTAAGAATTTCATTTTGTTACATTTTTCGTAAGTTCATTTCAGGCAAACAAAGAAGAATTTTATGTAAAGTATTTAAAACCAGTTTTTTAAAAGATTAATAAAAAAGAGCAATTACTTATATAACCATTTATAACATACTATCGATGTGCTGACGAAAAGTACGATTTTTTCAATGGGGGGCGCATACGTGTACCCAACTTTGCGAGGGTACAATTTTTTTTCTGTAAGTAGCACACTTACAAACCAAACGCGATTTTATTTGTCTGCTCAATAAGTGTCATTTTCCATGAAGAAAATTTATTAGAATAATTTATTATTTTTTTTTTAAGAGCTAAAAGTAAAATAAATTAGTTTTTTTTAAATAGACGTTACGGATATTCATAAAATAAATTAATCTATGTAGGTTGAAGCACACCTCTAAAACTTTTACATTATATTCTGTAATATGTGAAGATTATATAAAAAATTATCCAAACCATTTTTAATAAAAGTTTTTTTTTATATAAACCTAATAAAGCAAAAAAGTAGAGTGAATAACACAAAGAATTAAATAAAATGCGATAAACTATAATTTTTTTAAATAAAATATTATATATTATTAATATAATAAATAACGGTTACTATACTTTGTGACTTTTTTCTACAAGGAATGATTTTTTTAATATGATGAAAATCATCAAATAGCATTGAAAAGTGAAAGTAACAAAAAAGTCAAAAGTTCTGTGGAATCTCTCATATACTTAATGAAGTGTTTGTTATATTTATGAACTTCAATAAATGCATAAAGCCATGAGTATGGAGGAGCTGCATCGAAACGTTGCTAAATAACAAGTTACATGGTTTGTTTATCGAAACTTGAAAAAATATTTTCTTTAAATTTCATTCGCATTGACCTGTAATATTTTTGTAATTATTTAGCGATAAAGCAAACGATATTACCGGTAAAAATAGTCAACTGTTAGTAGGCAAAATAAAAGTAAAATTGGCAAGAAATAACGTAGTTATATATACGTAACAAATGTTTTCGTTCGGTCGAATGTTTTTATTCAACTGCAAAAAGAAGCAATCTTCAGGTTTCAAGGTAAGTGGCTTAAACGACAGTGGTGCAGTATCAGATAGTACTTTATCTGATAAAGATAACACCAGACACAAAAGGAAGGGGAATACATCGAGGAAATAGAGAGAAAATCGAATGAGTCCCCGCAATCTCATTGTTCGAACAATTAATAGTCCTTGAAAGCCGAAGAAGGCTTTTATATAACATTCATTTACACGTACACACACACACACACACGTATCCAATATATGTGTAATTTGAATACAGAATTCAGTAACGTCGAGTATTTGGTCACTCTTGATTGAAAAAAAATGTAACATGCAAGGAAAAAAAAATTATTTTTTCCTTAGATGCACGTGGTATTTGTGTATGCACGGATGTTTCTGTTTACGTTTGTTACATTCGCTAAGTTGTATACGCTTATCTACTTGCCAACAAAACTTTTACCCCCGAGACCAAAACTACGTATCCAAATAATACGTAGAGCTGCACGTATATAAGAGGTTGCACACACACACACACACACACGCACATATTCGCAAACTCAAATGTTTATACTAAAAGATCCAAGTTGCCTGAAATTTGAGTCGACTAGAACCATTTCTCGAAAGCGAATGAGATTTATCGAGAATCTTTATTTGTGCTTTGTCTTTAGTTCCCTTATACTAGTAGGGTTTTCTCAGCGGCAACGGATATGGATTTTTCTTTATCTATTTTGTGGTTGCAACAGAGGGTAAGGACGTATATACATATACACATACATCCACACACATATATGCGAAGAGAAAAGAAATTGGGCTTGTCCGCGAAACTGTGTCAAAAGTGTTTGACGAATTTTTCATTCCGAGCTCGCGATAGCGAAGACGGCCAGCCTACCTCTTCTGTTCTCTTATGTACGCGCTCTTGGAAGGTTTAATGGATTGCACGGACTTGTACGAAAAACCGGTGGGTTCTTTCTCCCCTCGCTCGTGAACCTCGACTCGACGAGTTCTCTCTCATGAAAATTAATTCCACGCATTCGCTCTAAAGTTTCAAGTCCATGTACCATTGAGCTTGTGGTTCGTTTGTATTCCAAATTTTCACTAGGGTATACTTTGATCTCTACATATAACAAGCAGCTAATAAATATACGTATATACAGTCAACTTGATGATTAGTATTTGTTTATTCATTTAAAAAAAATTGCACCTAACTTAAATAGTCTCTTCGTACTCTTCCGATCAAATGTTAGATATATATTAATTGTTACACATTTGTTTGTTCAAATAATTTTGATAAATACATTTTTTTTAAATTACGGGTAACTGTGCGGAGTAATGCAGTAATATTGTTTAATACTCGTAACTCCAACTCTTACCTCGTAGAAACATTTGCAGTTATACGAAAATAAATGATGATATAATTAGCGTTCTTGTCTCACCTGCAACAGAAAGAGGAAAATACATTTTATTTATAATAGTAGTATTTTTATTTTTCAATATAATATATATTTAGAACATAATAAGTTTTGTTTTCAACTAGAGTGTACTTCGTAATTTTTTTTTATTTAATCTACAATTCTAATCTAATATAAACATTTAGCTAATGGCAATTTTTTATTTATTATTCGTATAAAACATAAATATTTCACTTATCATGTAAAATGTACAATTTTAAATAGACTATACACTATATCATTCTGAATCCCATATAAATTCTAGACTGTACGTCAGACTCAACTTGGAATATGTCTACTTGCACTTTTCATAAGTTAAATTATGAATTTCCTTTGCGCTTCTCGAGTTGTGCATTTTGTATTTTTGATGACGGCAATTCGTTATTATAATTTATGCGTTGCAAAATCAATTATAAAAATGTGTAATAATTTAGAATCCAAGGATCAAAGACAATCATTTTATTAATTAACGGAGGTTAAAAAGTAAGAAATAATATTAATGTATTACAGCGGATTAATATAAAACAGTATAGTAGCAGAATCTTAGTCTCATAAAAAAAGTTAGTAATATTTACTAATATATGAATACAATTTGAATATTATCGATATAGTTGATAGATTACTAATTCTCTTAATCCAGTGGCGAAGCTAAGAGCTTAATTATATTACACGAATGCACTTTGTGAATTTAATTAAATGAGAAGTTCCAGTAATATATAGGCTTTGTAAATTGCATCCTCTAGCGCTGTATTACGTGATAGTTAATATATATATATATATATATATATATATATATATATATATTAATCCTCTTGGATTTCAAATATGTACTTTCAACTCATAGTAAAAAGAAAGATTTGTAAAAATCATCAAAATATGCTAATATTAATTAATTCAAATTTAATTGAATTTATTTTATATTATTCAAAAATTTATGTCTCCTAGCCAAATGATTTTGCCACTTTTTTAAAATTTGTTTACGTATTATATGTAAGAATAGGTGTCTTTTTACCGTATATTAATTATTTTTAAATTATCATCTATACTTATTTGATATGATATGTCATATAATATAAGAAATAATTTAAAATGGAAAAAAGATTTTTCATATCAATTCGAATTAAAAAAATAGTAGACTAATAATTTAGTCCTTGATTTGAGTTTTGATGGTACACCCGGTGGGGGTTCCAAGCTAAATAAATAATTTAATAATAAATAATAATATACGATAATATTTGAAAAATAGGAGAAGACGTATATTTGTTTACAAACGAAATACGAGACTTTAATACAATCGGTATTCCGAGAACCACCCTTTACCAAGAAGTGTTAATTATTGACTTTTATACTATTGGCAAGAAATTTCTTCGAAACGCGATCGAATTTTAGTTTCACAAATTTCGCACAAAGGTCAATTGTTTATAAACAAAGGCACGTCTTCCTGTGCTTCAATTCAAACACTATTAATTTTTTAATTTATATTAAAATTATTTCTTCAACTCGGTTATGATAAAAGTTGACTTTCGTACGATTATGTCTTGATTACCTATAATTTACCATTGTAACTAAAATATTTTCGATTCAGTACGCGTAAAATTATTTTTTACGTTTGATTTTTGGATCGTAAATTGCTTTGTTGCGTACCGTGGGCGTAAAATTCATATTAACATTTTACTATCCCAAAATTAAGCGTAAAAACAAATTTTACGTTCTCCGAATCGAAAAATACAGTTTGCAGCGCAGGCGTAAAACTAATTTTACGGCTCTGTAACCAAAAATACTATTTTTCTTTCTAGTAGATAAAAATTGACTTTGACACCCCTTTCAGTTTAACAGTCTTAGATGTTGAAATATTAATAGAAAATATTTTTATTGAACAATTGTACGGTCGATCGATCAGTTGATCATTAACCCCATTTTAGAAGATCGAGGGTGTACTCGTGTGCGGTCGAATGTAAACTGTGTATCTGGTACAATAAATATCGAACTTGAGCATATAGATGTGCGTATGTATATGCATAGCAATATTGTACATTTCAAAATAACTTTGATTGTCTCTCTCTCTCTCTCTCTCTTTCTCTCTATCTCTCTTCCTCGCGACCTCCCTCTCTCTTGTCTCTTTCTCCTTGTTATACGGCTGCAGTAACATTGAAGCCATGCGTGTAAACATGAATACGCTCAGGTGTAGAAACGTATAAACGTACCGATAAGCGCGTATAATACATACATTGTACATCAGTCCTGTAACCGACGTGTACACCTGTATTTAATCGCAAAAAAAAATACTTGATCTTTGAACATAAAGTTCTTATTGAAACGATAAAAAGTAAGTGCATGAAAAATAACTGTATCGTATTGCAACATTTTTTGTACACGCGTATGTGCTTAGTGCATACCGGTTTTAAACATTTATATATATACATCAAACTTTTTAATGTCAAAGTGTTAGTATAAGAAAAAAAGATATTTCTATATAATCGAATATAATCCTCAGTAAATCTACGTATATATGTTTAAAACTGTATTTAAATTTTTTTTCGTGTCAGGCTTTTATTGCTTGAATATTCATGAATTTAGTCATATCGCTGTTAGGTGAATTCGACGTTATATTCGTTATTTAGTATTTTGATATAGCATTTTTATAGATCAATCTCCAGAAATTAAAAAATATATTCCAATATAAATTAGCTTAAAACTCATTTTCGTGTGGTTGATATCTTTACTATATGATCATAAATTCATTTTTATACTTATTGGTCTTTATAATGGAACATTCACGATTGTAATCGCGCTTAAAATTGCAATACGATAATATATCTATATAGCTTAAAATCCGATCCTTAATTGATATTATATTAACGAAAGATGTTTTAATATTTTTCCCTTTTTCAAATATAATCCACAGTATCTGCTGTCATACGTATATCAAACGTACATTATGAACATATTACGAATGAATAGGAAATGTCTGTACCTATTACGTATTACAAATAACACGAATAAAAATTACGTAATCTGCGTGAATATTTGGTTTTGTATATATATTGCCAATACGCGTTTGGGGATAATGATTTCCTATTGGAAACATAGCGAGGACTAGGCGGTTGCAAAAATTCAGTCAGTGTATATACCAGTTGAACTACGTATCACCCTGATCTATGTATACAAAATATGTATATAAATGGATACGTATAGAAATACATATATATATGACCGTATATATGTACATCAAGTGATAGAAGAATGTAGAGGATGAAACGGGATGAAATGGCGTTGCACTGGAGCTCTATACATATGACTCCAAGGGTATGAAAGCCGTCGAAACGGAACTATCACCAAGATTACGTGGGTGTGGGTGTGTGTGTGTGTGTGTGTGTCTGTGTGTCGTGTGTCTGGGAGAATAAGAGAGCACACCGGAAAAATGAATTTTCCTCGCTCGCAAACTGGCTTAATGGACATTTGGTAAGGGTAAAAAACCTTCATTTCCTGGGGAATGAAAGTAATAAGATTACATAAATATTATAAGCGTGAATTATCTTTCTATACGAAATTTCAAATATTAGCTCCCGCAGTGCTGCTAAAGATTCGAGTTGCTGTTTATACTGATGCTGTTGAATATTATTTGGACGGTCAGAATAAATATGGATGATTTTGTATATTTGTTATAAATTTCGTTTGTTTACTTCGATACGTCGATCATCGTAATTTTGATAATTACTGGAGTCGAGTAATTTACCGTACTTTCCATATTTGATAACATTTTACTTTCCAATAGATACAATTACGTTAATACAAATATACACAATTTTAAAATAGAACTATTATTTTAACGAACTTTTCTTTTACTATAGGATTACAAGTTTAAAGGGTAATTATTCTTATTATTCGTATGTACAAATTTTTATCGGAGTGGACACATTATACTTTAAACTTTCGTAAGAACGAAAATCGCCTTTTTTATAGTTGAGTCATTTTCTTAACAATGCATTCTTCATCACTGTCCTTCCTATATTCTCTCTCGTATTTCGAGTTTTTCTACATATTTTCACGACAATTTCAGTTTCGTTTCGTTCTCTTATCCGAAATTTATCATCCTTGTTCGTTGGCCCTTTGTCTCTTCTTTGTATTTGCCTCTCCGGCATTCTCCCTCGTTCTCTCTTACGTTGAGTCTGCCCTCTTGCTTCTGGTCTATTCATTAGATACGCTCGACGTCGCGAGTGGCACGGCTGATATCGCCAAACACGAGACGAGGACTAACCCTGGTTAAAGAAGGAGAGAAAGAGCCCATAAGGGCGGAATAGGGTCAGGATGAGACACATATAGAGAGCTCCTGAGATAAACGAGGGGATAGACGGTTTTAGGAATGTACTTATTCATGCGGTATAAATCGACAACGGTTAAACAAAGAAACGAGATTTTCTTTCTCAAGGGTACTGACGTTATATAATGCAACAAGTTTCGCAGAAGGAATCTAGCGTAAACGTGACTATTCAACAATATTCAGTGTCTTTATTCGTGTGAACCACTTTACTTAATTTAATTATACTATTTTAATTCATGAATTTGATTAAATGGTGATTAAATCTACAAAAAGTGACTTACTTACAAATTTAAGGAGATTAATTCAAAATTATGTGTATTCGTGATAACCAACTAGCTCGATGTATACTGACGCTGGCGTTTCTCTACGTTCTTTGAATATAACCACGACTATGTGAATAGCTCTCGCTTCGCGTTCGCATTGTTGATATTTCATTTGTTACTAAATTAAAGATTTTTCTTATATAATGACGTATTATGTATGTTCTGTGCAATTACTAAGAAATGGATATGTATTAATTAGGTTTATATATTAATTATATTAAGAAAAATTATTCTATAACGGTATTGTTTAGTTTTTAGGCACGATCACGTTAAGCAGAAGTGCCTTACATTTTCATCATCGTAAAATATGTGATACCTCAAAAAAGTAGATATTTTGGCATAAAAATAAAATTTATGCAACTTAGAACTCATCCTTACCCCTTCCTAAAATATATGTATGGATGTGTGTTTGTATGAAATCCTGTGACCGAAATTACTCTGCTAATTTTTAATCGATTGAGCTAAAATTTACAGGGTATATTTGTTATAATTATAAAACTCTGTGGTCCTATTTTCAGCTGTATCGCTCATTAATCGTTGAAGATATCGAGCGTTTGACAATTTGGTAAAATTGGTTTATATACACATTATCTCCAAAAATACTATTCTTACGTACATAATGAATTCAGACAAAATGTTCGTCTTAAAATTATAAAATTATAAAATTGAAATTATAAAACTTCTTCCTATGCAACACTATCTGATTCGAGCAATATTTTCAAAAATATGTACATGAAAACTATGACAATCATTAAAAATCTACAAAAAAGCACTTTTTCGTTATAAATTAAAATGTATTATTTTTATATAAAAAGTATAAATCGGCAAAATAATCTTCTCAAAATTACAAATCTTTTGCCATTAAACACTTCATGATTAAAATCATTAAAAATGTATACAAAAGTACGTTTTTTCGTTATAAATTAAAACGTATTATTTTTATATAAAAAGTGTAAATGGGCGAACCAAATATACATAAATGAATATAAGTTTAATCATGACAAGAGCAGAATAATTAATAGAAATTTTCGTATTTTGACAAAATCTATTTACTATAATTACAATATAAATATTGTGTTACTAGATGTAGAAAAATAAATATAACTAAATATTTATAATTAACTTATAGTAACTAATTAACTTAAATTTAAATATTAAAATTTTATTATAACTAGATTAAAAAATATTTTAACTAATACCAAGTCATACAGTTATCATATAATTTAGTAAATTTACGAATTAAGTATGCACATTCAAGTTCATGACTAAATTATTGACTTAAACAAGACAACAAGAAAAATTATATACACTTTTGACATCTAAATATTGCTCGAGATAAACGTCTTTCTCTTCTTCTAGTGCATATTCATATAATCCGTATACAAAATAAGAATAATAAATTTTCAGCTTGGATGATGAGATATTACTGGATAAAATAATACATTTTTATGAGTGTACGAATCGGCCTGGAAAACTTTTATTAGTTTTATTTATTAATTAATAAAAATAATAAAATAATATAATAAATTAGTAAAAATTTAATATGTAGCGATTTTTTTCTTTGTACTACGCGAACGTTAAGCGTACGACGAATTCGGCCAAGCGACCCGTTTCTCAAAATTGCGCTCGAAGACAAGCGCGACGGGGAGATAGGAGTAGCGTTCCCCACTATGTCACTCTTCCGAGCTATAAGGGTACTGGACAGGGCCTGTAGGGTTATCGGCGCTCACGGAGCGGTGGTAGGGCGACTCCAGCAAAAGGGATAAAAGAGAGCGACTCAAAGAACGCGGGGATTGAGTTTGGACGAAGAGTCCGCGACGCGACGCAATATGTATTAAGAGAATAAATATAACTACTCTTCTCTTTAATTCTGAGTTTTTTTTAAAATAAAGAAGGCCATCCCTACAAATATAATATTACTAAGATATAATTTTATTATTATTTTTATGTAGATTGTAAAAATGCTTCGATACGAGGAGTTATTGTGTACAATATCAATAGAGAAAGAAAAGCAAGCTATCAAGAAAAGACGGATCCCTTTCCATTTTCCTGGGTCAAAAGTAAATTACGTATATATTATATGTATATTCTTATTTAAATCAAATATTCCTCAAACATAAATATATCACCATCGTGAGAAATGTAATACTATAAATAATTAGTAAAATAAGTCATTTTAAATGTGCTACGTATATAAACAAGTTAATCGAACAATTCAGTCAATTTTTGCCTGATTTGGCTAAATTTTATTTTCATAGTAACTTCTAAATATTATAGTCGATCGAACCCGGAATGTAAAAGCGTATAGCTTTTATATATTTCGGCCCCTCTAGTTTCAATGTGAAAAAAGATTTGGGTTCGTCGAGATAAATATTTAAACGTTTTATTCATGGTACCGCCAGCATTTACAGTGATAAGAGAAAAATGCTTTTTTGTTTCCACATTTTTTGTTATTTCAAGCATATCCTCAAAAATTCTTGATAACAAAATGCCTAGAAAACATACTGATCTCTTCATATTTTATTATACACATACGAATGCCCGAAGAAACCGCGAGCAATCATAATTAGAACGTAATTAAAAATAGTTGTGTACCACGTTCTTAATAAATCGAATCATCGGTTGAATTTACATCCGATTAAACGTACTCGTTTCAATCAATAATAGATAAAATCCATATGAAATTACTGAGAGCTATACAGAAATTCCACGAGTTCATATTTTCCTTGAATAAACAAACGTACCTTGACTTGAAAAATAGAAGAACGGAATTCATTTTAAAGTCTATTTCGACTTCGTATTCGACTGAAATATGTCCTTACTCCAAGTTGAGTACACAACAAAAACCCACAGGTAACTCGAAAAAATGAAAGAAAAAATGGATAAAGTAAAGCGTCATCGACATAACAGCCAGCAGTCGCTATTGGAATTGGGTGCAGCAATGCAAACGTTTGTGAGCAGGATACCAATGGTATGTCGGTAGAATTGTTACACGCGTTTGACTTAGGGGTTAGGTATGATTACATGTCGATCTTCTATGTGTGCAAGATTCGTATTATATTATATATGTATATTGTCTAGTGTAGGTGTAGGTGAATTGTGTTCTAAATGGGTGTTGTAGATCGGAATTTGATTATACTCATTGTTGAATAGAAAGGAATTTCGTTATTTTCTTAGCGTATTCTTACTTGAGATAATACGTTTCAACTTAATGAGTTGGTTATGGTAATTACGAAAAACATATTTTTTCACACAATAAAATACATCCAATACTGAATGAATTGACTATTAAATATTGTTAAAACGTTAAAATTCTATTTATATTATTATATCTTACTTATTATTGTAATTTACAAGCCGGAAATGGAAAATTTTCGACTTTGAAACATTCTGCAAGGAGTTAGGAAATAAAAAAAATTTGAAAAACAACAATATAGACGACAGTGGTATCCGTACTAAAAAGTATATTTGATAGTTGCAATAGCGGCATCAATAAATCCTGAGAGTAAACTCTTAACTCTCTGAATAAATCCAGTTAAAAAAGTGATAATCCAGGGTGGTAAGATAAGCTCAACATAATTCTAGCCTAGTATCCCTCAAAAAGCTCGGTGACTCGATAGAACGATGATGATAGCGCGCGGGAGGATCGCCTCAACGAAGCCATCGAGGCATGCATCGCGTATCCACTGTTTGCGCGACACTACTCCCAGATAGTAAAGAGAGCGAGGTACCGGGAGAGAAAGAGAGACAGAGAGAGAGAGAGAGAGAGTGGTGTTGGATTTCTAAATAGCGAGAGCGTGGCGTGGCACAAAGAGACCGGGTGGTTGTAGTGCAATGTCGAGCCTCGTTCGAGGTATGGTGGGAACGTACGCTACAACCCCGTACTTCCTAGCCTAATTGGCTAATACCGCATGCACCGATGTTAACTCAACCTCTGCTTTGCGCCCGAGTTAATTTACGCGCCAGAGACAGAGCCAGAGGGAGAGGTAGAGGGAGAGGGGGAGAAAGGGCGTATAGCGGCCACCCACGTAACTACCCTTTCACGACGCGACCTGATGAGTGCACGTTGCCTCTTAAACGCAAGCCCTCGTGGTACTCTCGATTTAATGTTTAACTTCGGCCCCTATTCTCTGGGTTACTTGCCTGATTAACATTTTTATGTCTACTCTTCTGTAAACCGATCTCGATATGGTGTATTATTAATAAGCGCTGCATATATACATGTATAACCTGATTTATCGAAGCAAAATCGCACATTGATAAATAATATAAATAAAACTCGGAAATTCTCGGTAACGAAGGTACATAATATTGGTCAGTGGCGCGAGAAATTTACCTAGTAACACATTCGATATACCTAATTTAAAAAATTCATTTATTTTAACTTTCAATTTATTTTAGTGCTATGTATATATCCTTATATTAAAGTAAATAAATAAATTGGTAAAAGCAAAAACGAGTTTTTAAACGTCGAAACGAAAAGGTACAGCTAGTTGGTTTTGAAGAGAACAAGAAGCTTGTGGAAACTACTCGAGTAGAAATTTTAAATTGGCCACCCGATTTGAAATAGATTTGGCTTAATATGTTATTTCTATATGTACATTTTTACATTTCTGAGTGATTTTGTATTATACTATTATGAAAAAAAAAATCAAAAATCAAAAATCAAAATTACTTATTACTTATATTCCTAAGAAAATTAAACAGTTGAACTCGAACCTTGTTTAAAAACTCTAACGATTATGACAACCGTTTACTGTAATTAAAGTTTTATCGTGTAAAGTAAATTTTTATTGTCCCGTTCATTGAGAAGACGCAAATTGTTAGTCGTAACATTTCATAGTTATGTTCTTAATTACATAATTTAACAACTTGATATTTTAAAGAATATAAAACTAAAAATAAAGAAAATGTGTATAATTAGCATTTATTAGATACAAAATATTATGATAATAAAAATGTCTAGAAATTGTCGATGGTACAACTACTAAATAAGAAGCACGCGTGAGTCATATCTACTTAATTTCCTCAACTTCTAGAATCGTGCAAAAAATCGAACGTAAACGATTAAACATAAATGCATTTGAACAAATTTAAATATATACACAGTCGTTTAAATAAAACACTCGTAATAACAAGCTGATACGAATAAAAAAGACTGGAAAGATTATTGCATTGCAATAAAAGATCATTTTTCATTAAATAAAAGTCCAAGTTTATAGGTATATAATAGGAAATCCATTAATCCATGGGCTAGTTTATCGAATTCCCATTTGAGTTATTCTTTTTTTTTATTTCGCACGCGTTAAAAGGAGTCTACAGTCCCTAGTTTAGTATCCGAGCAAGGTGAAGCTCAACAAGTACGTTTCTTCGGGTATCATGATTGATGATACGTCGAAAAGCTTCCTCGCACCAAGTCGAATCTCGGAGAAAATTTTTCACGTACATTCGTGCGAGCTCGATCGATCAATGCTGCGCAGAATATGTCGATCTGCAAAAATAATAACTCTCTCTCTCTCTCTCTCTCTCTCTTTCTCTCGAGTTTTTTTTTCTCTGTACTTTTATAAAGAAATTTTACCGAGATTTATGATCAACTATTTATAGAAGAGAGAAAAAGAATTGATATACGCATTGATAAATCATTTTTCGTAACGTGTCACTGAAATAACTGGTTATAGATTTAAATACCCTTGAAACATCAATCCGCATAACACATTTACGACAATAAAAATGGTCGCGATATGTACCAACGCAATAATTTGAGTTGAATTTAGCTGAGAGTTATGAATATTCATCCGCAAGATTAACTTAAAGGTTTATTCCTAAACGTTTTATGAGACAAGTATAGAATGTATTATCCATGATCGTCAACTCGGACACTTTTCGTAAATCTATATAATTTTTAGGTATACACTTTAATCCAATCTACGCGCAAAGTATCGTTTAAGTTTTCAATTACATTTATTTCCTTACGATAGCTATCAACGATAACCCAGCAGTAATAAAAAAATATATATACGTACATGTGTGCACAGAAAGAACGATTGGAATCATGTAACTAAATCCGCAGTAATCGCCGACTGGTAAAACTTTTGATGCGATGAGTTGTATCGTTGCTGGGACGCATAAAGAGCAAATGAATGCGTTGCGTGCTTGAAAGACAGCGAATAGAATTACCTTGGTAATTGCACGTAAAATACGCTTAATTGTCAGAATGCGAAGCAAGAGGGGGACAAGTCGACAATAACCACGGTGCGCCCGGTTGCATACCGGGCCTTCCGCTATAATTAATTTCCGTAAATGTGTAGGGATACTCATACTACACGCGACCGAGAGATATTCCTTCTCGCGCACACATACACACATATATATATACACTCATCTACACCCATACTACTTTCGTTATTCTGTGCGCACAAAATCGCTTTCATTTCGTGTCAGTCGAAACGTTCGTCTGATTTATTCATTTTAATCTTTGCTTTTTGATACATTTCAAGGCTTATGCACTGAGAGAAGTAATTCTTTAAGTTAAATACTCCGATTCATTTGAAAAATTAAAAAAAGAAGTCTTTGATCAAAGACACAAATATTTATTCCAATACACTGTCGATAGTAACAAATAAACGTGTAAGTTGAATCAAATGTATTCACTTCTTTGTTTGAAATGCATATTTCTTCATAGTTAAGAAATCAGCTTTTAATTCTAATAAATCATTTTTTCGGATTAAGTACATTGATTTCCTTGCACCGAATGAGATTGTATTTATAGTTAACATGCATGTAGTTAATAGAAAAATATATTTGTTTTGTATTAATTAACATCTAAATAATATATTCAAAAAAGTATTAATCTACGGATCAGGTAAAACCAACGGGCATATCCACGTGTGCGCGACGCGCGTGTGCGCATATGCGTAAGCAAGGTTAGCTTAGCGTGCCGGCGAATATCGGTAATAAAGTATATTAAGAGCGCGTACCTCGTACATCAAAAATTGCTTTATGTGTCGTCCCATTATATCGGTTCCTCTTAATTACATAATTTAACAACTTGATATTTTAAAGAATATAAAACTAAAAATAAAGAAAATGTGTATAATTAGCATTTATTAGATACAAAATATTATGATAATAAAAATGTCTAGAAATTGTCGATGGTACAACTACTAAATAAGAAGCACGCGTGAGTCATATCTACTTAATTTCCTCAACTTCTAGAATCGTGCAAAAAATCGAACGTAAACGATTAAACATAAATGCATTTGAACAAATTTAAATATATACACAGTCGTTTAAATAAAACACTCGTAATAACAAGCTGATACGAATAAAAAAGACTGGAAAGATTATTGCATTGCAATAAAAGATCATTTTTCATTAAATAAAAGTCCAAGTTTATAGGTATATAATAGGAAATCCATTAATCCATGGGCTAGTTTATCGAATTCCCATTTGAGTTATTCTTTTTTTTTATTTCGCACGCGTTAAAAGGAGTCTACAGTCCCTAGTTTAGTATCCGAGCAAGGTGAAGCTCAACAAGTACGTTTCTTCGGGTATCATGATTGATGATACGTCGAAAAGCTTCCTCGCACCAAGTCGAATCTCGGAGAAAATTTTTCACGTACATTCGTGCGAGCTCGATCGATCAATGCTGCGCAGAATATGTCGATCTGAAAAATAATAACTCTCTCTCTCTCTCTCTCTCTCTGTCTCTCTCTCTCTCTCGAGTTTTTTTTTCTCTGTACTTTTATAAAGAAATTTTACCGAGATTTATGATCAACTATTTATAGAAGAGAGAAAAAGAATTGATATACGCATTGATAAATCATTTTTCGTAACGTGTCACTGAAATAACTGGTTATAGATTTAAATACCCTTGAAACATCAATCCGCATAACACATTTACGACAATAAAAATGGTCGCGATATGTACCAACGCAATAATTTGAGTTGAATTTAGCTGAGAGTTATGAATATTCATCCGCAAGATTAACTTAAAGGTTTATTCCTAAACGTTTTATGAGACAAGTATAGAATGTATTATCCATGATCGTCAACTCGGACACTTTTCGTAAATCTATATAATTTTTAGGTATACACTTTAATCCAATCTACGCGCAAAGTATCGTTTAAGTTTTCAATTACATTTATTTCCTTACGATAGCTATCAACGATAACCAGCAGTAATAAAAAAATATATATACGTACATGTGTGCACAGAAAGAACGATTGGAATCATGTAACTAAATCCGCAGTAATCGCCGACTGGTAAAACTTTTGATGCGATGAGTTGTATCGTTGCTGGGACGCATAAAGAGCAAATGAATGCGTTGCGTGCTTGAAAGACAGCGAATAGAATTACCTTGGTAATTGCACGTAAAATACGCTTAATTGTCAGAATGCGAAGCAAGAGGGGGACAAGTCGACAATAACCACGGTGCGCCCGGTTGCATACCGGGCCTTCCGCTATAATTAATTTCCGTAAATGTGTAGGGATACTCATACTACACGCGACCGAGAGATATTCCTTCTCGCGCACACATATACACATATATATACACTCATCTACACCCATACTACTTTCGTTATTCTGTGCGCACAAAATCGCTTTCATTTCGTGTCAGTCGAAACGTTCGTCTGATTTATTCATTTTAATCTTTGCTTTTTGATACATTTCAAGGCTTATGTAATATTTTCAATGATTTTATGCATACTCTTCATATTTTTTCCTTTGTCGAAACTTTATTAACCAATGAGGAGTTTATTTAACATATTACACGAAGAAGAATGTTCAATAAGATAAATAACAGATACTACTGATTATATGTATTAATTGGGCGTACTAAATGGCATGCTGGTAAAATCAATAAGCTAAGAAATAGACACACGTATATATATGTGTACACACATACATTCATACATGCATACGTATTATGGAAAATAGAGGATTTTTGATTATAAAGTATAAACTTGTAATTTCCAATCTTGAAATTTCGATTTGGCCAATTTGCTAAAACAGGTCAACTTGAATTATATATATATAAAAGCATTTTCACTGCTTTTCGTCAAAAATAAGTTAAATTACGTTTAATTATTAAAAATACATTTTTCTTAAAGCACATTAAAAAACTTTTTATGTCTCCGGTCTGATGTGTTTAATTACTTCCCAGGTCATCTTCTTCATTTATCCGAGTATTTATCAGGAAAAAATAATACGGTACAAATAATTGCAAAGCACGGTTTATATCAAATGTAAACTGTAAACTTATGGATTTTTTTGCTAATTTCAAAAGGCGCCATTTTTCTCTATTTCAATTTTCCAAGCCTGCAACTGCTGATTTTCTTGGTTTGTATAATCTTTTTTTTTACTTTACGATGTGTGTAATAATATTAATTTGGACCAAAGCTATAAACATTTCAAATTGACCTGTTTTAGCAAACTGGCCAAATCACAATTTCAGGATTGGAAGATAGAAGTTTTTTACTTTATAGTCAAAAAACCTCTATTTTCCATAATATGTATGTATGTAACAGTAATCGGTAAAGTAGCGCGTACCTCGTGACATCAAACATTGCTTTATGTGTCGTCCCATTATTATCGGTTCCACCAATGGAGATTTATTAAAAGTGTGGGAATTAACCAAACATTGATTCAATATTTTAAAGGTAAGCAACATTTGTATTTCTATAGATCATATATATACGTGTAAGTTTCTAACCTCACTTTTCACAACTACTCCTTATCATTAACGTTACACTTTTTATCACGAACCTCTCTCCTCCTGTAGAAAATGCCATAGAAGACCTTTCAACTTTAGAGGAACTAATATTTCATGCCAGTACTGATTTCGCGAATTAATTCCACTACCTGGAGTCCGCACTAAGTTGCAAATAAATTTAAACTTTATGTGTGTAGCATTTAATGTAGATGAGCTTAACTATTCTAATCTAACAATATTCAATTAATTATGTGCATTTCAATTCATACGATGAATTGTTACTTTTGTAGCTCAAGAGTAGGGAAGAGAAGAAAATTGCAGAGAAAGAGATTACGACTCTTCAGATAGTACAACTTCTATAGAAATTCTATATCAGGAACCTTACAATTCTAGTTTTGAAGAATGTACTTTACCTGCAACGGTAGTAAATATTGAAGAAATCAATACCAGTGCTGAATTTGAAGTACAAGAGACAAATAAGCAACCGGAGCGAAAGAACTGAAAATTTCAAAAGTGATTCAGTGCGATTTGGAAGAAATTTTAAAAGAACATCCACTGTAATACAATTGGATACGATAATAATATGAAGGGATATTTAGTATCGTTACCGCGTCACTTGGATGTGCATAAATTTATTAAATTAAACATCTATGAATACGTAAGACCATTTAAGATCCACATTAATGGAAAGGGTCAGTATGTATGTGCTAAACGAGATTTGTATTAATAAAGTTGTAATAAATTGAAAATTATGTGTTTTTTATTGTATACTTTATAAATATATATGTACATATATTAATACTATTTATTACTATTATTTTGATAATTAATTTTTAATTCCAGTAGGTAATTATTTTAAAGGTTTCATTAACAAATTACTAGTTTAATTAATTAAGAGGTTTCATTTATGAGCTTTCACAAATTAATGAGATTCGAATATTTGTTACAATTCATTTGTGAGTAACGACGATAATTTTAATCTTAAAATTACGCAGTATTAACTGTTTAATAATAATTTAATACCACTTGAACCCAAGTACCCTAGTATTATTTAAAAGAATACTGCTTGTAAACAAACAATCCATGTCTTAACTATAAAGAAATATTCATTTTCAATTAAGTCGCGCTACTTAAATAAATATTTCTTTGTCTCAAAGAAATATTCATTTGCCGTAATTCAAATCCCTGTGTCTTTATATTAAATACACTGGATTTGAATCAAAGATTTACTTCTCTCAGTGTGTAATCTTTTCAATGATATTATGCATACTCTGCATATTTTTTCCTTTGTCGAAAGTTTATTAATCAATGAGGAGTTTATTTAACATATTATACGAAGAAGAATGTTCAATAAGATAAATAACAGATACTACTGATTATATGTATTAATTGGGTGTACTAAATGGCATGCTGGTAAAATCAATAAGCTAAGAAATAGACATACGTATATATATATGTACACACATACATTCATACATGCATACGTATTATGGAAAATAGAGGATTTTTGACTATAAAGTATAAACTTGTAATTTCCAATCTTGAAATTTCGATTTGGCCAATTTGCTAAAACAGGTCAACTTGAATTATATATATATATAAAAGCATTTCACTGCTTTTCGTCAAAAATAAGTTAAATTACATTTAATTATTAAAAATACATTTTTCTTAAACACATTAAAAAACTTTTTATGTCTCCGGTCTGATGTGTTTTAATTACTTCCCAGGTCATCTTCTTCATTTATCCGAGTATTTATCAGGAAAAAATAATACGGTACAAATAATTGCAAAGCACGGTTTGCTATACCATATCAAATGTAAACTGTAAACTTATGGATTTTTTTGCTAATTTCAAAGGGCGCCATTTTTCTCTATTTCAATTTTCCAAGCCTGCAACTGCTGATTTTCTTGGTTTGTATAATCTTTTTTTTACTTTTCGATTTGTGTAAAAATATTAATTTGGACCAAAGCTATAAACATTTCAAATTGACCTGTTTTAGCAAACTGGCCAAATCACAATTTCAGGATTGGAAGATAGAAGTTTTTTACTTTATAGTCAAAAAACCTCTATTTCCATAATATGTATGTATGTATGTATATATATATATATATATATATATATTATATATATATATTATATATATGTATGTATGTATATATATATATAATATATATATATATATATATATATATATATATATATATATATAATATATATGGGTGGTACTCAGTGAAATCGAAGATGAAAAAAAATTAGTATTGCTATGACTGTGGGAATATGTTTTAGAGGTATCCAGTAGTTCTCCTCTATTTTTTCAGATTTTTTTGGGGCCATTATTTTAAGTTACAGAGAGTCAAAGTTGACATTTTAGCACTTTTTTGCATTCTATGCCCACTTTTAATGAATTTGTATTTTGTATTAAATACGTATATTCAGTTATTTTAATAATAATATTGATACATTTATAGTAATCCTTTAGATTAGTATCATAATTCTTAAAGTGGTTGTAAAACTAAAAAACCAGCATTAGAAATGTTTAAAAATTAATTTTTTACAATTGTATAATAATATTTGTATTTTTAGCAGCTTACAGGGGATTAGATGGATACTGAAACAAGTGGAGATACTTTTCTACCATTCCAAGGTAAGTGCACAAATTTTTTTGCAATGATCATGCTTATAGATTCATCGTTATAAGGCAACAAATATACATTTCTATTAATCTTTCGTGCACTTTTCCCAGATATTTTGACCATAAGTGATCTTAATGATTTAGACACACTCTGGAAATTTATAGGCAGTTTCTGACTATAAAAAGACATCTTTTAGACAGTATTAGGTTTCCAGAGTCCTGTGTGGCTTACAAGAGTGTGACAGCATACATGTATGACTTTAAAAGTATTTTTAATGAAAAGTTCAGAAAATTTTACAAAAAAAGTCATATTTATGTTTTTAATGAAAAATGCATCTCCTGGGAGTTATACATTCATGAAAATGGGCATATAATGCAAAAGGTGCTAAAGTGTCAACTTTGACTCTCTGTAACTCAAAATAATGGCCCCGAAAAATTCTGAAAAAATTCAGGAAAACTACTGGATACCTCTAAAACATATTCCAACAGCTATAGCAATATTAATTTTTCCATCTTCGATTTCACAGACAACCACCCATATATATATGTTTCTCCCACCTTCTATAATGAGAATAATAATTTTTAATCAAAATGTTTTCTTTTGGCATCGATAAATTGATTTTTGAGGAGAAATTAATAATTACAATCACTATATACTTCAAGTCATTGATGTAAATAGTAATATACTATAATAATTGTCTAAATCAGATAATTTTTATTGTCTAACAGTTTTAATATTCTAGTTCAGGTTCCGTTCGGTAATAAAAGTTTTTTACACATTTTACAAAGCTTTAGTGGTACGCATATAAATGAAGAGAGAATTTATATTATAATAGTTTTGAAATATTCGAACTTAACTATTATATAATTAGCGTAACACATAATTGTACATATAATGTATTATAAGCAGCACGTTTTAAATTATATTATATTCAAACTTCCCAACTTTTCCTCTTTATAAGTCATATAATACAAATGTGCTGTGGAAGCATCTTGCAGCTAACGTATACTTTAAAATCTTTACACGTAATTATTTCCGGCATATGCAGGATTTATTCATTATTCAATTTAAATTTTGAAAAATAACCACGAGCACGGTATAATGATATATCTCGTACGTAATTACTTATAAACAGAATTAAATAGACTTATTACTATATTAAAATACGAAAGTTACGTATAAAAAAGAAGAAATAACTTAGGTTATACATCATATTTTTTTAGTAATAAAACTTGGCGAACTTGAAAATTACACGATCATGACTATAAAACATACAGTAACTTATCTCGCACACAAAAAAGAAATTGCCTTATTACCTAATGAAAGTTGAACGATCACGCGCATCTAGTAATTGTGAACGACGAGCCGTGAAAAAGAACTAGTCGAGCGTAAGACGACGGGTCACGTGTGGCTCATGTCTGTGAAAAAAAACGTGGATCTATGGAAGATTAACGACTTGAAGGCACAAGAGTGAAAGAAAGGGGTAGCTAACCTGCTGTACCTTCGAATCGTAAAGTTTCGCGGCGCCCGGAAAATGAGGTTAATATAACGTTTCACTTTTTGCAACCACTTTTTTTCTTGATGTGCAAGGCGGTTGCGGTAGCTATAAAACTTGAAAAATTTGCATCCTACCGAGCGCAATCATAAAATGAACGCAAGTGACAATTATTATTATTATTATTATTATTATTATTATCCTAGTTTAATTAATTAAGAGGTTTCATTTATGAGCTTTCACAAATTAATGAGATTCGAATATTTGTTACAATTCATTTGTGAGTAACGACGATAATTTTAATCTTAAAATTACGCAGTATTAACTGTTTAATAATAATTTAATACCACTTGAACCCAAGTACCCTAGTATTATTTAAAAGAATACTGCTTGTAAACAAACAATCCATGTCTTAACTATAAAGAAATATTCATTTTCAATTAAGTCGCGCTACTTAAATAAATATTTCTTTGTCTCAAAGAAATATTCATTTGCCGTAATTCAAATCCCTGTGTCTTTATATTAATACACTGGATTTGAATCAAAGATTTACTTCTCTCAGTGTGTAATCTTTCAATGATATTATGCATACTCTGCATATTTTTTCCTTTGTCGAAAGTTTATTAATCAATGAGGAGTTTATTTAACATATTATACGAAGAAGAATGTTCAATAAGATAAATAACAGATACTACTGATTATATGTATTAATTGGGTGTACTAAATGGCATGCTGGTAAAATCAATAAGCTAAGAAATAGACATACGTATATATATATGTACACACATACATTCATACATGCATACGTATTATGGAAAATAGAGGATTTTTGACTATAAAGTATAAACTTGTAATTTCCAATCTTGAAATTTCGATTTGGCCAATTTGCTAAAACAGGTCAACTTGAATTATATATATATAAAAGCATTTTCACTGCTTTTCGTCAAAAATAAGTTAAATTACATTTAATTATTAAAAATACATTTTTCTTAAAACACATTAAAAAACTTTTTATGTCTCCGGTCTGATGTGTTTAATTACTTCCCAGGTCATCTTCTTCATTTATCCGAGTATTTATCAGGAAAAAATAATACGGTACAAATAATTGCAAAGCACGGTTTGCTATACCATATCAAATGTAAACTGTAAACTTATGGATTTTTTTGCTAATTTCAAAAGGGCGCCATTTTTCTCTATTTCAATTTTCCAAGCCTGCAACTGCTGATTTTCTTGGTTTGTATAATCTTTTTTTTTACTTTTCGATTTGTGTAAAAATATTAATTTGGACCAAAGCTATAAACATTTCAAATTGACCTGTTTTAGCAAACTGGCCAAATCACAATTTCAGGATTGGAAGATAGAAGTTTTTTACTTTATAGTCAAAAAACCTCTATTTTCCATAATATGTATGTATGTATGTATATATATATATATATATATATATATATATATATATATATGTATGTATGTATATATATATATATATATATATATATATATATATATATATATATATATATATATATATATGGGTGGTACTCAGTGAAATCGAAGATGAAAAAAATTAGTATTGCTATGACTGTGGGAATATGTTTTAGAGGTATCCAGTAGTTCTCCTCTATTTTTTCAGATTTTTTTGGGGCCATTATTTTAAGTTACAGAGAGTCAAAGTTGACATTTTAGCACTTTTTTGCATTCTATGCCCACTTTTAATGAATTTGTATTTTATATTAAATACGTATATTCAGTTATTGTAATAATAATATTGATACATTTATAGTAATCCTTTAGATTAGTATCATAATTCTTAAAGTGGTTGTAAAACTAAAAATCCAGCATTATAAATGTTTAAAAATTAATTTTTTACAATTGTATAATAATATTTGTATTTTTAGCAGCTTACAGGGGATTAGATGGATACTGAAACAAGTGGAGATACTTTTCTACCATTCCAAGGTAAGTGCACAAATTTTTTTGCAATGATCATGCTTATAGATTCATCGTTATAAGGCAACAAATATACATTTCTATTAATCTTTCGTGCACTTTTCCCAGATATTTTGACCATAAGTGATCTTAATGATTTAGACACACTCTGGAAATTTATAGGCAGTTTCTGACTATAAAAAGACATCTTTTAGACAGTATTAGGTTTCCAGAGTCCTGTGTGGCTTACAAGAGTGTGACAGCATACATGTATGACTTTAAAAGTATTTTTAATGAAAAGTTCAGAAAATTTTACAAAAAAAGTCATATTTATGTTTTTAATGAAAAATGCATCTCCTGGGAGTTATACATTCATGAAAATGGGCATATAATGCAAAAAGGTGCTAAAGTGTCAACTTTGACTCTCTGTAACTCAAAATAATGGCCCCGAAAAATTCTGAAAAAATTCAGGAAAACTACTGGATACCTCTAAAACATATTCCAACAGCTATAGCAATATTAATTTTTCCATCTTCGATTTCACAGACAACCACCCATATAGATATATATATATATATTTATATATATATACATATATATGTTTCTCCCACCTTCTATAATGAGAATAATAATTTTTAATCAAAATGTTTTCTTTGGCACGATAAATTGATTTTTGAGGAGAAATTAATAATTACAATCACTATATACTTCAAGTCATTGATGTAAATAGTAATATACTATAATAATTGTCTAAATCAGATAATTTTTATTGTCAAACAGCTTTTATTATTCTAGTTCAGGTTCCGTTCGGTAATAAAAGTTTTTTACACATTTTACAAAGCTTTAGTGGTACGCATATAAATGAAGAGAGAATTTATATTATAATAGTTTTGAAATATTCGAACTTAACTATTATATAATTAGCGTAACACATAATTGTACATATAATGTATTATAAGCAGCACGTTTTAAATTATATTATATTCAAACTTCCCAAACTTTTCCTCTTTATAAGTCATATAATACAAATGTGCTGTGGAAGCATCTTGCAGCTAACGTATACTTTAAAATCTTTACACGTAATTATTTCCGGCATATGCAGGATTTATTCATTATTCAATTTAAATTTCGAAAAATAACCACGAGTTAAATCGTATTAATCAGAAAACGGTATAATTCGATATATCTCGTACGTAATTACATATAAACAGAATTAAATAGACTTATTACTATATTAAAATACGAAAGTTGCGTATAAAAAAAGAAGAAATAACTTAGGTTATACATCATATTTTTTTAGTAATAAAACTTGGCGAACTTGAAAATTACACGATCATGACTATAAAACATACAGTAACTTATCTCGCACACAAAAAAGAAATTGCCTTATTACCTAATGAAAGTTGAACGATCACGCGCATCTAGTAATTGTGAACGACGAGCCGTGAAAAAGAAACTAGTCGAGCGTAAGACGACGGGTCACGTGTGGCTCATGTCTGTGAAAAAAAACGTGGATCTATGGAAGATTAACGACTTGAAGGCACAAGAGTGAAAGAAAGGGGTAGCTAACCTGCTGTACCTTCGAATCGTAAAGTTTCGCGCGCCCGGAAAATGAGGTTAATATAACGTTTCACTTTTTGCAACCACTTTTTTTCTTTGATGTGCAAGGCGGTTGCGGTAGCTATAAAACTTGAAAAATTTGCATCCTACCGAGCGCAATCATAAAATGAACGCAAGTGACAATTATTATCATTATTATTATTATTATTATCCTAGTTTAATAATTGTCTCTTACTTGATGAGCTGCATAATTTTTTTAAAGTGCGCCGATGTGTCATTTGTTTGCTGGCTATATCTTAATTATACTTTTATATTAAGAACGCCAAAGAGAAAAATACTTTTATTAATTTTAACGTTCTTCATTGTTTTAATTGACATACATTTCAAACAGTTGGACATACATTTTTTAAATTAAATTTATAAATACTATACGGGTTACTTTCTCGTTTGTTGACACTTGCTCGGTTTATCTACCAGATAAAATAAAGACCCATGAATATTAGAATATTGTTAAATATTAGAAGCTTCTAATTTTACGCAAATACAATTATCGTTATCATAAAACTCTATTTGTCAAAGCGTTAAATATATCTTGGTCACATTGTTCAACGTATATAATTGAGTTATCGTCAAACATTTGATTTAGAGACGAATTATAATTTTATTAAGCGAATCGCTGGGATATTTTCCCAATATTTTGACCATAAGTGATCTTAATGATTTAGACACACTCTGGAAATTTATAGGCAGTTTCTGACTAAAAAGACATCTTTTAGACAGTATTAGGTTTCCAGAGTCCTGTGTGGCTTACAAGAGGTGTGACAGCATACATGTATGACTTTAAAAGTATTTTTAATGAAAAGTTCAGAAAATTTTACAAAAAAGTCATATTTATGTTTTTAATGAAAAATGCATCCTGGGAGTACATTCATGAAAATGGGCATATAATGCAAAAAGGTGCTAAAGTGTCAACTTTGACTCTCTGTAACTCAAAATAATGGCCCCGAAAAATTCTGAAAAAATTCAGGAAAACTACTGGATACCTCTAAAACATATTCCAACAGCTATAGCAATATTAATTTTTCCATCTTCGATTTCACAGACAACCACCCATATATATATGTTTCTCCCACCTTCTATAATGAGAATAATAATTTTTAATCAAAATGTTTTCTTTTGGCACCGATAAATTGATTTTTGAGGAGAAATTAATAATTACAATCACTATATACTTCAAGTCATTGATGTAAATAGTAATATACTATAATAATTGTCTAAATCAGATAATTTTTATTGTCTAACAGTTTTATATTCTAGTTCAGGTTCCGTTCGGTAATAAAAGTTTTTTACACATTTTACAAAGCTTTAGTGGTACGCATATAAATGAAGAGAGAATTTTATTATAATAGTTTTGAAATATTCGAACTTAACTATTATATAATTAGCGTAACACATAATTGTACATATAATGTATTATAAGCAGCACGTTTTAAATTATATTATATTCAAACTTCCCAAACTTTTCCTCTTTATAAGTCATATAATACAAATGTGCTGTGGAAGCATCTTGCAGCTAACGTATACTTTAAAATCTTTACACGTAATTATTTCCGGCATATGCAGGATTTATTCATTATTCAATTTAAATTTTGAAAAATAACCACGAGCACGGTATAATTCGATATATCTCGTACGTAATTACATATAAACAGAATTAAATAGACTTATTTACTATATTAAAATACGAAAGTTACGTATAAAAACAGAGAAATAAACTTAGGTTATACATCATATTTTTTTAGTAATAAACCTTGGCGAACTTGAAAATTACACGATCATGACTATAAAACATACAGTAACTTATCTCGCACACCAAAAAAGAAATTGCCTTATTACCTAATGAAAGTTGAACGATCACGCGCATCTAGTAATTGTGAACGACGAGCCGTGAAAAAGAAACTAGTCGAGCGTAAGACGACGGGTCACGTGTGGCTCATGTCTGTGAAAAAAAACGTGGATCTATGGAAGATTAACGACTTGAAGGCACAAGAGTGAAAGAAAGGGGTAGCTAACCTGCTGTACCTTCGAATCGTAAAGTTCTCGCGCGCCCGGAAAATGAGGTTAATAATAACGTTTCACTTTTTGCAACCACTTTTTTTCTTTGATGTGCAAGGCGGTTGCGGTAGCTATAAAACTTGAAAAATTTGCATCCTACCGAGCGCAATCATAAATGAACGCAAGTGACAATTATTATCATTATTATTATTATTATATTATCCTAGTTTAATAATTGTCTCTTACTGATGAGCTGCATAATTTTTTAAAGTGCGCCGATGTTCATTTGTTTTGCTGGCTATATCTTAATTATACTTTTATATTAAGAACGCCAAAGAGAAAATACTTTTATTAATTTTAACGTTCTTCATTGTTTTAATTGACATACATTTCAAACAGTTGGACATACCTTTTTTAAATTAAATTTATAAATACTATACGGGTTACTTTCTCGTTTGTTGACACTTGCTCCGGTTTATCTACCAGATAAATAAAGACCCATGAATATTAGAATATTGTTAAATATTAGAAGCTTCTAATTTTACGCAATACAATTATCGTTTATCATAAAACTCTATTTGTCAAAGCGTTAAATATATCTTGGTCACATTGTTCAACGTATATAATTGAGTTATCGTCAAACATTTGATTTAGAGACGAATTATAATTTTATTAAGCGAATCGCTGGGATATTTTCTCAATAATTCGAAAATCGAGCGATATTTCCAAACAACTTCGCTCGTAATGTTACATACAAAGTAGACGTTTCCTTCTTGTTTAAGATCCGACGTCTACATGTATACGTATTATACGTATGTGTATATATATATAGAGGTATGTATACACATCCCCTTGCGCGAGTGGAGTTTACACCGAGAAAGTCTGGCAATTCACCGTATTTACATCACATTTATATCTACCTACGTACGTATATACAGACATTACGTGTAACTTTATGCATGATGAATGAACATAGTAAAACTAAAGATGCCTTGTATGTATGGTATATCTCCCAAGGTTATATAGATTGATATACAGGCAAATATGTCTTATTTCTAATGAAGTAAGACAAATTAGCGCGAGAAATCAAACGAAGTTCAGTATATTGCTAATATTGTGTGCGTGGGATAAACTTTGACTTGGTTTGCTAATTAATTAAATTTTCGATACTTATAGTATACTGTAATTTACTGCGCTGTGCGGCAGAAATAATTGTAATGCATCAAAATTTTGATGGGATCAATATTATAATCTGTAATGTTCTTTATTTTGCATTTTAGAAAATATTAAAAAATGTACGTCTGAAGAAGTAAATTTGAAAAAATGCCCGATAATCAAAATTTGAATAATATTTATCACGAATCTATTAAAATTAAAAAAATCTACTTTATATTCCTATCGTGTAATTATAATATTTCCACACATTACTGTTAAAATGAAGAGCAATTTACAGCACATTATCGGTGAAAGAATAACTTGATAGGAAAGGAATCATCATAAATTACAATAGACATATATTTATAAGTACACATGCATATAATTATTACCTGAATTTAAAATCACAAATTGCAAGCAAATGAATCATGTAACATTTTCAGAGAATTTTGCATAAATGGCGATCGAAGCGACGTTTATAGCGTAACTAATTTTTCATTTCGTAATATAGAAAAGGTGTAAAAAGTTCTATTACTAGCGGTGTGAAAAAAACAGCTGGACGCATTAAGAAGCTAGCACGACAATGTCGTCATTTTTTATTTTTTTACGTAAGTTTGCGTTAACAATGATTAAATATATGTACTAAACATTTGTTTAATTTAATAAAACTTTTGCATAAAATTGCAGAGCTTTTCATAATAATTAAATGGAGACATACATTCTATAATTGATTGCAAATACATAATATATGTGTTTCTTTTTGTCAGAATGATAAATGGAATGAGAACGAGGTTCGGATAAAATGGAGTGGGATTAAAAATTGCAAATGAACTTAATTGATCTATAGAGTATTTTAAGCTTTCCGAGAATGAATGTTTGATTAATTGATAGACGTGTGATATTACTATATTAAAATACGAAAGTTACGTATAAAAAAGAAGAAATAACTTAGGTTATACATCATATTTTTTTAGTAATAAAACTTGGCGAACTTGAAAATTACACGATCATGACTATAAAACATACAGTAACTTATCTCGCACACAAAAAAGAAATTGCCTTATTACCTAATGAAGTTGAACGATCACGCGCATCTAGTAATTGTGAACGACGAGCCGTGAAAAAGAAACTAGTCGAGCGTAAGACGACGGGTCACGTGTGGCTCATGTCTGTGAAAAAAAACGTGGATCTATGGAAGATTAACGACTTGAAGGCACAAGAGTGAAAGACAAGGGGTAGCTAACCTGCTGTACCTTCGAATCGTAAAGTTTCGCGCGCCCGGAAATGAGGTAATATAACGTTTCACTTTTTGCAACCACTTTTTTTCTTTGATGTGCAAGGCCGGTTGCGGTAGCTATAAAACTTGAAAAATTTGCATCCTACCGAGCGCAATCATAAAATGAACGCAAGTGACAATTATTATCATTATTATTATTATTATTATCCTAGTTTAATAATTGTCTCTTACTTGATGAGCTGCATAATTTTTTTAAAGTGCGCCGATGTGTCATTTGTTTGCTGGCTATATCTTAATTATACTTTTATATTAAGAACGCCAAAGAGAAAAATACTTTATAATTTTAACGTTCTTCATTGTTTAATTGACATACATTTCAAACAGTTGGGACATACATTTTTTAAATTAAATTTATAAATACTACGGGTACCTTTTCTCGTTTGTTGACACTTGCTCGGTTATCTACCAGATAAATGAAGACCCATGAATATTAGAATATTGTTAAATATTAGAAGCTTCTAATTTTACGCAAATACAATTATCGTTATCATAAAACTGTATTTGTCAAAGCGTTAAATATATCTTGGTCACATTGTTCAACGTATATAATTGAGTATCGTCAAACATTTGATTTAGAGACGAATTATAATTTTATTAAGCGAATCGCTGGGATATTTTCTCAATAATTCGAAAATCGAGCGATATTTCCAAACAACTTCGCTCGTAATGTTACATACAAAGTAGACGTTTCCTTCTTGTTTAAGATCGACGTCTTATAGACCTACATATATACGTATTATACGTATGTGTATATATATAGAGGTATGTATACACATCCCTTGCGCGAGTGGAGCTTTACACCAGAAAGTCGGGCAATTCACCGTATTCTACATCACATTATATTACCTACGTACGTATATACAGACATTACGTGTAAATTTTATGCATGATGAATGAACATAGTAAAACTAAGATGCCTTGTATGTATGGCATATCTCCAAGGTTATATAGATTGATATACAGGCAAATATGTCTTATTTCTAATGAAGTAAGACAAATTAGCGCGAGAAGAAATCAACGAAGTTCAGTATATGCTAATATTGTGTGCGTGGGATAAACTTTGACTTGGTTTGCTATAATTAAATTTTCGATACTTATAGTATACTGTAATTACTGCGCTGTGCGGCAGAAATAATCTGTAATGCATCAAAATTTGATGGGATCAATATTATAATCTGTAATGTTCTTTATTTTGCATTTTAGAAAATATTAAAAAATGTATGTCTGAAGAAGTAAATTTGAAAAAATGCCCGATAATCAAAATTTGAATAATATTTATCACGAATCTATTAAAATTAAAAAAATCTACTTTATATTCCTATCGTGTAATTATAATATTTCCACACATCACTGTTAAAATGAAGATCAATTTAAAACGTGGAAACGAATCATCATAAATTACAATAGACATATATTTATAAGTACACATGCATATATAATTATTACCTGAATTTAAAATCACAAATTGAAGCAAATGAATCGTGTAACATTTTCAGAGAATTTTGCATAAATGGCGATCGAAGCGACGTTATAGCGTAACTAATTTTTCATTTCGTAATATAGAAAAGGTGTAAAAAGTTCTATTACTAGCGGTGTGAAAAAAACAGCTGACGCATTAAGAAGCTAGCACGACAATGTCGTCATTTTTTATTTTTTTACGTAAGTTTGCGTTAACAATGATTAAATATATGTACTAACATTTGTTTAAATTTAATAAAACTTTTGCATAAAATTGCAGAGCTTTTCATAATAATTAAATGGAGACATACAATTCTATAATTGATTGCAAATACATAATATATGTGTTTTTTTTGTCAGAATGATAAATGAATGAGAACGAGGTTCGGATAAAATGAGTGGGATTAAAAATTGCAAATGAACTTAATTGACTATAGAGTATTTTAAGCTTTCCGAGAATGAATGTTTGATTAATTGATAGACGTGTGATATTAGAATATTAAAAAATTTTAGAAAGAAGTTTAATTGATAATCTAAATTTTATTATATTAATTATGCAATGATCTTTTGTCTAATTAAATTTGATTGCCTATTTCTTAAGTTTTATTAAGCTCTAATAAGAACAATCAGTCAAGACCGATTAATTTAGGTTCGAAAATAGTTAAAAAAGTGATGTACACTAATTGTTAGTTATAATTCTATGTAAAGGAAGTTGCTTCCGTGACAACAAATGTTTTCAGCGCATATTAAAATGTTACAAAAATTTGCAATTTTGAAGGAAACCGATTTTAATATGTACGAGAACCCTGAGAAGCAAAGAATATTTAGAAGGATGTCAGTACTTTGTGTTCAACATTTTCTTTAAAGGAACTTTTGCTAAAACTTCAAACCAAAAATTTGTACTTTGCTTACATGAAAACTATAAAAAATTGAATAATAGAGCGATGTTAAAGTAGCACAAAAACAAATGATTCCCAGAAGAATTCCTTAGACAATTTCTAAAACATCAGCCTGGAATGAATCTGCTTCGGACCGTAATTGCGCTTAAAAAGAAAAGAGTCTCGAAGGAAGAGAGTAAGGAGGAAGAAGAAAAAAGTAAGACAAATTAGCGCGAGAAATCAAACGAAGTTCAGTATATTGCTAATATTGTGTGCGTGGGATAAACTTTGACTTGGTTTGCTAATTAATTAAATTTTCGATACTTATAGCACTGTAATTTACTGCGCTGTGCGGCAGAAATAATTGTAATGCATCAAAATTTTGATGGGATCAATATTATAATCTGTAATGTTCTTTATTTTGCATTTTAGAAAATATTAAAAAATGTATGTCTGAAGAAGTAAATTTGAAAAAATGCCCGATAATCAAAATTTGAATAATATTATCACGAATCTATTAAAATTTAAAAAAATCTACTTTATATTCCTATCGTGTAATTATAATATTCCACACATCACTGTTAAAATGAAGATCAATTTAAAACGTGGAAACGAATCATCATAAATTACAATAGACATATATTTATAAGTACACATGCATATATAATTATTACCTGAATTTAAAGTCACAAATTGAAGCAAATGAATCGTGTAACATTTTCAGAGAATTTTGCATAAATGGCGATCGAAGCGACGTTATAGCGTAACTAATTTTTCATTTCGTAATATAGAAAAGGTGTAAAAAGTTCTATTACTAGCGGTGTGAAAAAAACAGCTGACGCATTAAGAAGCTAGCACGACAATGTCGTCATTGTTTATTTTTTTACGTAAGTTTGCGTTAACAATGATTAAATATATGTACTTAACATTTGTTTAAATTTAATAAAACTTTTGCATAAAATTGCAGAGCTTTTCATAATAATTAAATGGAGACATACAATTCTATAATTGATTGCAAATACATAATATATGTGTTTCTTTTTGTCAGAATGATAAATGGAATGAGAACGGAGGTTCGGATAAAATGAGTGGGATTAAAAATTGCAAATGAACTTAATTGACTATAGAGTATTTTAAGCTTTCCGAGAATGAATGTTTGATTAATTGATAGACGTGTGATATTAGAATATTTAAAAGAATTTTAGAAAGAAGTTTAATTGATAATCTAAATTTTATTATATTAATTATGCAATGATCTTTTGTCTAACCAAATTTGATTGCCTATTTCTTAAGTTTTATTAAGCTCTAATAAGACAATCAGTCAAGACCGATTAATTTAGGTTCGAAAATAGTTAAAAAGTGATGTACACTAATTGTTAGTTATAATTCTATGTAAAGGAAGTTGCTTCCGTGACAACAAATGTTTTCAGCGCATATTAAAATGTTACAAAAATTTGCAATTTTGAAGGAAACCGATTTTAATATGTACGAGAACCCTGAGAAGCAAAGAGTATTTAGAGGGATGTCAGTATACTTTGTGTTCAACATTTTCTTTAAAGGAACTTTTGCTAAAACTTCAAACCAAAAATTTGTACTTTGCTTACATGAAAACTATAAAAAATTGAATAATAGAGCGATGTTAAAGTAGCACTAAAACAAATGATTCCCAGAAGAATTCCTTAGACAATTTCTAAAACATCAGCCTGGAATGAATCTGCTTCGGACCGTAATTGCGCTTAAAAAGAAAAGAGTCTCGAAGGAAGAGAGTAAGGAGGAAGAAGAAAAAAATAAGAGAAAGTGGGAAAAAACGAGGGACATAAAATAAAAGGATCCCTCAAAGAGCAACCTAGGCAATTCCGTAGAGCAGCGGAAAAAAAGGTGGTGTGTTCTTGTTTTTTTTTTTTTTTTTCGTACGGAAGCCGACCACGGAGTCCCCGCGGCGCGTAAATACTTAAAAGGAACAATCACGATGGCCACTCTTCCGCCTCCCGCCCCCGCCCCGTCCATTTTGTAGCTGAACGGGCTAAGAAAAAGAGAAAAAAAAAAACAAAGTGGCTGAACGAGCGAGAGCGCATTGTTCGTAGGTAAAGGACGTAATAGTCGTATAGCCTCGAAGTAAGGTACAAGACGAGGTAGCCGAGCTTGCGACCTTTGCGCCGTAAACCCTGGGTTATGGCTCTGACCCGCTCTCGGTCTTTCACTCTCAATACTCTAGGTTCGCAAAGGAAGCGAGATAGAACGACATCGTCGGTGCTTTCACGAATTTATATACACGTCGCGCCCGGTTGCACTATACCGTTGTGACTCTCTGACGGATAACAGGAAAAAGCTCCCAGCAAGCTGGTGCTGAGAGGACGAAACACTTCCACGCTCACCAACTTTATTTCTCACGAAGATGTAAATATATATGTATATATATATATATATATACCAGTTGCAACCGGTGCGCATATATTACAAGGCTAATCTATACACATTCCTCTTGCTAATATTCGACTCGTAAATACATATATACCTTTTTACACTATCTACGATACATCCCTTTGATCCAGTATACGGTATTTTTCTCTACGTTTTCGAGTAATCGTCCGTCAGTTACGTATATACAATGAAAAAAGGGGGACTCGATCCCCTAAGTGCCGTCCGATGCAGAAGGATCATCGGGAAGCCGTCGAGATTCTGGACGGGCGTAAAAACGCGAGGAATGCCACTCGCTTAGGGATTTATGAACAGTTTCCGTGGAAGGGATCTCCGAATACTCTCGATTGAAATTCCAAAGGCGATCGCGCCGTTTTGTTTATTGGCGTGGATTTTCCGCGAAGAGCCGTCGGTACGATCCTTAGTTCGAGGCGTCCTTCGAGGTCACTAGGTGAATTTTTATGCCCAGGACTAAAGCAAAAGTCGATCGGAAACTTGGGTGTACGTCGTTTTCTTCATCTTCGACGAATCCATCGATGGGAAGGGGGGATAAGTAGCTACTTAGATTATTAGATTACTGCTATAGCTGCGAAGTGTTTGGAATTTTCGTCAATTCGCTGATACAATCGGGAAAGATGCAAGTCATTTATTTTTATGAAGGTCTTGTACAATATTTATCCATGGTATATGTAATTGTTATTACCCTGGCATAGAAATATTCACCAGTTTCTAGCCAGTACATAGGTAAATTTAAGGAGAACAATGTTTAATTGTTTATATTAATGCAATTAATATTTCTGAATTTAAAAAAGTCATTGCACGTGTATTCGTAACATTATCTTTATTTATTGTTAAAATTATTTATACACTGAGAGAAAGAAATATTTGTGAGAAAGTAATCGTGCAATTGTTGCTATAAATTGACATTGACTTGTCATAAAATGATATTTCTTAAGTATTAACGCTCAGTTCTTAACTGTAAAGAAATATTCATTTGCCCATATTTAAGTCATCAGATCTTAACAGTTAAGAAACATCATTTGTCTCAAGCATTCCTTTCTCTCAGTGTACAATGTTTATATATATATAAATGTACAAATCAACTAAAAATGTTTCCATTTGATTAATACGTTGAATTGGGCAGTTTTCTACCTGGGCACTGACTATTTATATCTCAACTTTTTAATCTACATTTTTTATGACGTATGAAAATAAAAATTTCTTAACGAAAAGCTTTGTTGGACGCGGTGTAAACTGCACGTACGCATAATTACTATAGATACTTTATACCGGCGGTTAAATTTTCAAGATTTCGAAGGTGAAAACTGATTGGTGTCAGAGATGAGTCAGTGGCCTTGTTAGGAGTAAAACTGCACACAATCAGCTGAATCAACACTCTCGAACGGAAACTAGCCTCGTTTAAAGAATTGCAGAGCAAAGAAAATTGTATCGTATACGATAATTTAAACGATATTACCGTCAATCTTCAGTACGTGAGAGTAATTATTTTAATTGTGCGCGATGAAATTATAATATTATATATACAGTATAAATAAAACAGCACCTAACTCCAATAGAATATTTTTATACTTACGTTCATACATTGCACAATAATTAACGCGATAAATTAATAACGAAAATAAATTTAAAACAACTTATAATAATAATAATTTCAATAAACAAATCCAGTTATAATACGAATTAACGTATTCAAAGCATGCGAGTACGTGATCGCGCATTCAAATTGCACATGTGCCGCGGAGTGAATTCGCAGTCAGTGACAAAGGAGTACAAATAATCGTTCTAGAAAGAGATACGCTTATGCGCTATTAATTTCAGGCATTTTCACAATATATATATATATATATATATACATAAACAGGAAGGCATATAACCGCTAATTCTGATATATACGTTATTCACCCGATTTGCTTATATCGATCATCGATTTCGGCAAAGTCAATTTCAGTGTCGCCGGCGGCGACGGTATACGCGCGATAGCTCTTTTGGATGCCCGACACACCGAAGATGAACGATGCCGAGAGAAACTTGGAATTTTTTCCTGTAAACCGGCAATAAAAATGTAAAGTTTTTCGGGCACCGATGAAAAATCAACGATCATCCAAGCTGAAGGGAGAGGCACGGCTTTCGGAAAAGAGGATGCTGCATTTATAGGTGAAAGTTGGAAGGGACTAGATGCAACGCTGCAAGATGAGCTGCATATACATACATGCATTGTATAAATGTGTGGGTGTATGTGTATATATATACATATTTGTGTGTGCGTGTGCGTGTGTGTGTATTTATAGCTAGGTATATTACGCGAGGTGCTCGATATTTCTGGCGCGTTCTTATTTTTCCCCGAAGAAAGGCGGCAGATTCAGCAGCGGGGAAAATTGCTACAGGGTAATCTTTGACGTTTGATCATAGTCCATGTGACGACTATTTCACCCCCTATTTTATCATTCTATCCTTGACGTTTGTTATTTTTCCCGCGTCGATAAAGTCCTGTCTTGTTTACCAGAACGAGAAAGGCTAGTGTACCTATAGATAGCTGTGCATATTACATATATATGGGCTATTTCACGTCAAGTGGTACGATGAAAATTTTAAATCGCTCCAAAATTTGAAACAGGCTGGAAATATCTTTCAGAAGATAGAAAAAATTTTTAGGTGTTAAAAATAATTTGCCTAAGAGTTATTCCACCATGAAAAATGGAAATTTTTCAATTTTTTAGACAAATTTATATTTTTAAAGCCATTTATCTCAAAAACTATTGATTTTTTGAAAAAACATTGAAAACAACTTTTGTTCAAATTAATCTTTAGAACTTATCTACCTGGGTTACAATTCTTAATTTTAACATCTCGAAGAGATAGGGCACTTGGAAATATTGAATATCAAAAAAAGGCGACCACGCCTCAATCGATTTTGATCTAACACCGCTCAAAAGATCACATTTTTCGCGAGCTTTCGAATGGCGGTGGTTAGATTATTGGCCAAGACCGTTGGTGTAAGTTATACCCCATAAACCTCATAAAATCACTAATTTTCATGTATTTTAGGGCATAACTTACACCAGCGGTCTTGGCCAATAATCTAACCACCGCCATTCGAAAGCTCTCAAAAAATGTGATCTTTTGAGCGGTGTTAGATCAAAATCGATTGTGGCGTGGTCGCCTTTTTTTGATATTCAATATTTCCAAGGGCCCTATCTCTTCGAGATTTTAAAATTAAGAATTGTAACCCAGGTAGTTAAGTTCTAAGGATTATTTTGAACAAAAGTTGTTTTTAATGTTTTTTCAAAAAAATCAATAGATTTTGAGATAAATGCCCTAAAATACATGAAAATGAGTGATTTTATGAGGTTTATGGGGTATAACTTACACCAACGGTCTTGGCCAATAATCTAACCACCGCCATTCGAAAGCTCTCAAAAAATGTGATCTTTTGAGCGGTGTTAGATCAAAATCGATTGTGGCGTGGTCGCCTTTTTTTGATATTCAATATTTCCAAGGGCCCTATCTCTTCGAGATTTTAAAATTAAGAATTGTAACCCAGGTAGATAAGTTCTAAAGATTATTTTGAACAAAAGTTGTTTTTAATGTTTTTTCAAAAAAATCAATAGATTTTGAGATAAATGGCTTTAAAAATAGAAATTTTTCTAAAAAATTGAAAAATTTCCATTTTTCATGGTGGAATAACTCTTAGGCAAATTATTTTTAACACCTAAAAATTTTTTTCTATCTTCTGAAAGATATTTCCAACCTGAATTCAAATTTTGGAGCGATTTAAAATTTTCATCATACCACTTGACGTGAAATAGCCCATATATACTGATTTAACGTATTTATCGCATATACGGTATTTAATTATTGTACGTTAAATCTATATTTAAATTTTAAGAAAAAATATTTTTCTGAGTTTATGGAAAAAATTATTGGACTGAAAGTGTTATTTTTTTTTAATAAGATAAATAAATTTTGCTATAGTATAAAATTATATTTAAATATTATGTCAGTTTACCTCAAGCGTGTAACAATTCGTGTAACGGTTACACACTTGCTTATATACCTAAGAGTGCAGATGGCACAAGCAAGATTGTTATTGTTTAGTAGATGTTTAATTTAATATATATTATTTTAAAGTAAAAACCTATTAAGTATGTTTAAATAATGTATATATCACGAAATATTTCGTTTATTTTCTTTGTTATTATGTATGCTTAACAAAATTTTGTTTATTTATTTAATTATTAATTTATAATACAATTACACGTTTCATACATGTATACAAAATATAACGGAAACTTGACTAATGTACTTCACCGATAATGTTCGAAACACATTAGATAATTCATTTTCGAAAAATCAGACTGACAGGATATCGGTATTACAAACCTTGTCGGTGTACGATAACATTGACGTCACGAATTATTATAAATTTATATTATTTATGACACATTTCCATTATTATATATGGATAATTTCACATCAACTAGTCGGATCAAAATTTTAAAATATACTCAATTTTAGGTAAAGGCTGAAAATATTTTCCAGATTACTCAAAAATAATTTGTTCATAAGTTATCTCAAAAAGTGATTTTTTTCAATTTGTTTTTTTAATTTGAAAATGAAGTACACACAAACCACATGTAAATATTTATCTTTAAAATAGCGCGACTATATAACAATTAATTTTTTCATTTATAAGCCTGAAAAATACCATACTTTAAAAATTTTCTAATGATTTTCAGGTTATAATTGGTCTACAATTTAGTAAAAAATTATTGAAGTTCAAAAAGTTGCAAAAGTCGTAATAACGGAAATTGTGTCGATTATGTCATTTTAACAGTGTATAGTAAGATAATGAGAATTATTTATTTAAATATTAGACGTGCATTATTTCATGGCAATATAAAATTAATTTCTATAACTTTGTTCTTCGTGCAGGGTTACACTTATACATCAAAAGGCGCGACAGCGCCTGACGCAAGTATAGTGCGAGAGCCATTATATACAGCTAACTAGCCCCTCAGATTTTTTTCATTATAGTTTTGGCAAAATTTGGAGAAAATATTAACACGTGTACAGTGATTTGTAACATAATTTATAAGAAAAATTACTTAAACATTTTAATGTTTACTATAAAATGTAACACAAAGTACTAAAACGAAGCTACGCCCCTACGTTACTAAACTAGTGGGGCCGAAATATGTAAAAGCTATACGCTTTTACATTCCAGGCACGATCGTTACAATAATATAGTAAATGGTTATGTGTTGATGGTGCCTTTCACTTATTAACATTAAATAAAATTTGATTGTAATGTATACAATAAAAATTAGAAACATTAAATAACAAAAATTTCGCTGGCTATTTTCTAATTCCATCATTTAAAAGAACAGCATAAATTACTTGAATTAGTCATTACAATTGTTTTTTGTAGAAATTTAAATGGTTTGGAAATTTTTATCACATTTCCCTCTGCTATTAAACAGGCTTGGGACTGTCATACTTCAGATATAATATTAACATTAACATACTGGGGGGGCCGAACTATAGCTGGCGCTTCGCGCTCGCACCGTTGGCGGTTTTTGTTATTATATAAAATAATAATATTAAAAATTAGAATTGTAATTATAGTATGCAGAATTATTATTTTGCATATACTTATATGTTCTAATAATAAATTTATAGATGTTAAATTTTAGATATTATTCTAATATTCTGAATATCAATGTATTGAAGAGAAAAGTGTTGTTCCTCAAATATCTCAAAAATTAAAAAAAAAATATTTGGCAAGAAAGAAGTAATAGGAAACACATTTTTGAAAGAAGAGGTAACGTTAAAAAAAATACATATGTACATAATTTACATATGTTTATATAAAACCGTATAGTTTATTTTTTTACATTAATGTTCCTTCTAAAGAATATTTGGTAAAACATTATTAATGGGACGTATATAAATTAAGAGTATGAGTATAAAAATTAAGAAAAAAGTAATTATAATGTTTGAAAAGACAAATATATTTAAGTATATAAATCAATATATTCTTAGAATTCGCGGACACAATAAATTCGTTATGTTTATTTACCGTTCAAGTCCAAATTTTTCAAGTTTAAAAACAAAGTTTTTTGTTTAATTTATTTCATTTTTCAATTAAATTTTTATTTAAAATTTTAGAATAATTTGGACATATTTAGATTATTTTCAAAATTTTATTTTGTGTGTGGTAAATATTTTTTACCGTTTTCTATTTTTTTATATCAAATTTTGTTATAAAAATATTAGTTTTTTTTTAATAAATAAAATTTTTTATTATAATTCTTTTTTTTATTCAATTTTTTGTATTAAAAAATAAATAAAAAAAGAGAATTGTTATAAATAAATATTTTTGTAAAAAAAAAAAAAAATTTGAAATTCAAATTTGGATACGGGACGCAGGTTACATAAAATGCGATATATATTATACTTATGGTGTATATGATGGCACTGATGGCACTATTTAAACGGACAATAAATATAACGTTAATTTATTTATTTTATTGTGTATATAAAATTATGTATATACATTATGTGTATATATATTACGTATACACATAGTTTTTATATGATTTACATGAAGTTTTACTGTAGGATATTAGTTATTCTAATATAAAGTTAAGTCAGTTAAGTGAGCATTACAAAATAGCAGAAGCAGCTCTTGTCCAGTACTTGTCCAATGTTGGCAGTGTTTGAAAATAATAGAATAATAAATAGAATAAGATTTATATTTTATTTATTTTTGAAAATATTAAGTTGTCAATAACTAAGTAATATTTATTTTTTTACATTTTATTTATATTTTAAATTGTAGAATACATTATAATTAAATTTAAAGATAATTTATATAAGATAATTGTGAATTATAGGAGTAATTCACCTACTAGGCAATTTTAATACAAGAGTAACAATGGTAGTGAGTCGAACAATAATGGTTCAATTCAACAATAACCACGAGCCTCTTGTTTTGTATTGGGATAGTTTTGGCGATTTTTAATCTTTCTCAAGGTTGATCTGGTATACATTAACGGTTTGTGACATTTTATTATTACATTTTTTAATTTATTTTAAATTACATTAAGTTTGCATTTAATGTTGTATTTATTATTTTACTGTTAAAGTTCTTATTATGTAATAATAATAACAATAATTTAAAAGAACGGCACTTATAATTATAAAAACCGAGAACATATTCAGGGTAAATATATAAATTACATAGATATTAATTTTGAAATAAGCTTATAAAATTTATAATTTAAGCACAGTATAATTTGTATTTAACATATTTAAAAATTGTTAAATTATGTAATTGTGCAATATTAATAAAAGTGTTTTGCGAACATCATTAAGATTTTCAATCCATTAACTGATATTTAATGTGTTATCTTCTAACACTTTTATTACTTAATCTGATATTTTTTATGGTTTTGAATATTTAGCTTTATTTTCTATTACAATAATAATAGTTTTTTCTTTTTATTTTATATTTACAGAAGTAGTGCTGATACCAGTTCAAACAAAGGTTTCTTAGCTAGTAGTTACGGTAGTGCTCCGCAATCATTGTCAACTTTCCAACATCCTAGTCATTTGTTATTGAAAGTAAACGAGTTTTACTCAACAAGTGTATCATAAATATCATTCACGTTGTTTAAAAGGTAAGATATTAAAAACCTTGAATTTACTTTTTGTAACTAAGTTATAAATTCTTGATGTGATGATGATTATTATAATATGTTTTCTTTTCTTAGCTAAAGAAATCATGTTGATATTAATCATGTTGTTATATCCATTATTTATAAAATTTACATAAAGTCATTCACTTTAGAATTCATTGAATCTCTTTTTATTTCAGCGCGTGAACAACTTGGTATAGAGAAGTTACAAGAGGTGAACACACTCTTCCAATTTTGGTCATTTTTCTTAAAGGAGAATTTTAATTGCACTATGTACGAAGAGTTTAGGACAATAGCTTATGAAGATGTATGTGAAGGATATTGTAATGGGTTTAAGTGTCTGTTTTGATTTTATAATTACGGTATAAAACAAAAATTCAGACCACAACTTTATAAAGATTTTCAAGTGGAAACAGTGAAAAATTATTAAAGTGGTAAGTGCATTTATCTACATAAGATGTATATTCAGAATTTTTAGATAGAAATTGTTATATTAAAATATATTATTAAAAAATCTTAAGATAGATTATAATGTAATTGTCTATTAACAGGTATATTATTTTATACATACATATATTATTTTTTTAGAAAGAAAAGTATGGCTCAAACATTTTGGAGAAGGAGAAGGAGAGTATGAAACATTTGTTTAAATTGTCCTTTGTATATCAAAAGTACTGTAATGTAAGTTTTTATTATAGCATAAAAGAAAATAATTTTTTACTTTTTGTAAAATAATTGTAAAATAATTCATTTATTTTAAAGATGAGTATGAAAGTGTAGTGCATTTAAATGATGAAGTCATACTAGTTGGGTATCTGAATTTCAAAAAAGTACGCCTTCAAAACAAAAATGTTGGATAGGAATCATTTTTTGTAACAATGATAATAATTTCAATATTTTATTTTTCATTTTTTACATAATATAATTAATTTTAGAATGGTGTACAAATTTGACACTTCAAGAAAGACTGAAAAATTTGCGGTTAAGGTGTCACTTGACTATATTTCTGAAATAGTTGGACCAGATTTACAAGATGGTAGCAGTTTATCTGATGACGAAAATGATGAACCGGAGAAAGATATTAAAGACTTACAACAAATACTGATAAAAGAAAATGATATTACATCAACAATAATTATACAATAGAAGTCAACTTTTTAACGTTTTTTCATATTTGTTTGATTACTTTAACCGATTTTGAGCGTTAAGCGCATAATAGAAAAAAGGTTTATTATTTTAATACGAACATTTTGTTCATAAAAATTTTTCAGTAAAAACAATACGTTTCGTTTTATGGCAAAAATACGTGTTTTTTTGTGCTTTTTTCATTATTTTGACCGTTTTTCTATGTTTATCTTCGAAAATATTATTTTGAGCGTTAAGTATACATAGGAAAAAGTTTTGTAATTTTGTGACGAATATTTTGTCCATTTACGCTTTTTATATAAAAATGATACATTTCAATTTATAACGAAAAAACGTGCTTTTTTGTAGATTTTTAATGATTTTAATCAATTTTATATTGTTATCTTAAAAAAAAACAGTTTTGATCATGAAGTGTTCAATGGGAAAAAGTTTTGTAATTTTGTGACGAATATTTTCTCTATTTGCACTTTTTATATAAAAATGATACATTTCAATTTATAACGAGAAAACGTGCTTTTTTGTAGATTTTTAATGATTTTCATTGTTTTTATGTACGTATCTTTAGAAATATTGCTCGAATCAGAAAGTGTTGCATAGGAAAAAGTTTTATAATTTTTAGACGAAAATTTTGTCTAAATTCATTATGTACGTAAGAACAGTATTTTTGGAGATAATATGCATAAACCAATTTTACGAAATTGTAAAACGCTCCATAACTTCCACAATTTATGAGCGATACATCTGAAAATAGGACCACAGAGTTCTATAATTATAACAAATATACCCTGTAAATTTCAGCTCAATCGATTAAAAATTAGCAGAGTTATTTTGGTCACAGGATTTCATACATACACACATCCATACATACATTTTAGGGAGAGGTTTGGATGGGTTCTAGGTTGCATAAATTTTATTTTCATGTCAAAATCTATACTTTTTTGAGGTATCACATATTTTGCGATGATGAAAATATAAGGCACTTCCGTGTAACGATCGTGCCTAATAAATATAGTAATTTTTAATATAACTTTCTTATTAGTATATATTTGTGAATTTTACACATGGAACAATAAAATTAAAAAGAAATCACACTTCCGTTGCGCAAAATATTTTGAATTTCATGATGTTTAGTTAAAAATAATATAATTTCGCGAAACTTCATTTCCCGTCCATCGTCCACAAATCAGGGGGTGCAAGTATGGGCGCATAAGCCTTTATATACATCTAACTGACCCCTCATATTTTATATAATACAAAGATTTTTGCGTTACATTTTAACAGCAAAAACGTGTGCAGCACATATGGTTTACTTGTCCTTTTTTTTATTACCAGAGAGAAAGAGAAAGGCTCACTTTCTCAGGCGTCCAGCACTTTGCAAAGAACGTGCCTTGGTTGCACAAACGAAACTATCCGCTCTTTCTCTCTTTCTCTCTCTCCCTCTCCCTCTCTCCCCTTCTCTCTTTCGGTAAGCGAATACTTATTATTCGAACCTTTGCCACGCTCCTGAAATCCAATCATCCAACGATCCTTAGGTTCTCAACGGATCATGTTGGATTCGTTACTGTGCGAATTGCCCTAGATATATACATATGCAGAGACTCGCACACGCTTACTCTCATAGATTTCTACATGCAACCGTTGCATTGGAATATACTGAATTTCCTCGAGCTTGGCTAAAGCGCAAGCACACGAGCACTGATTCTGTGAAAATTGTGAAACTGTGTGTGGCCAGTGACGTATTGCTTTCGTTTTGGTCTTTGGGGTTCTGCCCGATATATTGAAAGATCGTTTCAGTTTTGTTCAAGCTTTATGTTTTTAACGATACTCTGATTTTCAATGGCAAATCTCGAACGAATTTTAATATGATATATCGTATATATGCACTACTTTTTTTTTTCCAAACACAATAGAATCGAGTGAGTGCAAATAATTGATTTACAATATTCTACGTTGTACACGTCCATTAAAACCGTTTTCAACTTTTTCAACTTGTTATTTCAAAATTGTTGAAGTAGACACATTTACGATTATATATAATACAAATATTAGGTCTCGGTAATCCTATGATTTTAATACATGTATTTATATTTATTTAAAAGTATATTAAAATGTCGAAAAATATTTGATCAAAGTAAATGTAAAACAATTTTGCGAGCGTTTATTCAATCCTTTAATCTCTACTAGGGTAACCGGATTTATTTACTAAGTTTTTTAATTACTGTTAATTTGTCTTACGAAATTCAAGCGAACTAATAAATCGCGAAACTGAATTTTCTTTAATATTTCTGTTTATATTCGCAATTTAGTTTTCTCTCTTTTACGATTTTCGTATTGATTTTACAGGACTTATTAAATAATATGAGAAAACGAAAATGTTAATACAACAGAAAAATGTAATAATATTTTGTATAAGAAACAATGAAGGCAGTGACTAAAATCTACATAAATATGTCGGATTAGAGCGTTAAAGCATAGAACGAAGCACCACTAACCCAAAGACCCTTCGGAAGACGTTGACGGTATGACCGAGGAAACGACTATAAGGTTTTCGGCGAGCACGGGTGAGAGTCGGGCGGTCGGGCGGCACCTTGAACTCCGACCTACTTACCTAAAGGATTCTCTCCCCCCGCTCGAGGGCGCCACCGTTGGGTGCGTACGCCCGCGTCGCCTTGTTGCACTTTTAAACGGGGGTGGAAGTTGAGTCGGTTGGGAGGGTCGTATTATTGGCCTTGGGACTGATTTAAGGACACGCGGCTTTTCCTCATAATTCGAGGACACGTTTTCCTCTGGGTATTTCCTATGCGCGAATCGAACTCTATCGGTTAATCCGGACAATTAGCTCAAAGATCTAACACATCTATTTTAATTCGATCAAAATGAGACATATTTATACATTTATACACACACATACACACATACACACATACACACGTTACCTAAGTATTTATGGAATAAAGATTAATTCAAGGATTTGCAAAATATACTCATCGTTACAAATTAATTTAAAGTTATACATTGCTTATAGTAATATTGAAAAAATTTTATTTTCACGTTTAAGTGATTGCATTATCGTCAAAGATAATAGGTAAGCTTTTAACAGTAGTATAATCAACATTCGATGATAAGAATCAATATAGTATCATGTAAATTGCAGCGGTAAATTAAACAATAATATTTGATACAGTCCATTATAAATGCATTATAAATAAAAGGTCTTGCAAAACATTACGAACCATCTAACGAACGCATTTATAGTACAAAAGATTTAATTAAAAGTATTAAAATATAATAATAATGCGATTAATAATCGAGATTAAAATGTCATCATAGAGGGGAAACGTATATATGCATATTAAAATAACCGCATAAAAGAATTGATGAAACGATAGGAGAGAGACTGGATTTAGAACAAGGAAAATCAATGAAATGCGAAACAAAAATTCGAATTAACAAAGATACCCGTAAAAGCGGCATTTTCGTTGATAGAAGAAAAAAATGTATAAAGAAGCGAAACCGAAAGCAAAACACGAATCCAATCTGGATGCTCGGTCGCAAGAGAGAAAGGACGATCTCTCGGTTTTTATTGAGCGACAGTACGTGCGATTCTACGGTTCCGCGACTAAGCCCTCGATTAAGGCAGTCATCGAAATTGTACGCGACGGACTCACCCGAAATAACACGTACTCACCCGACACATCGGAAAAATAAATGAACTAGATAAAAGATGCCGGTGAATAGCAAATGAAAGAGAAATTAAACGTTCCTTCTTTTTTCGCACTTGGCGAATATTATCGTTATCACTAAATAACATTCGTTATTTTTTTGCCTAAATATTACTTTATTTTCTTTTACTTGATTTTAGTTCATGAGAAATATGGTTATCTGATATTTCTAAATTACGAACTATTACATAAACAATTAACAGTATTTTCGTCTGAAGTGACGATTCCTCTTATCACACAACCGAAAATAGAGTTAACTTATTGCTTTATTTTATATCAAAGGCGCATTTTGCTTAGCAGCTTAAACACTCGCATTTTATCAAAGTTGTATACCTAAATGTATACCTAATGGTAACCACGAGAATGCGTCTAATTATCTTCGTTGAAACAAAGGAGTGACCATCGGTCAACAACAAATCCAACTGAAGATAATTATCCAGTTGCATCCTCGTATATCCCTTTCACTGGCTGTCTCTTACATCCTATTGCGTTTCGAATTATAAGCTCTAGCATTTGCTCTAAACGTACCTAATAAATTATCTTTCCACACACACCCACACGCCACCACACACTGATAAATAGAAAGCTCGTGTGCCTCTTCGTAAGCGCATTCGCTATACGAGCTTTCACGCAAATTACTTTGTTGCGCGTAATTTAAGTGAAGTGCCGGGGGTCAATACGAAACTAACAAAGGCAAAGAGGGAAAGAGGGAGAGGGAGGGGGAGAGACTTTGTTCAGTTCAGGACGAGTGAAGCCGAATATTTCTTCCTATACTGGCGTTCATTGTCTCGAGCTTGCGGTCCGATCCTCCTTTCCTTTTGGACTCTCTCAGCTTCCACTGTTTTCGCAGCTGCTTATATATCTATCTACCTGGTTTCCTCGGTAAACAAACTAAACAGTTACCGGTTTCGGTTTTATTTACTTTTTATGGTTTCCTTTGGCAAGTGTATCGACTGAATTAAAATAAATTGTTGTTTACTAATTATATTGTTGTTTCGTATAATTTTCTATTCATTGTCAAAGAAGATTTTATGTACATATTTCAAAATTGAGAAGGTATTTATTAATTTCATGAGAACCAGATAAGTTATTCATTTAAATGCGAAAATGAAACATTTTTTATGTTGTTTGCGACGTTTTATTGGCAACATTCGCCAACCTTTTGAGACTAAACAATTTTTATTTATATATTATTCAATATTAATATTAACATATTAATTTGAGAATAATCTCAACGAACTAAATTTATATATTTATTTTCGCTTTTTATATTTTAATCGGTGTCAAACAGGTACAAAATCGAGTGTGATAGACAAGTATCATCATCAATTGTATGTAATTGTAACTTTTTAAATAAATAAAGAAGTATTGTTTGAAAGATTTCAATAATAATAGTAATAATAAATTAATTTTTGGCAACACCCAAAAAGTACTGAGAACAATAATAACATAGGTACATAAATATAGACAATTATTAAGCAATAATAAATAAATAAATAAATTGAGCGCTAATAAATATCACAGTTAGTCGTTTGATATACAAACTATAAGTTTATTAAAATGCAATTTAATTGCATAGTAAAGCATGCAAGGGATGGTACATTTTAAAAACTAGTTGAAAGGGAATTCCACAGACGCACACCTTGGGAACGAAATGATTTCCTACTGAATTCAGTGTGGACCCTAGGAACTATTAGACCTCTAGTGACCTCTCCCCCCAGCCGGACACGAGAACTGGCACTGAAACATATCAAACAAATAAGATGGCGATTTAATATTCAGAACTTTCCAAAGTAGGACAGCCGTAAAATACAGACGCCTAGTATTAGTACGCAGCCACACCTACTTCCTACGATAAGAGGTCACATGTACATCCCGTCCTAATCTATAAATACATTTGATACATGGATTCTGCGATCCTTGTAGTTTCGTCTATTTTTGTGGATGTATACAAACAAATACGCAATAAATAATTTAATTTTCTCTCATCATTCGAGTTCATGCTGTGATCACAGACTTCTCCAGTTGATTAGAGATCGTTGATGCTGATGTTTATTCTAGTTGGTGGAAATATTAGGTGAGATCTTATTAATCGACGGAGGTTAGCGTCCTAGCGGTTGTTGATCCTCGGCGTTATATGGCCCGTTCATAGGCGTTTTGGCGTACACGTCAAATTTGTTCTTAATTTTCGGCTTACTCTTAAGATTAGTAATCCTCGACCCGCCAAGAGTCTCGAATCGAGTGTTTTTTCTTCTTGCAGATTGTAAACAGATAATCTTCCTTCTTTGTTCTTGGCATTAAGTTTTCTATCCGATTAGTCTCCCAACTATTCTTAATATTTTACAATTAAAATGTTATAAACCTTCTGATTTTATCAATTATATTATTTGAAATATAGATATGGTATATAATTATAAAATTATTGCAATAATTATTCTTGTAGAAGTAAAGTAGATAAAACATGTATTTTACCCAATATAAAAGTACGGAAATGTGTAACTAATAGTACGAACATTGTTTTAAGCACCCATCGACATGTACATTATACGCTTTTAAATAATAAAACGAACATTGACATTTTATCGAGGTAATTGTAAACTGCGATAAAACCGTTGCATTGTATTAAAATATTATACATACAATGTTAAATAACAACAATGTATCGTTCAACAAAATTAATTTAATCATTAATGTAACAAAACGTATCTTAACGAACAATCGAACATTATTTAATATACTGTCATTTAAAGCTTGTATGAAAGTATTTACTTTCATCGTCTATAATGTATTTACTGTTACTGTTATACGTGCAACCTCTATATTATTAATACAATTAAAACATTATCGCGCGTAAAAATAAGATTTTAAATTAATATCCGACAATTTAATATAAATTTAATTAAATATAACACGTTCTAACAAGGTAGAAATACTTAACTAAAGCTCCCGCGATACTTTTATTTTTTATTTCATTATTTCACTTGCACGTATCCGTGCCTATCTCTATTTATCTTCATCCTCGAATTTCTTTTTTTTAGGAAGACTCTCACTTTTTGTTGAGACGTGCGTGTTTACGGTAACCCTTCGCTTAGATTATGATTTATTAATGTCGGCTTCATTAGTAACAATTCTGTTTGAGAAAGTAAAAATACAGAAGTAAATGTATATTACATATTAAATGTGAAGTCAACTAAATAAAAATTGGATTGCAAAGGCGTTCAAAGTTTTGCGTAACGAGATATATATTTTCGTTCGGTTTTTGACGGCGGTTCCTTTTTTCTAAGCTTTCCTTCTCGACGGATTCTGTATATTTTTATGGCGTACCCGGTATGACGTTTTTGAGATGACGTTTTCATGAAAATTGCCATCCATTTCAAAATGTACGATAATACACGTCAGATCTAACGTGGTTGACATATCCCACGTAATGCTACTGATTTGAATAAATATTTGAAAATAAATGTTTAGATACAATTTTATACTATTTTTATCGAGTATTCTCCCGTGAATTTATGCGCCATTTAATTAAACCAACGCATTTAAAATATATTCTTGTATAAGTGCAGACGAATTAGAGTCCACTAGAATAAACATTATTCGAATGGTCAATGGATTCATCGGATGCAATTTCAATGAGTAAAATGTTGAAAATAAATTTGCGATCGAAATAAACTCGACTAATTGCATTTGTAGAAAAAAAATAACAATTATCAGTAACTCGAAAGCTCTACGTTCTTTCTTCGTGTAATGACTATACGAGTGTTATAATTTGAAACTGAATTTATATATAAAAATATACTCATACTTTAATACAAATAAAAATAATGTCTGACATTATTGATAAGTAATTGTATGTAATTATACACAAGGTTTTCTCATCACTTCGTTTACAAGGAATCATATACCTTTTCATGAACGAATGTTGATTTTCGCGTTATCGGGCGCGCACGGGTAAGAGAATGAATTAGCAAGCGTAAAAACAAAGAAGCTAAGATTGGATTACAGAGAATTCGGTGCTCTACTATTTGAGGAAATTACAGTGAACAAAGAACAATATACGGGAGATTGAAATGTTGAAGTTCATTTGGATGATTTTCATAAGCGAAGTTACTAAACTCGATGCAATAATAAAGGAAACTAAAACTAATACATCAATTTTATTTAAAATTTTATATTTTAATAAGCGATTTCATCGTTAGAAATTTTATTAGATATCAAGTATTACTTGTTTTAACATGCACATTTTTTTATCAATTCATAATATATTTTTTAATATTTAAGGTTAATATCCAATCGAGAGAGAATCTGAATTTATTTTGTGATATAGCTATATTACAAATTTGCATTTTAATTAAATACTGATTGACGATACGGCCGTTACATTCAATTAACGAAATTTTATTTGGACACAATTTTTATTGATAACGTTACGGGAACAATGATCTGTCTTTATCTTGATATTTAATTAAATATAAAAATGAAAAAAATAAATTTTCGATTTTTATGCACCATTATTTAAATGTATAAAAATATATGGTAATATGTATATAAAAAATATTCAAAGATTAATGCGCGAAATATTGATTACATTCATAAAAAAAATTTTAACAATTTTGCGTGCTGACGTATGGAAAAAGTTAATTTCTCGTTAACTATGAATGGGATATTCATTTCCAATGTTTGCATGGTTGATTTATAACTTTTTAAATACATATGATGTATTTGTAATTCGAGCTATTTCAATTTTTATTAAAATAAATTTAATTCGTTACGTAATTTCATACATATATTTTATATTCTAAAATATGGCTTTTTTAATATTTCATTTTTGAAGTTAAAGAAAGTATTATAAAGTTTGATCCATAATTTACTAAAACTTATGATACTTAGCTCAAGAAAAATAATTTTTTTTAACTTTTGTGACGGTTGCAAATGCATTTTCTGAAAGTTGATAATTTTGTGCCGTGCGACTGGTTATATAACATTGTGGACTTTGACCAAGTTACTCAATTTTCCTGTCAATTGGAAATAGTTACTTATTTTTACCTCGAGTAGCAAGATGATTTATAAATTTTATGAATATTATTTACGACTTGTTTCCTGAAACGTAAAAACAGAAAAGTATATCTTGTACCGTTAGGGTAGTTCTCTATAGCTTCTCGTAATTCAATGTAGTGATTATGAAACTATAATTTTCTTAGACTGTTTAGTAAAATGAAATGAATTCGCAATTTTTTTAATCATTTAAATAATATTTAAAACAATAAATCTTTTCCGACCAATCTTTACATACAAAGGTGTCATGTTTTCGCAATTAAATTTCTTGTTTATAATAATAAACAACTTTTCAGAAAGACCGGTTTGATATGTTTTTCCTTACTTGCTTGAAACAACAAAGTTTTATCTATTTAAACTTAATTTTAGTTTTTTAATCCACCATGTTTAAAACGATTAAAAATTATAATTGTATATCGATCAATATAACTTTCATTACAGCTGACACTATTTCATTACTTTGAAAACCTATAAAAAAATTAAAAAAAAAATAGTTCATGTTTTAAAGAATCATAGAATTGTTTCATGTTTTTTTCCTTATTTTTACGGATATTGAGGAACTACTTTAATATAAATGAAACGGAGTGTACTAATGCAAAAGAAAAAAGAAAAATAATTAAACATACTTGTAGATATATTAATTACCATAATATATTAATAAACTTTTACTTATATTAAATATTAAAATAATCTGATATTCGTCAAAAGTTAAATGGACATAGTGTACAAATAGTTTAAAATTTTGATAAACATTAAAAAGGCAGACCCTATTACTCCGACCTTAACCTCCGAACCTCCAAAGCATTCTCTTCCTCAAGCGTCTTCTGCACACATAACCAATATATACATACCAAGTCCCAGTTTGGTATTACGGAGCTGGAACGCTCGAGTACCGCAGCTAAGACGTCTATACGCATAGAGGGTGTGTGTACATACTCAACATACGTAGACGTATATAGACACGTGTATTGTAAAAGGCAATAATACCCACAACGAGAGATGAGGTTCGGGCGACAACAATAAGCGTGCGCATCACAGAAGAGAGACGACAACTCGTCACGGAAAGATAAGCTTTCAGCAGTTGTGCGCACGAGATGAACCGCTTGGTCTATCAATAGAAACGGAAGGAGAGGCTGGGGGTGGCTACATACACGTATATCCAAACACACACGCCACACAAGAGGGCAGTACGTATTATGGGCGGCGCGAAACGCTTGAATTATTAAAACCCAACGTCCGTGATTAAAATTTACGCTCAGTGTGGTAGGTTTCGAGCGTATAGAGCACCTTTTGATTAACCTGCGCGCTAGGGCCAAAGTCATTCCATTAGCTCGACGCTATGGGCGAATAATTCATGGTTGTGAGAATATTAGTTTTATTTGAATACTTATAGGTCAATACGTTAAATCTTTGTTTTGTGCACTTATCTCCCTCCCCTCCTCTCTTCCTCTCTGTCTTTCTTGCTGCTTTAGTACAAGATACATCGGAATGATAAGGGTGAATATGTATCGGTGCCTCCTGCGTTTGACCAAGACCGAGGGAGTGGTTGCAGAAGTTAAGTGACATTTTTATGGATATTACGATTTATAAAATATTTCACTCGTTAATTGGATTATAAATTTATTTTATGTATACAAGTATTTCCTTTTTTCCAATTTCATTAGATTGTATCGCAGTACACGACTTTATCCGTGAGCCTAAAATGATAAATACACCATTTATGCGTATACTCAATTTCGTAGAGAAATATTATTCACGAACTTCGAATTTTGTTATTTGCTACGCTAATTTATACTCACGATAAGATAGATTTATAAATGTTCGTTTCCAGTGCACTTAAATAACGCATAATTATTGCCCATCGATTAATTCAATTTACGAATTTAAGTACGAGTTTCTTTTTCGTTAAACGATTCTCTTGTAACATAATACTACGCAAGGCAAATGCTACGTAAGGAGTTCATGTATTATTTATAATGTACAATATATCCGCAAGGATAGAAAGAAACCTCATACGTATCCTAAAAATATAAATTCAATTTACATTTTGTTTACGATATCCCAAAATGAATTTCAAATCTAACGTCCAACGAAAAGGTACGACCGGGAACGTTCCAGTTGAACCGTCGTGGTTTATATATATTCTCATACAAGACGCGCTCGACCATCCAAAATTATTCACGACGATAAATATTTTCCATCTAGGCAGTCAAGCTCCAATGCAGCTTTATCCTGACATGCCAGATAGAGGTATATACATACATAATCAAACGTTCGCGCAGAGAGGATTAGCAAAGTTATATCACCCTCCCTGTCTTTATACGAAGGGCTCTGTCACGATTGTACAACCGAGTACTAAATGCTCGACCGCGTCCGCGTATACGAGAGACCGGAAATGGAAGTTTCATGTAAATAACGATAGAGACAGTTGACGGTGGTCAACGTTCGTTCAATAACGAATACCGGGTAAGGTGGGCGTATCTCGTCACCGCCGTTTCTTTCTTTCCTTATACGCGAGTCTTCATTCAGTCGGAGAGCTCTTTTTTACGGAGTCACCTAGGGACCTCGAGATCCGTTGTAATTTATTACGCGCTTTGGGCTGGATTTCTTTCTTTCGTTCGTACTTTTCTCGGGTGATGCATATCTTGACGTTCTTGTGCCGCCGATATCGCCCGACCGAGACTAATTTTACCCCTCGAGTTATCGTAATAAAAGTTTCTCTTTCTTAAGATGAACTGCGACTCTGCCAACTTACGGGAGGAAAATTGAGTTATCGTCGCTATGCGAATCACACGATGAGAAATTAGCTATTACCATTTTTAATTAAAGACATTTGACGCCGATAGACCTTATTTTTAATTGCGTTCAATTATTATTTTCGATTTAATAGTTGCACCAAATTGTAAAACTATTTTAACCCCACTCGAATTCCCCAACATTCATCTAAAAGTTACGTATCGCGAATAATTTAACAGTGTACTATTGGAAATGCCTTAATTGATGGTTATCAAATATTCATATTATCGACGTCAATTTTCACTGTAATAACGCGAGTTACAACCTTCCATTATCTAAATTATTATACTCTATTATTTAGTGATTGTTTACGTTTTATTCGTATAATAATCCAAGTTTTATTTACAATATCGATTCCCCCACTTCTTCGTACCCATAATATTCCAATGTTAATTTACGAACGGAGCCTATAGGCATCGATAATTATTTACGCGCGTTTGCATAAAAAATGACGAAGATCGTTTCGACGCTGCATCGGAAATGCGTAAACTGTAAAATAATGTTAACGAAGGTAATAAAATATACGGTGTAAGCGTAATAAAATTTTAGCGATACGTCAAGACAACCCGAAGGTCTTTAGTAGAAAAAATACTTGAACGCCGAGAAAAAGGGAAAGAAAAGGAAGAGTAATAAGAAGAGAAAAAACCGATGAATTTTTATTAGAGACAAGAAATTTCTTTGTTACAATTCGCGTAATATCAGCTGGGTACGGCCAGCGGGCGTAGCAACGATTAAATGTATAAACTGTGCAATAAGAATGACTATCAGTCGATTTCTGCTCTCTATCTTTCTCTCCTTCTCTTTCATTATCTTTCTGCATTATCGTCCTTTATCTTCTCTTTATTTTTTGGTTCCCGTTGTTTTGGTTATCATCGACCTCTCGTTGAACTTTTTTTTTTTTAATACGAGTTCTTTTTCTCTCTTTTCATTAGATTCGAATTCTTTTTGTTTGTTTTTCCTTCTATTGTTTATACTCTGCCCGCATTTTCTGCTTTGCCGAGTTTTTAAATTATCCCAAGGAACTCGAAATTTTGGCGAGTATTGTTATAACCTCCCTTACCCTGAATTTCTGTTGGGCTTATTTCTGGTAAAATTAGTAAGGCTTTTATTATAAATTATTTGTGATTTAAAATTCTAAATATTCTTTTTCTCTGAACGACTTTTCAATGCGCCTTTTAATACAATTATTAATATTTGTTTCGTAATCTTGTATTTATGCGCATATTGCAGCACGATATTTCACAGAAAAATTATTATAAGTAAATATAATTATTCGATAGATTCAAAGCTGATAATTGCGAAATTCATTGTAGTAAAATGTTTGCAACGCGCAATTCCATAATAATTAATACGGTCGATCATCATTATAATTAACGAATTCTTACTTTCGATAAAGAAAATGCCTCAAGGATTTTTAGACACTCGTTTGAATTATTTTACAAGTAAAACTTGCCAAGCTTTATTCTTATAGCTTATAATTTCCTTTATCTCGCTAGTCACAGGCATCCAAGAAGAAAAAAAATCTTTCCTTACTTTTCTCGAGATACGATTTTGAATATATACCTTACATCGAATCAAAATATTCCGCAAGTTCTAACGGGCGAAGATATAATGATATACGAAGAATTCACTTTTTTTCATTCCCTTTTTCTCGGTAAAAGTGAAAAAAATGGAATTGGCTATAAACGGACTTACTGACGAGTCAGTTGTGAAAGAAGTTCGTTTCTTTCCTTATTTTTAAAGAAAAGTTACGGGAAGATTCATGCCGTTTTTACTGCTTACATTCCTTTTTTTGTATTTTTATACACGTTAACTATAGATGGCAAAACTACGAGAAAAATCAGTTTCTAAATGTGGTTTTAGAAATGACTTGGCCGCATAAAAACTTGGTGATGAGAAAATTAATTGGTCTAATTATAGAACTTTACGAGAAAAGGCGAGAAATGGAGTTGCAATTCTTTTTATTATTTCAATACTGTATACATTTATGACTAAAGTTGGAAATGAGATTGTAGACTAGAGAGTATTTCTCTTTATAAACTATAGACAATAAAACATTCTTTTCCCCTTTATGTCAAGTATACCATTTTAATTAAAACATATTTCTATTTTTAGATTAAACATCATCCTTCAGTATATTATTTATTCAAAATGAGTATATTAAAATTCAGTAGTTTAACTAATTGTTATCATTCTATAGTTGTTTTCACTCATTATTCATTGCTTTAATATCAACTATATTTAGCATAAGGTTATTTAATTAACCGGACATAATGCACCCTGAAGCCTCGAACGCATCAGAGCGTAATAATTTTCGCAATAAGAATAACAGAAGGAAACTTCAAGGAAGCTTATAAATTCAAGTGCTTTAATTAAAATGAAAATTTGAGTAGAAGCATTAAATCGCTGAATTACATTTTTAATTTAAGCATTTTTATTCTGCTTCGTAAAATTTTTTAGAGGGTAAAATACTTTCGACTCATATGTATGCACAGAGAAAGCATAAACTTCCGAGCCTCGGAGTACATCTTGAGTTCATCTTAAGGGGATGTCACACAGTCAATTGCTATCGACCGAGTACACTAAGAAGTTAAACTCATATATTATTATACTATAACACTAAAATGATGGGCAACGATGGTTTTACCTAATTAACCATAATTATTCAGCTAGATTATTTTTTTTCATCTTCATTGACTCGATCGATAAAATTAGATTATTACATTTCGTTAAATAAAAATACAATTCGATTTCTGGTTATTTGTGGAGGAAGTTTTGTAATAGTAAGATTTTTCGATTTGCTAAAAATATGTTAGAAGTATGGTTCGAGATGTCTAGAGTACTAAAAAACGCGTCCTTAGAAAAATGTACGCGTGCTGCGCGTATGTATGTGTGTACCTTTAGCGCTATATTTCTAAAACTACTCGGTCAATGTCGCTGGGCTTGGGCATGTCGTTTCTTTCTTTTTTACAAATTCAAGGAAAACATCCGTTCAACTTTTGTTTTATAGTCAATTTTTGATTTTTCAAAAATTTATTTTTGATCATTTTGATTGCTGTAGATGATATTTTCAAATCAGACAAAACTTAACGTAATTATTAAAAAAACTGATTTTTTTTTAATTTGTCACGATTGAAACTAATTGATCCAATGAGCTGAAAAAAATTATCGTGATAAAAATTAATGGTAGATGTACACTGTACAATTTTCAAATCATTAATAGAAGTAGTTTTGGATAAAAAATCGAAACGGATAAAATTGGGTTTTATGTTTAATGTTTTCGGGTACAGAACAAGTTATTGAGCATTATATATTGTTTGATGAAATTTTTGATTGCTCGTATGTCTCAATCTAATCGGTCAAATGGGATGAAAAAAATTATTATAATAGAATATGTTAGTATATGAAATAGTGGCTATATGCTGCTAAAATTATAAAATATTCCGAAAACAGATATACGTTAAAATCTAATGATTTTAGTATTTCTTCATTTTTTAAAATCGTGTTATTCAAATTCTGACATGTTTATTTGAATTAATCATGTTAATTTGCAACAATCACCCGAATTAAATTAGTGCTAAATATAAAAAATCTAAGAAACGTTAAATAATTTTGTTAGGAGTAATTGAATTTTAGTTTCTGTAATAATATATTATACATATATAGGAGCAACACATTAATTTTGAGGAAGCTACGTGCCAATAATTGATTGGCGGCGGTTTTTTCTACACTACCGAGCGTATTTGCCGCATATCAAAGGTAACATCTTCAATTTCTTAAAATTTCCGCTCATCAGCAAAAATCTGTGGTATATAACGACTGCAACTGGGAATGAAATGGAGTGCAGGTAGTCCCCGGAACAAAGTTACGAGAGCGTAATACGATGTCATTGATATTTATTTTTCTTCAACAGAAGTAATTTTCTTTTCGTTATGTTTGGACTTACCAGGAAAGTTCAAGATCTTCGCATCACCAATCATGCTCAGACTCCATCATATGTTTTATAAAACAATAATACTTGGAGTTATAGATCCTAACGAAATTTTATGGTCAAGATATTTCTATAAACAACTATAAATATGTAAAGGTAAAACTATACGTTAAAATCTAATGATTTTAGTATTCTTCATTTTTTAAAATCGTGTTATTCAAATTCCTGAACTGTTTATTTTGAATTAAATCATGTTAATTTGCAACAAATCACCCGAATTAAATTAGTGCTAAATATAAAAATCTAAGAAAACGTTAAATATTTTGTTAGAGTAATTGAAATTTTAGTTCTGTAATAATATATTATACATATATATGAGGCAACACATAATTTTGAGGAAGCTACGGGCCAATAATGTGATTGGTGGCGGTTTTTTCTATACTACCGAGCGTATTTGCCGCATATCAAAAGTAACATCTTCAATTTCTTAAAATTTCCGCTCACCAGCAAAAATCCGTGGTATATAACGACTGCAATTGGGAATGAAATGGAGTGCAGGTAGTCACCGGAACAAAGTTACGAGAGCGTAATACGTCATTGGTATTTATTTTTCTTCAACAGGAGTAATTTTCTTTTCGTTATGTTTGGACTTACCAGGAAAGTTCAAGATCTTCGCATCACCAATCATGCTCAGACTCCATCATATGTTTTATAAAACAATAATACTTAGAGTTGTAGATCCTAACGAAATTTTATGGTCAAGATATGTCTATAAACAACTATAAATATGTAAAGGTAAAACAAGGCTAAATTATTCCACCGTCTATATCTGTAATATTTACTTAAGAATTTGTGAAAAAATATATTATTTGTTTAAAGGCTGTTAATATCTAAAATTTTGATTATATAATTTAAAAGACAGATACTTTAGTTTGTCTGATAAAAATATGGTTAGTTTACCTGTAAACAGTATATTTAACACTTCTTGAGTCATTAAAAAAAAGTATTGTAAATTATATAAAATAAAAATGAATTTATCATTTGGTGATATGCATAAATGCGTATAATATATAATATCGGTCTCTTCGAATGCTTTACTTTAGAATAAAGCAGGCCCATTGTACTTTTTGTCTACTATGGTTGGTGGAATTTCCCAGAGCACGGCCTTTTAAAAAAAATTAAAGGCGTTTCGTCCTCGATCTCCAGCTTGGACTCCTCAATAAGGAACTGGAGATCTTACCTTAGTCCTCAGATTAAATTACGTATCTTTTTAATTATATAATTAAACTATTAGCTATTAACATCATAAATAATATATTTTTTTTATAAATTTTTTGGAAAATATCATAGTAGGAGGGTCTAATAAAGTTATACTGAAACAATTTAACCTTACATATTTACAGTTGTTTATAGAAATATTTTGATCGCAAAATGTCATTAGGGTCTATAACTCAAGGGATGCATTTATTATTATACTTTATGAAACATATGCTAGAGTCTACGCAAGAATGGTGATACGAAGGTCTTGGCCTCTCGTATAGTTAGTATGTTTGTATACAAAAAACTTGAGTGAAAAATATCTTCAATTAAAGAACTTGGATTTAATTTAACCAACTACAAATATCGATTGAAAATTATAAACTCTGTACTAATATTGTTTTCGGTTATTATTCACGATTTATCAGACTTAAGGCAATCCAATAGTTTGCATACCCAAAAATCAACTAACTAATATTTCTGTTAAACAATCAAACTTCGCATGTCGGTACGAAATATCAACGCAACAATAATATATACGTGTCCAACAAAACTGTATATGGTTATAGCGCGTGATAAGCAAAATCGAATATAAAGATGAAAATCTCTGGGCTATGCAGTAACGAGGTAGTCTGACTCGTGCGAAATTCCAGTGGCGACGTAAATCCATGATGACACTGACGGAGAGGCTAGTCTATTGCCATTTTTGGTTAGACGAACGCTTCGTATATCGTTCAGGAACAAAAAGACATTACGAGCTGGCGATTACTTTTCACCGCGTGGTTTAATGGTGCGCAAAGATCCAGAAAGATAAAGTGCCAAACATTTTTGCTGGATGACCGAACAAACGTTTATTTGTACTACGCCTTTGGGTTGACTTTTCGTATGATTTAGATCCGATGGCTTGTTGCAGTTTATTTTTACTTCAATATTGGCGAGAAAATAACCGACTCCTGTATAAAGAATTAATTTTGTGGAAATTGCGAAATATATGAATCGATTTGTTAGATTAAGTACGTGATATAATAGGATACGTATTAGAGATTTATGCGATTTTCAGTGAACTAATATTTTTAAACGAAATATTATACACCTACCACTCTACCAGTCATAAAAATCAAACTACTATTCTGATTGGTTAATCGTGACAGGATTCTTACAGTAATTAAACTTACTGTAGTAAAAAAAAGCTTGAGATATAAATCGATGACACATAATTCGAACTATTTTTTTTACAAATATTAGAACTTTCAAAGTGCCAATTTCGTTGAAAATGCCGTCATTAACATTTATGATAGTCGAAAGTATGCTTCCCACTTGATTTGTTCAGTTTCTTTTACTATAACTCAGATTTATTACGTCGTATCAATTCGAAATAATTTTTCTACATTTATTTATGTGTTATCTAAATATTGTTGTTTAATTTTTTTACAAATATGTATTTGACAATTGTTATTCGATTTTGAAGCTCCTGCGATGTAATGAAATTCTAAATGACAGTTTCAAATTCAACAAACGATATAAACAAAGCTATGCCAGATCAAAATTGCAAAATGCACATTGTTCTTGATTCTATAACAATATATAATGCAAAAATGCAATTGTCAATTTAAAAATTGCTATTTAAAAATGGTGGACTGAAAGTAACAGTCCTACACGGAGAAAAAAGTTAAAGTAAAAATGACAATGTTGTTTAGTAATGCGGAGACAGACTGACACAATCCAAAAATTTACCATAGTGTATAATAAAATTTACTAGAAAGTTATTAATTTTTACTACAATTCTGGTAATATTTACTACAACTTCAGTAAATTTTATTATACACTATGATAAATTTTTGGATTGTGTCAGTCTGTCTCCGCATTACTATAGACAACATTGTAATTTTTATATGATAAATGAATTTATTGATCGTTACAAGCCAAAGAAACATTCCTCACATCTCAAGTAAGGCGGACTGTATTAATACAAACATTGTAATTTTTACTTCAACTTTTTTCTCCGTGTAAGAACTGTATTTTTAGATTAAAAATTGATATATTTCCTTTTTCATATAACGGTTCACACTTTTGGATTTAGCAAGTCTATCAAAAATTGTCTGTCTGTATTAATATTCTGAGGTTGGGAATAAGATTTTGTGGGTTTTATAAGTAGCCAATTTCCACCGATTTTTGAAGAATTACTAGTTTTTACCAATAAGAAACTTATTTATAATATATGTCGTTTTGTAAAAAATCGGCAAAGTTTCTAAACTTTCTTCACTACTTTGAATATTAGAATTTTTAATTCAATTTTCAAAAGAGTGTCCTCGAAATCATATAGATGTGCTGAGAACCGTTTGATATTACTGTCACGAAAAATGTGCAAATGTTTTTAGCATCATAATAAGGTTTGTTTGTAAAAGCAAGAGTTTCTGAAGAGTAATATTATATGTAAAAATAAGAAAAAAAATATTACCGTAAAATTGTGACGGCCGGGTCAAAAAGTTTTTGAGCGTATTCAATAATAAAGCAGCATTAGAATATTTAAAAATTTATATTTAAAAACAGGTTTCGAGAGGTATGCCTGGTTAAAATCAAAATTACGAAGTTTGAAGAACTGTAGAAACTTCTAAACTGCATTCAGTAGGAAACCGCAGTCTACGTTAACTTGCATCTAGTGTTACGACATTTGAACAACTTGTAACGAACTTTATAATGAGCATCGATCAGGCAGAAATTTGAAAAAATATTCATTTCTGCAAATAAAGTGACGAGAATTTGTTGAATATAATAATAAAACCTTCGAGTTGTAAAATAAAGGAATAATATAGGCGAAATGTAGGATTATAGGAAAAAAGAGTCTCGTATTCGGTAAGTCGAGCAGCTCAAAATATTTCATTAAGCCATTGAAGAAATACTCTCTGATTTTCCAGAGATGTCACAGAGATCTTTGGAGAGCATTCAGTGCACCCGATGAGGCGTGTATAATCGGAGGACACGTTAAACGCAACTACCTCGAACCTTGGCAGTGGTCGTTTCGAGGATCACCGACTAGACAATGCCCAAATAGAGAAACACTAAGCGAAATTTTAAGCCTGTGAACCCGCTAATCGTAGTCACACTTGACTTACACACGTTTATATCTATTCAAATATCCATATTCACCAGTCGATGTTCTATTCGTATTGATTTATGTATGTCTATGTATTGACCCGGTAAAAATATACGATTTGAAACGATAAGACCAAACAGAAATACAGGCTATACTTATTCGTAAATTTCAATTTGTATTTCGAATAGTTTATTTTTTTAACAAATAACCTATCTGGAAGTATCGAAGTAACCAAGATCGTGTCACACTTACAATTCCTAACTTTCAATTAATATATTTATGTGAAGAAAATCACGTGATCTATCTAATGTCAGATTAATACATATTGAAGCTAATCGTTAAAATTTCTGCTTGTTTTTAGATTGCTAATAATTACACATATTTTGAGCAACTAGAAGATTAACTTTGAGTATCGTGTCGTTATCTCTTTGTTCCTTCTTTCCGGTAAGTTCGACTAACCTTTCGGAATTTCGACGCGGTCTCCGTTCATTTAGCGAACTTGAAAAGGTTCTTTGGGGGACGCGGACAAGTGGAGGATTTGACCTTGCACTCCTACCTCACAGATAGGTTAAGAGGTCTTTACGCGAAAGACTTTTTCGCGCTCGAATAATCTTCTTTGCTCGAGATAAATGTAACTGGTGTGCTATATCTACCTATCTATCTTTCTACCCATTTTACATTCTCTTTCAATTACTGTATGTGCGTCCTTGAATTGTGTGAGTTCGCTGCTCAATTGCGTACATTACTTATATTTAGAATGTGGAAATTTTTCGTTCAATTAGTCTTTACCAAGTGCGTGTACGGATTGTTAATAACTCTGGTAACAACATAGTTATGTCATTAAAATAAAAATATTATAATTTTTTTTATTTATCCCTAATAAATATCAGTCTATTAAAAATGAGTCAATTTATTAGGAAATGATTATAAAAAATAGGTTAAATTAATAGATGAGTTTTTAGCTCAGTTTCCAATACTTATTAATGTAAATTACTTAAGATGTATCATATTTTTCAAATGTGCAGTAAGTCTCTCCTTTCACCGTACACACCGTTCATGACCCCACACCCACTCCTCGAGATCTACAAACTTAACTTTTTTTACGTTTTCAGTGATTTCTCTACAATTTTCTCGGTAATGAAAATTAAAATGTTAAATACAGATTTATTTAGGTTCATTTTTAGTATTCTATATTTATAGTGATATATTTACATATTTATATATTCTATCAATCGCACCGTAAAGTCCAACATTTTAATTTCCAATCTCCATAAGAGTAAATGTATATCTCCATCGAATATCTTAATAATTTCATCGACAAAAAATGGTGAAGAAATTCTGACTCTCTTATAAGATACATTTTTCAATTTCACAAAATTTTTAGTGTTTTGTTAAAATCTACGAGACTCCTGAATGTTTTCGCCTTTGACAATCTTTCTAAAAATACCTACGATTTTGTAATATTGGAATCAAATTAGCCAAAAAGATTTTCGTCCTGTTTTAACGCTTTGTTCTTTTGGTTTCGACTTACTCGATAAAAGATCCTTTCGGAAGGTTAAAAGCAGCTTGTAAATTGATAAGTCTTACGAAACAGCTGTTTTCATTCTAATAAATGGGCGAACTCTGTGAAAAAAGCCTCTCATCGGAAGAGAAATTTTGTACCTATTTTTATTTAAAATACATGTTTTATAATTAAAAATGAATTCATTTTCTATATATCGGGGTTAATAACTAACCAACATTGAATAGACTTTTACAGAATGTATCGTAAATATTTTTGTTCTAAAAATTGATATATACAAATATAAATCAAATACAATCATTCAATGAAATATTTTTATAAAAAGTATACAGTCATACTGAAGAAACAAGTATCAAAAGTAAATTGATTCAGGCAATGCAATTTCCTTTTCAATAAGTAACTTAACCGTTAGAAAAAATAAAATTATAAAAGTATGCATTTTATACTGTTTGTCCCTAAAAAATATTTAAGCTAATGAAAAAATGTGTTGCCACACATTGACTTAATGATACTATCATGCTTGTGTCATAAGTAAACACCATTAAAGTAATCGCATTACCAACTAACGTAAAAAGAAAAATAAAGAAAATAATTGAATCCTTAATCGTATATCTGGCCCAGAAAATCACGTTACAAAGGTTAGGGGTCCTCTAATAGCATTAAGAACGCATTTGCTTGTAATGCGATTATATGACACTGACACAAAAGCGACGCGCGTTGGTGTAAATTCCGTGAAATCTCTTGTATCGGCGCTAATACCGACTTATCGAAAAACAACTCAAGTTCTTAAGTAATCCTCGCCTCGAAGACAATAATTACAATTACAAGATATTTCGGACATTAAAATGCGCGATGTTTCCAAAAGAGACCCCGAGTCTTGACTATGAAATTTTAGCTCCGTTCTAACGCGTCACGACGTAAACTTGATTCGAATAGTTGCCAAATTAATGTAAACTTGAGGAAGAAGTTGCTGCCGCGAGAAGCAACTCCTTCAGGACTACTTGAACGATGGAAAAGATTAACACTCGGCACTAACTTATATTTTATTTCAACTTAAATAATCTAATGGTAAACTCTGTTTTCAAGTGGTACTTTATTACGCATTGTTTATTATCGTTACATTATTTTTAAATTATTTAATTATTATATATTCGAATAGTCAATTTATTGCGATACAATTATGCTACTACGAGAATGAGGGTAGAAAATGAATGTTAAACACTCGTATTAATTTGATTTAGTCTTATATAATTAAGATATTACTTAAAAAATGTGATTTATCTATGTAATAATTTCATAATTATTCGCAAACAAGCAGTAACTTACGAAATGTTATAAAAATATTTATAATTATTCGTAATATTACACTCCTAATTCTTTGGAATAATATTAACTTAACGATTTTTACTGTAACTTAAACTCCCATAGAAAAAAATTAAAAAATGTAGTATTAAACATTATTATAATTTAAGTAAAAAATTGTAATTGACTCGATAAAATTAAATTTAACCTAAATCAATATTCCATCAAACTTAAACGTTTTTAAAATTTTAATGGAATGTTGAAACTTCCTTCATTCGTACCACTTACCTATTAACGTTGAATAAACACAAACCATTTTTTATTTCTCTTGCGTAATGAAGCTTGCATATGATAGAAAACTATTACTGGTATTCTTTATGTATATAATAAATATATTGAAATAAACATCACACACCAATTTGCAAATGAAAGGAAGATATCGATCGATAAACAATTTGCCGAGACTTCACGGTTCGATTGCTTTAACGAGTCAAACTATTCGCGGGTAGGTTTATTTTTATACACAGCTCCTTCTATTACAATTCATATACTATGAATTGCATCAAGTGTTTTTATAAATTATTTTTTTATTCAAACTTTTCAAAAGTTTCAGTTTGCAATGTAGTTATATACCTTATGGTACTAATTATAAGCTATTTGAATAAAACATTACAAAATTTATGAAAATTTAATAAATTTCTATTTTTCAGCATTATGCTGAAAAAAAATTATTGGTATAAATATACATACAAAAATGCGTATATCTATGTGTGTGTGTGTGTGCGTGTGTGTACGCGGTGACTTGTAAGTGGATCAACCAAGAGGCAAAGTGGGAAGTCCAAACTCAAGAAACACGAGCCTGGCTTTATGGCTCGAAGTTTCGTATACGAAAGGAGAATTTGAATTTTTCGAATTTTATAATGAGGAATGCTTCGACTCCACAATCTTGAAGTTACTTCGGTAAGTTTTGAACGGGGAATGATGCTTGTGTAACAAAGAAATTTTTTTCACTGAGAGTTAAACGTTTCGAGCTTCCGTCATGTCTCAAAGATGGTACGTAAAAATTTGGAAAATTTAATCTTCTTATGTTAAGCATCTCAAACAATAATTACGTAAAAATAAAATTAATTAGTTGATTAATTAACTCGTACATGTACAATAAATATATGTTAAAATAATATAACCTTTGGCACTATAGAATTTCTACAGACTTGTTGAAGTGATCACAAATAAATTATATATCTTCCAGTATAAAAAAAAGCGTTTCATCAAATGAAATGATCATACTTTAAAAAAAGTTTAGTTTCCATCTAAAGAAGCTCCCATTGAAACTACCGTCGCATAAAAAAATCTCGATCTTGAAACTCATTCCCTAGAGAGAAAGGTTTAAATCCATAAAAAAAATTCACGTCGCTAGCATTCCAATCGTGGTTATGGAGTCGTTAGCGTTTAAAAGAAGAAAAGAATGTTATAAGTCCGTTCCGCAAGCTGGTTCAGCAGTGTGTCTGAAAGCATGCAATTAACTTCGAGACACTGAAAAAAAAGTTCTGTAGTCTTTAACAACCAAAAATTGTTTAACCTTCACGGAGAGGGCACGGTCTTTGGATTACGGATTTTATCCAAAATTTAGGACTTGTTTTGTAATATAAAAATATAAAAAAAACAGAATTTTAGAATCCCATGGGCATTTTTATCGAAGTTATACGTAATTAAAAAAAACATTGAAAAATAGATGCTCCTAAACAACTAAGTAGAGATACTCAAACCAAAGTTCAAAGAAAGTTTGGATAGAGTAGTGGTTTGGATTTAAAAAAAAGAAAAAAGAAGCCTAAATCCGTCTGTTAGATCAAGAGTTATAAAAGAAACAGGAAATGCATCAAATTTTGGCTTAAAATAGAATTATTAATTGTGCAACTAAAAATTGCTACATTTCTTATTTTTGCTATAACTATCGATCTCATAAACAGATTTGAGCTTATTTTTTAAATCCTAACCATTCGATCCAAACTTTCTTTTAAACTTTGATTTAAGTATCTCTATTTAGTCGTTTAGGAGTTATAAGCGATTAAAGTAAAGGATCTATTTTTCTATATACCTGTAATATATATAACTACGTATAACTTTGGTAAAAGAGCCCATGGGATTCTAAAATTCTGGTTTTTTTCATATCTCTATATTACAAAACAAGTCCTAAATTTTGGATAAGATCCGTGATCCAGAGGTCGTGACCTCTCCTTGTTAGTGTATTTGTTATTCTATAAAAGTTTATTATCAATTAAACAAACATTGCTTTGTATCAATATAAGCGTGATGTTTGTTAGAAGTTAATAAAGCACTTTGTAAATTTATTTGTTAATATTTGGAAAGAGTAGTAACCAAAAAATTAGTTAAATTAATTAAGAGAAAATGTCATAACTGTAATGTCACTTTGAAGTAGGTACAATTGAATTATCTTACATTAACAAAATATTGTTATTTATCCGAACAAAGTAATTTTGTAATGTTATTAAAATTCTGTCATTGTCAGAGAATATTTTAAATACTAGTCAAAGGTTAATAGAAGAAAGTGTTGTATTGATTAAGTTCAAGAACGATATACCTTATATATATATACCTTACCTAATAATTTTATTTGAATGGAAATGATATTTGTATAATTTATAATATATTGTACACTGCGCATTTCAAAGACAGGTTACATGCGTATAAAATTCATTTGACGAAAAATCAAGATTTGTGTTTTCAAAATCTTAGAGATTACGATATATATATAGTACATATGATGCCTGATAACAGTCTATATATATCACGACAAATATTCAATTTATTTATATAATTCTTATTTTTATAACACATTTACGAATTTCGCACATTTACATCCTAAAAATAGGGACTAAAACAGAGAATATCAAGTATTCAACCCCATTTTTTGTATACGAATACTTTTTTTTTAATTTTGTGTAAAACATTTTAAAAAATGCGATATACAAGCGAATGATCGATACCTGAGTAAGATAAAAGTATCTTAAAAAATTGTTCGAAAAAGTATTCGTAGAATACTCGACTTCGACGAGCAATACGCACTCGCCTTCTGCTCGTGCTAGCCTGATGCGCCTCGCACTGCCTCGGCCTAAAAAAGCCTAGTTTACGACCTCGGTACACAATATATATTATTATTAATCTGACTTATGTTGTATTTTATGTTTTGTTACATTGTACATAATGTTGTACACACTTGATGTATAAATAAATAATGAATACATGCCAAATTACTTTATTGAACCTGCTACCATCAATAATCTGTATATTATTTTATATCTGTATACGACTATAATATGCTTCATGCATTCGTATTATAATATTAGATTTCGTTAATTTAAACTTATTTGTACTCGATCGAAGCAAGCAATTCACTTTCAACGATTTAATCAATATATTAAAAATATAAAAAAAACAGAATTTTAGAATCCCATGGGCATTTTTATCGAAGTTATACGTAATTAAAAAAACATTGAAAAATAGATGCTCCTAAACAACTAAGTAGAGATACTCAAACCAAAGTTCAAAGAAAGTTTGGATAGAGTAGTGGTTTGGATTTAAAAAAAGAAAAAAGAAGCCTAAATCCGTCTGTTAGATCAAGAGTTATAAAAGAAACAGGAAATGCATCAAATTTTGGCTTAAAATAGAATTATTAATTGTGCAACTAAAAATTGCTACATTTCTTATTTTTGCTATAACTATCGATCTCATAAACAGATTTGAGCTTATTTTTTAAATCCTAACCATTCGATCCAAACTTTCTTTTAAACTTTGATTTAAGTATCTCTATTTAGTCGTTTAGGAGTTATAAGCGATTAAAGTAAAGGATCTATTTTTCTATATACCTGTAATATATATAACTACGTATAACTTTGGTAAAAGAGCCCATGGGATTCTAAAATTCTGGTTTTTTTCATATCTCTATATTACAAAACAAGTCCTAAATTTTGGATAAGATCCGTGATCCAGAGGTCGTGACCTCTCCTTGTTAGTGTATTTGTTATTCTATAAAAGTTTATTATCAATTAAACAAACATTGCTTTGTATCAATATAAGCGTGATGTTTGTTAGAAGTTAATAAAGCACTTTGTAAATTTATTTGTTAATATTTGGAAAGAGTAGTAACCAAAAAATTAGTTAAATTAATTAAGAGAAAATGTCATAACTGTAATGTCACTTTGAAGTAGGTACAATTGAATTATCTTACATTAACAAAATATTGTTATTTATCCGAACAAAGTAATTTTGTAATGTTATTAAAATTCTGTCATTGTCAGAGAATATTTTAAATACTAGTCAAAGGTTAATAGAAGAAAGTGTTGTATTGATTAAGTTCAAGAACGATATACCTTATATATATATACCTTACCTAATAATTTTATTTGAATGGAAATGATATTTGTATAATTTATAATATATTGTACACTGCGCATTTCAAAGACAGGTTACATGCGTATAAAATTCATTTGACGAAAAATCAAGATTTTGTGTTTTCAAAATCTTAGAGATTACGATATATATATAGTACATATGATGCCTGATAACAGTCTATATATATCACGACAAAATATTCAATTTATTTATATAATTCTTATTTTTTATAACACATTTACGAATTTCGCACATTTACATCCTAAAAATAGGGACTAAAACAGAGAATATCAAGTATTCAACCCCATTTTTTGTATACGAATACTTTTTTTTTAATTTTGTGTAAAACATTTTAAAAAATGCGATATACAAGCGAATGATCGATACCTGAGTAAGATAAAAGTATCTTAAAAAATTGTTCGAAAAAGTATTCGTAGAATACTCGACTTCGACGAGCAATACGCACTCGCCTTCTGCTCGTGCTAGCCTGATGCGCCTCGCACTGCCTCGGCCTAAAAAAGCCTAGTTTACGACCTCGGTACACAATATATATTATTATTAATCTGACTTATGTTGTATTTTATGTTTTGTTACATTGTACATAATGTTGTACACACTTGATGTATAAATAAATAATGAATACATGCCAAATTACTTTATTGAACCTGCTACCATCAATAATCTGTATATTATTTTATATCTGTATACGACTATAATATGCTTCATGCATTCGTATTATAATATTAGATTTCGTTAATTTAAACTTATTTGTACTCGATCGAAGCAAGCAATTCACTTTCAACGATTTAATCAATATATTAAAAAATATAAAAATAAACAAATTAATTTATTGTTTTTACAATTGTTTTTTATTCACTCAATAAAGGAAATTGCTCCTTCTACAATTTTCTGTTTGTTGATTTATTGGATAAACTTGTTGGTTTTACAATTGTAACTTTCTTTCTTACAAATATTCGTTTGCTTTCTCTACGAGAGGAAACACTGTGATAGTAAAAAAAATTTTTTTCTTGATTTATGTTTTATCGATATTTTGACACTTGGGGATTCGAAATATGTATAGTTTTTTAAAATGTCTTATGGATGTGCGTGTGTCTGTGTATGTATCTGTGTGGTATATATTTGGTTCTATCAAACCAATTGGACTCAACATACTTGATTGTTACTGATCAAGCAAAAATAGTTAATTATTACATTTATTTAACGATATACAGAATTACAAGTCGTTGAATATTTCTGGTGCGAAAGTTTTTAAAAGTATAGATGAAATATACATTCGGAACTTTGTAGAGTGATAAGTTATTGAATAATCAAGTGGTTCTGTATTTTGGTTTTGCACTAAATACTATATATCGTTTTAAGTGAATGTATAAATAGTTAATATTTTTCGATCAGTCGATAACAATTAAGTATACCACCCCTTAGACTACACTTATGCAAATTTAAGCCATTTTGAATGTTTTTAAGTCAGAGTCAATTTTTGTGAAGTGAAAATTTTTAGAGTATAAATTTATTTATCTTCTCGTTTGAGGTTTGTTCAGGTATCTTCATTTGGTTTTAAGTTGTCCATTTTTTCCATTCATAGTAAAACAATTTATTGATATTTCTGTTTGAAATAATTATGTATAATGGCAATATCAAGTACTTTTCGCTGTAAATAGTTCAAGTCTTAGTTATACATTGTTCTCGAGTAAAAGAATAGAGTATATTTTTAGGAAAATTAGATTAGGTTGCATAGGTCAAATAGTTTCATTTAAGATATTTAAGTTTGAAATATTTTGAATATATTTTTCTTAATTTTGTTGAGCACTTTTGTAGAGAAATCTTAAGATTTTCGGTTTGTATAAGTTTACTTTATTAATTAATGTGTTTTCAATTTACATTGTGACATCACTGTATACACATTTGGAATAAGTGATTTTTTTTATTTATAAATTAAATTTAATTTTATTAAATTTCGTGATATTTGCAATTGTAAGGTATGAATTTTTTTATCTTTTTCAACAAAGTTTATTCAACTATCTTAAAATGTTTTTGAGTTTTCGCAAAAATATTACTATTTTTTCAAATTTGTAGTCCAAAGAATTAGTAATATTTTAGGTTGAAAAATAATACAATTTTTTGTCTTTTAATCATTGTTCACTGTGATATAAAAAAAATAAGAAGAAACTAATTAAATAAACCCTAAAGTAGTGTTTCAATTTATGTTATGATTATATTAATAGCATGAAGTAATGTTATACAAAATCAGAAATGAGCATTAAGAGGAAGGTACATGCCAATATTAATTCGCAATGGTGTTAAACCGCATAAATATATGGTATTAGTATTACTAAAAAAAATATAGCTGCAGTAACTATTAGCATTAGTTAAAACTACAAATTACTTTGTTATTTCTCAAAGATTTTGACTAACAATCTGCACTTTGTTAAGTGTACAAATGAATTTGCTATACATGGGGTACCAAAGTATTTTTGCAAAGATAACAAAATTATTTTTAATAAGAACAATGTAGTTTTTTCAGAGCAGCTCACCTCCTCCCCCTTGGGTTTGCGCTCTTAAAAGACAATTGCGTATCGTTTTACCTTCGTTAAAAATAACGACTACCTGTCTGACTCACCCTCCCGTTAAATTCCAACCTTAAGGACTTGTACTCTCGCGACCTCGAAATAACGAGTGTATAAGAAGAGAACGATCTTGTCTTCGTTGTCTTAGTAAATGGCGCCTACCGCCAACCTGACTACGATTTACATTGCTTTTAGAAATAACAACATAAAAAATTAGTTAATCCTATTCTTTATGAGTACTTATTATATATAGAAAAAACGAAAACAAATAAATTAGTTAGGCTAAGCAAGTGGTAATTTTGGAAGAGTGCAAAACGATAGCTCGATTTATCAATATGAAACGGTTGCGTCCAGCAATTTCAAATATACTTAAATAGTAATAACTAATCTAATCTTATAGAAATTAACTAATAAAATTGTTGAGATAAATATTACATACCGTTATAACTTTTAATTCACTATGGTTTAATTTAACCATTATAAATAGTTGTTATAACAATTTGGTAAGTTGAAATAAGCAATCAACCGTTACTTTCTCATCTTTACAATACTATTTCAAATTAAGTTTTTACGAACTTGTATACAAATTCATTGAGTTCAACGAATCATTCGCAGCATATATAGTAATAGAGATAAAAAGCACGGAAAAGCTAAATTGTTCTTATTAAAAATTAATTTGTTATCTTTGCAACATTTCTTCGGTACCCCACGGATAAAACATTAATTTATAAACTTAACAAAGTACAGTTCATAATATTTTAACTAACATTAATCATTACTGAACTGTCTATTTTTAGTAATGTAAACAATATTTATTTATACTATTATATAAAAATATTAGTAAAATAGAAAAAATGAATTTGTAAAAACAACAAGTTTATTTGTTAGTTAAACCTAAACAATAACCTATATGTTTATTATACATTGTATATTACACATTTGTAGTAATTAATTATATAATTGCAATAAATACAATAATTTTTTTTGATTATTTTAACCAATTTATTTGGTTACTATTCTCTCCACATATCAACAAATATTATTTGTTTATTATACAGAGTATTTTGTTAATTTTTAACAAGTATCATATTTGTATTGACACAAAGCAAAGTATTTATTAAATCGATAGTAAACTTTCATTGAATGACAAATACACTAAGTTAACCAATTTTTGGTCATTTTTAAAGACTATAGAACTTTTTTTCATACAGCTCTGCTGAATTAGCTTGGGAAACGAACTAATACTATTCTTTTCTTCATTTTTCCGTAGGTAAGTAGTAGAAGACTTTAAATTATGATAAATTCAAAACTATGCAAGCAATTTATACTTTTGCCAGTGATAAAATTGAAAAAAAGCTATTCAATATTAACAATTAATAATTAAATATTGCATAATAATTGAAAACATTTCTTAATTTTTTAAACAATATTATATTATTATTAACTTTTATTTAAATGTTTGTATAAAAAAATTATTTAGTTGTTTTTTATATAATTTTTTAATTTTTTTAATTAATTTCATAATAATAATTTTTTTATTACAATGTTAACACAGTCTGTTTCGCTCAAGTGGATTAAAATTATATTTAAAAGTTACTGTTGGAATTTCAGCCTATTCCATGAAGTTTTGAGTTTTCCTGCGGTAAGTCCATTATTGAAAAAAATCAGAGTATAGAGTCTCGTAATTAATTAATATAGTTATGTGACATATAAATTAGACAAAAAAATTTGAATAAAGGTTAATAATAATATAATTTGTTTAAAAAATTAAGAAATGTTTTCAATTGTTATGAAAAAAATTATTAATCGTTAATATTGAATAGCTTCTGTTCAATTTTAACACTGTCTGATCCCCTTAATAATTATCTGCGATGCACTAGAAAACATTATTTCGTTCCTTTTGCTATTATCAGTAATATAATTAGTAATTGTTACTAACTAATTTGGCTGTTATGAGGAAAAAATAGACAATAGTTCCAACTAAAATAAAGTAATTGATCTAATCATTCGATTACTCGGTATACAATTAATACTTACCGTAACCTTTTATTTTTTCAACCACCAAAGAAGTAAATTGGTTATAACATTATCAACTTAGTACCATTCAGGTTGCTTCAGCCTCCCGTTAACGTATACATTCAATGAATTAATCCAAATGTAATATGGCGTAAGTAGTTATGCGAAAGTGCAGTGAGGTAATACACAAACCTAGTTACGCTTTCCTACCTGACGTACAAATCTTGATGCCTTCTATAATGATATATATTTTGGATTGATATAGGGTAAAACGAATTTGTACCTATATATAGTTGAGATATGCTAGACTAATGAAATGGCTTTTACTAATGAAATATCAGTAAATTGGAATGTAAATTTTTAATAAATCGATTTTAAAATACACGCGCACACCAGTAAATAATCGATTAAACCCTAACATCTAGCACGTTGGATAGGCGACGTAAATTAAGAACGAAATATTCATCGGTGGATCTAAATGTAAAATATTGATCAATATAGGAGTAGAAGCAATTATCTGCGATTATAGTTAGTTATTATGCAGTGTAACTCACTGCTCGCGAGACCATTTCTAAAGCTTACATGTGGATGTATTTATAAGTAATATTAAAGTAGGCAAATTATTACTCTCGTAGATTTCTTAGGTAACTTTCTCATACTTATTCATTTGATTGTTCTAGAACAGCAATTCGTCTGTCGTAAATTTTAAGTTTAATTTAAAGAAGAAATAACTTCCCGTGTAAAAAAAAAAGAAATTAGGCATTGTTATTCAGTAGCAAGTAGATGCATAAATACGTTCGTATCAGTTTATACATATATACTAACGTTTTACTATCAAAGGGATCGATACGGAGATCGAATTCGCTGGGCTGCAAATCTCGTTACGATGTTATTACACGTTACGAGGAAGCAAAGGGAGAATGCAACGAATATTCCCAAAGCTCTCGAAATCGACAAAAAGCCGAGGTTTTCCCTCCACACATCCCCACTTTACCTCTTCCGACCAAGTTTTGACTGTCAAAATACATTGGGCACCAGGAAATTTCGGCGAGAGCTCGTTTAAGCAGATTATATATGTATATACCTATACGCAACCTCACTACGTACACTGGTTGAAACTTGTATGTTTCGACGTTCGTGTGTGTTTTTTTTTATACTTTACTTTTGCGGGTTATTTTATTTTTGCATATTCTATGTAAAATTAATTACAGTACACGTTGTATTTACTGGATTTAATTTTTTAACGCAGTTAACGATTTATTCAATGCGTAAAAACTACATATTTTCGATTACTGTTATAATTTGCGAGGTAAATACGTTAATCATGAGATTAAAATTTACATCCAGGAAATAATGTTTGGAAAATTCATTTTTTTAAATAAATACTAGAAAATACTCGAGTGTTGTTATATTTGTTAAATAAAGAAAGTCGATGATTATACAAAATTGAACAATATTTGTTCGTAGCTGTTTATATTGGTATACAAAACCTTAAAAATACTCGTATTTCCGAATGAAAAGATTAAGCATTAGTAATTTAAGACGTTGTAAAGTAGACATTATCTTTTTTTGATATTTTAACGGGTATATTAAATATTTAAATAACCCAGTTGCCAGGTTCATTAGTAACTTAATGCACTTAGCGAGGAATTATCTTTTACAAGGAATTACGGATTATTAAATAATACAATTATATTATCGTTACAAGAAGAATTACATTCAATTTTATCAATATTAAATTGTTGACGAGCGTGTTGCGATATATTTATCGAATATTGTGTTATTACAAACTGAGAGTTGTACGAGTGTTTATAACGCATTTATAAAGAAACCTATATTCAAGACTAAATTTTAATCTTTCATTCGGGTAAATCTATTAGTAAAAACGATAGCCGACTGTACGCTTCAGAATTTGTTTAAAATAAACGCTTCGAGCATTATACACAATCATTTTATGGAGTTCGAGGTAAAAAAGCAATTTCGATGGTGAACGTAGCCTATCTTCTCTTTAAAAGAACAAACGAGGCAGAAAGACAAAGAAAGAGAGAGATAGAAAGAGAGAGAGAGAGAGAGAGAGAGAGAAGAAAATCTCATAAAATTTCATGACTTCGAAATAAAAATTCGTACTAAAAATTTATACACTCACTAAAATTCCGAGGTAGGGTGGAAAATAATATTTTTTTTCTTCTTTACGTGTAATACCCACTTTTTCGCGAAAAATAAAGAAGTTACAAAGAAATATCCATGAAGTTCCGATGAGTGATAAGATATCGCGTGAATTTTTGCGTGCATACTATCCGGTGGGCATCGTTTAACTTTTTCTTTCGGGTTGGGTATATGCACTTTCGATTTGTCAGCACTGTTATCGGGGAGTTGGCCATATTTTAAACTTTAGCCCAAGGGCGATAATCGCACCCGAGCATTCCTCTAATTTAGTTCCACGAGCTCGCGCGCGTCCGGTTCGTTTTTCAAATTCGAGCTTGCGCGCCAGTTGTTCTAACCGCTCCCGCGAGAGAATCGACGTATCCATTTTTATGGAGCCTGCTTCACAAGCGATATTTAGTCAAAATTATATTACACCATATGTGTAATTAAACGCAGTAGTTAACAGTATGTAATACCCTAATTTTACCGTTCGAGTCAATTGAATGATATTAATCTCTGTATGATTTTAGTTTGTACATAATATAATATATATGCGAACACTTATATATATATATTTCGAATTACACAAACATAATTTAATCAGCGACTTTTGACGCAATTTTACGAATATTACAATGTACTTTTACGAACACCAATGTCACAGTAAATTTAGGATAAAGTTTAACGATTAGTAGTATAGGTACCTAATTAATTATATGGGAGTAATCAAAGTATACGCGTACATACTTCGTATTATGTTTTTGGTCATTAATCGTGATATTACATATATGCATCAAGATTAAGTGTACCACATTTTAGGGTATTTTTATATAATACATTTATATTATACACGTAATTTATATTTAATGCGTTTCATTTAAAAGATGAATTTAAAACGTGCATACGAAGTATATAACATGTAGTACTGAAATAATACGCGAAACTAAACGAAAACTTACATATACGTAATAATTTTACTTATCTACTTATATTGGAATATTTATTAAGATAACGAAACAATAACAATCGTATTTATTTATTGTTAAGGACTTTATCAACGTGGGTCTAAAGTTGTTGAAGTCAGTGATGTGTAAAATTAGCAAAATTGATAACGAGTATATGTAAGAGATATTAGTAAAATTAGGAGTAGTACAAACTTGTTTGAAAACAAAGTGAAACTATATTATCCCAAGTGCAAGTGACAAGAAAATGTTTCGCATTGTACATTCGGTGTGATTTATAATTTTCATTAACACTCACAAGTTCTGAAAGACTGTGTAGATTTCGTGGATCTGAACTCACCTGAAAAAATAAAACAAATTCATCTTTAATAACACAACCATGCTTAAGTGAATCGTTAATAAATAAATATTTATAATTCTTACGATGTCATCCTTAAAATATACAAACTATCGTAATGTAATTCTCGGGAAAAGTACATCTTCGTTCGTACAGATTTAAAAGTGGAATTATCACAAAATTTTAATTGACTTATAATACTTCGTTGTTAATTAATACAATTTAATAAATGTTGATGCCATATCAGGTAACAACACCAAGAAAATACTTCTTTTAACAAATAATATATTTTATTATATAAATTAGATTGTAAATATATTATTAATAATTATAATATTGTTTAATCGATACGCACAATAATATAATTGAATTTAATATACATATAATCATCATCTTGATTGTCCGATAGGAAATTGAATCCAGATTGGAAACCGATACAATTCAATTGAATTCTACATTGTATTCAAAAGTTTACACATAATAAATGTCTATATACATATATATATGTTAAATTACCAGGTGCTTAACACAAAACGTGAAAACAATAATAAATAATAATTAACTTGTGTCACCAGCGATTTAATAGTAACCAAGAAATGCCAGCCACATTTACGTAAAAGTAAAATCCAATAAAGAGGAGGAACAAATTTCTCAGCTCGAAAGAAAGCACTTTGAAATTCCACGGAATGTTCGCATAAAAAACAATAACTGTCCATATTGCGAAACTGGAAAGAGCATTGCATTTGTATTCGTGCACACTTTGGAACGAGGAAAAACGGCACCGTAAAATAGAAGCCGTATACTCGAGCATTGTGGCACGAGTGCTCGACAAAAGGAAGAGTACCTATAATGTGAGTGTTTCGGCGGTGTATTTACAATTGCAATCGGCTTTGCACAATTAACATCCTACTATCGAGCGAGAGGCTGTCTCGACATCTACGTGTTTAATCAGACAGGTGCAATAGTTCCTGATATAATTACCGACGATTCGCTAAATTTCGATTCATTTATACTTGGAAATGTTTACTCGAAAATGTTTATCTTTATCAAAATATAATATTATTTTCTACGGCGCTAGATTTTATTTTCATATCTCTATATCTTGGATGTGACCAACGTAGAGCGAGTTAAATTGTAATCATACTTTTTTCAATCGCGTGATAACGTACTCATTTTATAATTTATAGCATGTAAGAGATATATGCGTTAATACCATAAAAATGTATTACTTAAAATAAATCCACGGATAGAAGGGTTGTGGTATAATAATGACAATGTTATTGAGTAATCGAGTGATAGAGTTGTAATTATAAAAGTTATTATGGTTTAATAGAGAATTTTTCTACAGTTTTATTAATATTTACTACATATGGTAAATTTTACCCATAAAAAATAGTAATTTTTATAATTTGTCAAGACTGTCTCGCGCGAGTATTTAAATATAAGAATTTAAATAAAAATGTTAATATCGGTAACGATGGATTCTTGATATAAACTGAAAATGAAACAAATTCTGGAAGATAGTAAAAGTGAGCCAACGCCAATTGTATTTATCAGTTTCGAAAAGTGTGGAATACTTGCAGGTACATATATATATATATATATATATATGCGCATTTGTAAACGGCAAGAAAGTTAGCACAAGTATAAAAACGAAGGGACAAAAATGATAGGTACAGAAAATGGAAATGAAGTAGGAAGAAAATATAAAAAGAAAAAGTTAAGTTGACCAAGCAGTGGTGACGACGTACCACTATATATTTCTGTAATAAACGTAAACGAACTCGTGTGCTCACTCATATGTCGCAAATGCTTCACTTATTAATGTCGCTGAAGCTTCTGAGAACTTCTTTCGACTATTTCCCTTTGCGCTTCCACGAGTTTTTCTCGGCAAACGGTCTTTTTCTAAGACTAATCCATTTTCTTAATCTGGAGAGTGCTTGTAACAGGTTTCTCCCGTTCGTTTTTCACTTTCCGCTTCTTCCTTTTTGCTATTTTTTCTTTCGCTACTTTGTCTTCCAACGTGACTCGTACATCCAGCTTTTGAGAACGAGAACTTGTGTAATTTCCGTCGGCATAATTGTGAATGATTGTGAAAATTTTTCAGCCTTTCGAGAGGTAAAGGATTATAACTCAAAAAATGTATGGGCCTTTTTTTCTTGATTATTAGTGTTTATATTTTGTACGTTTACCACGTAATGCATATTATTCATACGCGAAAAGAATTGTATCGGTGTGATTAAAATGAACGAGCTATTACGTAACTTATCGTAATTATAATACGTAATTGAAGATATCGTACAAATGTAACGTTTCCCATGATGTAACGTTCTTAAAATTGATTCAATAATATAGTCTGACGTCAATTTTATTTATTTTAATTAAGAAATAGTGAATATTAAGTTATGCATAACTACCGCTGCATGTAATAAAACGATCAAAATATTAAAAAAGATTACATTATATATGCAAAATAATAAAAAATATAATTGAATTAAATATATGAATAAACGGCAATGATTGATATAAATCAAATTCACGAGTAAAAAAGTTAAAATGCGTGAAGAAACTTCTGACAGTCAACGGTGTAAAAAGAGTAATATAAAAATATATTCTATTTTATGGTACGTGCATATATAGGTATATATATATGTATACGCCCCACCTGTTTAAAGTAATATATTACTATTACGGACATTTTAATAATCTGCGTAATTTAAACGATAATAAATATGAATAAAACAATAAAATTTGTGATTCAAAAAGTCGGAATTTAACATGCGAACATATTCCTTTCATCACTTTCCGCATTTCAAAGAGTTAATTAAAATTCAAGTCGCGTCACCCGGAAATCAACTGCAATCTTATAACGCTGCTCGCTCGGGTTCTATTTTCTTATGCCCCTCATTATAACTGCCCGTGATATCCAATAAGATCGTTATCATAGCGAAGAACCATTTAAATTCCAAAGTAAGTCGATGAGAAATTACGATTACTCTTACAATCATTTGAACCGTTGCAAACGGTTGCTTTATTTTTTCAGAATAAAACAATTAATAACTATATACGCAAGTGAACTGCGTACTTCTATTTTTCGAGTTAAAGAAAATGACCCGCGGGTAACGGGATTATCGTCGGTTACGACTCTATTACCGGTTGTAATTATAAGCGATTCTCGAGTTGGAAGAGAAAAGGACAAAGGATCGAGAGAGGAATTCTGCAAGACGTGAACCAGCTGTTGGTAATCTTGGTAGGAAACGAAGAAAGAAGAGAGAAGAAGGGAGGAAAAGCTCCCGAGTCCGACTTGAAATGAAAGTTTTACGGCTTATTTTTCTCGCTTTTTTGTTTCTCAAGGGACGAAATAAACTTTAGATTTACCAACTTCAAAATTTATTTTTAGTTGAAATGGATCTTTTGGATTTTCGGTAAGCTTTAATTTTGAATTTTTTTTTTGCATTCGCCCAATATTTATTCTACAAATAGAGTGTTACTTAATGATCATTTCACTAATTTCGCACTTGATAATGCACAGAATAAAATAATTAAACAAATTAATTGCAATAATAAATTTAACGAATTTCACACTGTACAAGAAAGTTAGTATAATAAATAAAGCAAATAATAGAATCTTTACAACTTTACAGCGAGTCTTTATAAAGATGCAGTTCATATAGAACTTTCGAAATAACTTCATTAACTAAACAACTATTATTTTAGCTGATTGCGTCATTATTGTTAAGTAATAATTAGAACTAATAGAATTTAACAAATAGAGATTAGAGCTGCTTATGTATACGTACTAAGTTCAACTTTTATCCTCCCTGGCTTATTGACCGAATTGAACAAATAATTTAAATTGCAATTAAAAAAAATGATAGTATTTTATAACAGTGTTATTTTCTTTTATGAGATTGTTTAGTTTATTTGACTTATATTTTCCTTGTATTTTTTTAATTTTTTGCCTTATAAGTGCTAAGGGAGTTCTAATATTTATACCATACTAACGAATTTAAGCCAGTATCTCTTTTTTGATTCTATATTTTGATTCTGTAGTTTATTGCTGTACAGATAACCTGACTAAAATTTTGCAAAAGTTTATTTATACTTGCTTTGTTAATTAAACTCGGTTTTTCTAATGAGTCGATGTTTTTTTTTCGATTTCAGATTTGTAGAGGTTCCAATTAGTGTTATTATAGTTTCATTTGTTCTATTTACTATATTAATATAGTAAATATAGTAAATATACTAGTTCTATTTACTATATTAATATGGATACAAATCGAATAATGATCGTTATCATAAAGAAAATCCGATACTTTCCAATCTAAAAAGTTGGCTAGATTTTTACATTAAAGTATGTTGGGAGGTATTTGCTTATGAGTGTCGTCTGAGACTCTATTAAAAACTATTCATTACTGTTCTTTTATAATAACAGTTTAAATTCCATTGAAGAATTTGCTTATTCATTTTGTCCGTTTTTGTTAAAAAATTAGATATTTACGTATTATTAGCATCGATATTAATATCTGTAGGTACGGATAGTTCAATTGTTTTAATCACTTTGGTAAATCTAGATAAAGTGTTCTCAACATGTTTGCGATATCTATTATGTTGCTTGAATATTCGTTAGGTGTTTCAACTGCTTCTATATTTGTAAAGGTCTTGTAAACAAAACTTTTAAAATTCGTACAATCTAATGGAAATTTATTGTCTGAATTTTCTATTTTTTCTTTTATTATTTTAATTGTTCATTTAAATCGAAATTTTTAGTGAGAGTTGAAGATCTTTTTATTTTCTATTTTAATTTTTTTGCGATTTTATTATCTATATTTTTTACGATATTTTCTATTGTATATTGTTCTTCAAATAATGATTCTTATCGGTATCCATCTGAGTTTGTTTGGCGCATTGATCTACATAGAAATTATTTTTATTTACAGGTTTATTATTATCTGGAGTACTATTTTCAGTTTTTGTAGTCAAATTGGTTTTGTCTGTTAATTTTAGATTACTTGGTAATTTTCACGTTGAGAGATATTGTTTATTCTATTATTGTTTATTATATTATGAGAGATATTGTTCTTGTGAGGGTTTCAGTTGAATTAAATCCACGGTTTGGTTTGGGCACAATTTCGCTATGTGCCCTTCTTGTTTGCATGCGAAACATCTTATAGTATCAGTACTAGGAAATATATAATAAATAGAATCATCGAATTTAACTATTTTTATATTTCTGGGAATTTCGAAATCCTCATCTGGATTAACGAAGAGTTGGTGTATGTCACTAAGAACATGACTGATGTATCCTTCCTTTGAATTCCTTTTTAAATTTAAATTTTCTATAATTTCTTCCAGTATATATTGCGGTATAGTTGGACAGACGTTAGACAAAATAATCCGTTGTTGTTTATCTTTAAGTGGTCTAATAGTAACTTTTTCTTCATTTATTATAAGAAATTTGTGTTTGTCTGTAAAATCATCTACTATCTGTTTGCTTGAAAGGAAGATTCTTATTCTATTTTTGGAAATTCTTGACGAATATATTACATTACTTGAATTAACAATATCACCCACAGCACATGTATAATCTGTTAAATTCAGACCTTCGACACAGTCTAGTATTAGGCCTTGATCTTGTTTTGGAAAGTGATTTCTTTTCATAACTTGAGAGTAACTAATATTTTTTCAGTATTGTCACGTAATGATGAATTTTGGGAAGCATTAGGTAATTCATAATCGTGATGAGAAGCCATAGGTTTAAGGAATAACCCGCGTTGGAGCGAAAATTCCCGGGAAATTGTCCGATAGTTATTTGTACATTTATAATCACTGTTTACTTGTTGTGGAGCGTTTAGCAAACACGACTATCATTTGTACCAGTACAGAGAGAACTGCAGATTAAAATGATTTAATTCTTAGGACGTGGAAAATAAATGTTCAAAATTAAAAAAAAACAGTGTCGATAAAAAAGAATAATATTATAAAATGTAATATTAATTTTGATTAACTAAAAGTACAGAGGATAACGATCAAGGTGAAAATACATATTGAGAGAAGCTCTAGTGTACGGTTAATCGTCTCAGTAGCCGCTCGTAGCTTTCGCTACCTGTAAACATCGATAAATATTCAACAGCAATAGGTGAACAGACGGAGGAGTACTGAAAAGTGGCGCTCAGTCTCGAGAGATCTATGGACCTATGGATATTTATATGTAAGTTGTGTGGGTGCAGGTATGCGTGTGGGTGGTGTAGCTGCACGAGAGTTGTGCGTGTGCGTGTGTGGGTGCAACACTCGATCTCACTACCGAGTACTCGTTTCGTAGATAATTCAAACTGTAGACACTACATTAAGCACTTTCAAAATTGCAGTACTCGATGAACGATATATATATATGTTAGTTATTGCAGGTAGATCTTAAATGGAAATCTGTATATGTATCGTTTGGACGTATTGTTAAAGATATGTAGATTTGTAAATATAATTAAATTCTCGAATAGTTATATAATATACGGAAAATGTGTGTTTAATTATGATTTGGGAGAGATTTATTATTGAGAAATCATTAGTTGTCTATACAAATCGATCGTATTTCTTTTATAAATCAAGAAATACCTATAATCTTTATTAATTTTTGTACAATATTCTAATATAATAAAATACTTATAAAATTAATTGAGTTAGTTGGAGTTCAGACGAATACAGTGTAAACTGATAATACTACATACAACATCCCTAGTAGAGATTGAAACCATTTAATTGATTGTAAATATTTCGTTTGCATTAGAAATGAGTGAAAAATTTTATTCTCTGATGAAACGCTTTTTCTCGTGATTCTTAACCATTTCTTCGTTTGCTTTGATTCATTATATAAATGTTCGTACGTCTGAACAAGTCACATGCGAACATAAATGCTAGTTTTTAACATCTTTCGCTATTCATAAATAATTTTAATAATTATTTTTGAAAAATATTTCTAATATTTAATATATCTTAGCGATGAACAATTCTTCAGAAAAATTGTACATAAATCTACAAAACCAAGAGTTTGACAAGACAGGTCGAGCTCACAATATACAATCTAACCGAGATACTTCTTTTTAATCTTCTGAGATTATGCTCTTTTCTTTAAATGATCCATCACAGAGACAAAATGCGTTTCACTGGCGCATATTTACTGGCTAGTTTTCTTATATTTCTTATTTTCCATTTCATTTTGCTTATTTTCGTTTCTACTATAAGTACGCAAATTTTCATAATTATTGTAAGTACACGTTATAAAAAACGGTAAAATGAACACGGGTATTCCTGTTACTTCACTATTATACTATAAAAAATCAAATAAACGTGTTTAAATAAATTAAATAAACGCAAATACGTAACTGAATATTCTTAAAATTACCGAAAAATTCAAAATTGCCTTAATTCCACGTGAATTACTATCAATTATACCGCAGTAACGGAATTACAGAAACCTCGGTGAAAGTCAATCTGTTAGAGAGTTGGATGAATTAGAAAGTCTCACCCACGCACCGGTTGGTCGATTCAAGAAGGGTAAGACGCCTCGAAAACCGCGTAATTTTTAGATCGACCAACCTCTCAAGCTTAACGAGCTCGTCAAGATAATCGCAAGGGCGTTATATACCGTAGCGAGCACGCGATATATCCCATAAGTGCCCCTTGGGTTACCTACAAATCCTCCGTTTGCATTTTACCGACTCGCGGTCGTAGATCGAGGAGGACAAACACTTGGGAGCGTGCCCGTTTCGATCTCCCGCGGATTTGCCTCCTTTTCACGGGTATACGAAGCTCTCGCACTTTTTTCTTCCACCCTCCCCCTCCCCCCCTCCCCCCGTAGGAGGGGGAGCTTAAACGAGGATTTTTTCAAAGCTCCCTCAGTTTTATATTTATCGGCGCGCAAGGGGATTTGCGAGTTGTTAAAGTGAATTTCGTGCGGTAGGGCGGACGGGGCCGGGGCCGGGGGTATTACGAAGCGGTGAAAACCCGCTGCTGCAAAATTCAAGCCCTGTGTTTTATATACGTGTACACGCGCACACACACATTCATCTGATGATGTGTAAATATGGGTTGAATTAGTATTGATTTTGTCATTCACGATGTGTTATAGTAGTTATAAAATATGACTATTGATTGGTACATAAGCGCTCTTGGCGTGTGTTTATAAACTGACGTAGTGCTTTTGATTAATCGCTTCGATTAAACCTCTTCGAATGTCATAGAATAGCGACTGAAGAAAAAGAGCAAATTATCTTTGAAATACACTTCGATTAATTACGCGCGATGTAATTAAGTCCCATTCAATACCGATGCACTTTCATTATTTTGACTTTCATTTACTAATCAGAGAAAGATCCATCGCTCAATTGGTAAAAGAGATTTAATTTTAATCTATTAGCAATCAATATAACATCAAAAAGTATGAATTAATTCTATATAAATTAAAATTTTTTTACAATTAATCAAAGAAATAAATTTCATTAAACTCTTCATTGTGCGCGTAGCAAGGTAGAATGTGAACTAAATCGCAACAAGGTGCACAGACTTGCCATATTTAATAAGAGATTGCTTCTCAAAATCACAATAATATTTAATTCTGCAATTCAGCACATTGTTAGATTACGGATAAAAAAAAGGGCCTCTTCTATGTTTTTATAGTTTTTTATTCTTCTATTAATTAATCAACAAAAATTGCAGCATTCCGGGACTCTCCTAGATAGCTGAACCATTATTTTCAATCATCGAACCGACAAGATAATAGAGATTGAACTGTGAAAAAAATGATTTTAGAAGCAATAGCCCGTGTGATTAATCAACCTAGCGATTGATCAAACAATAGTACCGCATCCGCATATTCGCAAAAAGCGTATATAGCGAATGATAATGAACAATTCGAATTCCACGTGTTTATATATATACGGATACTATATACGCGTGGTATTGCCGCTATTAATGCCCGATATACGCTAGTATAATCGGCAAATGCGACCTTATTAATTTTCAATCGCGACAATCGCTCGCTACGCCGATTGTTCCCGACGACGACGACGACTGATGACGGCTCACCGGATAATACATGTTTCCCTCCGATGAACTTCGACCACTCTCATTAATCGTGGAATGGATCGACGAAAAAGGAAGCTATAGATAGAGTTGAACAACGAGAGACTAAAGCTAAAATAAACAGAGATAAAAATCAACCGATCGGAAAAAATATACAGTGAGGGGCGGGGCGGGACTCAATTAAGCCGCGCACAGAATTCGCGAGACTGCGGCCTCGTATTTCGCGCGGAAAAAAAAATACTAAACCGAGAGGGAAAGAACGTGCTCGTACAATGCGCGAGAGAATCGCGTGATTAACGTTTAAATCTCTCGGAACAATTTGGCTGGCCCGTCGGAAGCTCGAACCGCTTGGAAAATAATGGCGTGTCACTTCCCTTCTATATATGTATACGCGCGTGTGTGCGTGTGTTTGTTGTGTACATTGCATGTACAAAGGACAACCGAAAAAGTCCTGGAAAAATACGGGAAAATATGAACGGCAGACCACTATATTGATATTACTTGGATAGTCAAGCGTTTTTATACAGGTGGATGTCGCGTGTTTGCGCTTCCATTTCATTACTCTTTTTTCCTCGGTAATAAGGAACAAATTTTATAGTTTTTGTTCGAGTTCTTTTATTACTTTTAAATTAATGGTTTATTTCGTTTATTACTCTAGAATATGTTTTTTCATATGGAATTGTCAAACCATATTAAATACAAAAACATATTGAATACAGTTTAAACGAAGTTTTGAAAATAATAATTCAGTATGTTTATTGCTTTAATTATTTGATACAAATTTTTGATAAATGGTTGTATGTTATTAACATATATTATTATCAGTAATACATATTGTTATTGTTCTTTTATGCATTAAAAATGTATTCAAAGTTTTGTGATATACGATTATATATGTAATATATAATGAAATAGTGTACATTACGTAAAAATAGTATAGGTACAATTTTAATTATATTGCGATATTAATTGTAAATAAAATAATCTCAGTGTAAAAAGTTAAATCTATTTATTTTCCTTTTCGCTGATTGAAGATAATCTTAAGTGAAGTAAAAATAGATAAGTATTCGAGTTATACGCAGTCGAAGAAAGTAAGGCAAAATGTTGCGAGTTCTTAGAATCATCATTATGACACTCGTTGCAACGAAGTATAATACTTAAAGTAAGTGGTCTGTAATGAGCATTACAAAATGTTCTTTTACACCGTTGCAAGCGAAAAAGCGTTTTTTACAGAGTACTTGGTTGTTTCTATAATATCTGCAATTATTTAATTAATTAATGCGATCAATAACTATAACTATAATTCTTCTTAATCTCACATTTTTTATCAAAATCTAAGTATTATATGTCAATGTAATTTTATATATTAGAACACGCCCATAACTTCTTTTGTAAACTTTAATTTTGTGGGTGCAGACAAGTGTTAAGAAGAGGCTAAGGCGAAATTCATGAATTTCTCCCATTCGAATAATATAAGAATGACTAATCCAAAAGTTGAATAACATAATTGCGTAGCTCTCAATACAAAGAAATTTTTCGATTCAAGAATGTGATGAATTTATAGATCGTTTTTATAGGCGTTATTATTCGTCTATAACTTTGCTCCATTTCAACGGATTTGAGCGTCTTTTTTTTAATTATATCTATTTTATCTCAGCTTTTTATTAAACTTTAGTTTAAATGTCAATATTTGATAGGTTAGAAGTTACAAGCATTTGAAGTGAAGTTTCTATTTTTTTGAAATTTTGCTTTAATAGCGTATTACTTTTGAAAAAACGATTGTTTGGGTCTGCGGCTCTGGATTTCTACATATTTTTATATTAGAGAACATATACTACAAGCTGGGCACGATCCGTTTCCCAAACTTGAGATGCTCTCCTTGTAAGTATAAATTGAATTACAACACGCAAAAGGAACCCGAAGAAAATATGAAACTAATATTGATATACTTTTAACCAAGATAAATAACGAAATAATCGAATGAAAAATTTAAATATAATTGAATTGCCGAAAAAAGTAGATATTGAGTGTTGAAAAATATACATGTATTATATTTAAGTTCAAATATTTAAAGTACCGAGATCAAGCATTTAATCTCGTTTGAAGCTTTACAAATTACTTTGTTCTCAACGAACAATACGTTGTTATTCATATTAATATTAGAATTTATGCGTTAATCCGGCTTTTGATCAACGCAGAGCGCTAGCCAAATAAGTTGCCCGTTGAGAACGTAAATTCATCTTTCATTGTTTTTACGTAAACTCGTAATTTGCATACGTCTAGTGTACGTGTAGATTTTTTATGCCCACATTAACGTACTCTTTTTATTCTACAGTTTTAAAATATTTCAAAAACTCGTTAAATTCCCAGGAAATACGACAGATAAAATAAGCAAGTATATACACGCAGATAAATATTCTAGTTCATAATTTAAAGAAATTATTCTAAAACAATAAGAAAAAGAAATATTTGGATAGTGATCGTTAACAACTTTTCGTTTGTTCACATTGTAGTACAAACCTCGTAGTTCACTCGATATTATCCGTCGTTCGATTTATCGAGTTACAATTCTTGAATCGTTTGTACCTCAACTTCGTTTATCTAGGTAGACAGCGAGCCGTTAAATTGTAGGTGATGCTTTCAGCGAAAAGATCCGGAGTTGATAAAGATTTTTAGTGAGGCCGCGAGGCATTTTGCGGGAACAACTACGCGACGATGGCATTTACGCGGATCGTTAAATCAACGAGGTTATTAACGGTCTACGAGATTTTCCGCCTCTTTTTCGAGGGGCACCGCGACCGCGATTTTATGGCGTGATAATCTCGAGTAATTCTTTTATATACGTGTAGAGCTTACTCCGAGATACGTCGAGCTTAACCTTCGTAATGGTTTCGACCGTTTTATTTATTTCTCTATTAGCAACTCAAGAACATTGTTGTAATAAAATATTGTGCGACAGTCAAATTTCTTTTTTGTTCAAAAAATAAACTAAGGGAATTCCTACGCTCGTTTTATTGCAACGGTGTACATACTTTTTCAAGAAAAAGCTTTTCGAGAGGTAAATTATTCACCGAGTAGTCAAAGAAATTACGTGAACTCTTTGAAAATTTCAAGCTGGTGATTCAAAAATGTATATAAAAAATCCTTTTATACGTGCACATGTACGTACACGCATACACGTTAAAAGGATTTTTTATAATCTATCGAAAATTAGAATTCAGAAAATCTTACAAAGTGGCGATAGTCCTTTAGAAAATACCTTAAACAAGTAAATATTTCGAATTTTATTTTACGATAAATCAAATGGAATGCTTTTTACCTACTTGTTTTATTTAAAGAAAGTTGTTGAGTTACTTTTTAAATGTAAATTTTGTGTTTTTATATTAAAGTAAAGTCGGAATTAAAAAGTAATTGGAGTAAGATTAAATAAAAAAACTATGCACAGTTTAAGGAAAATAATTTAGTGTATATTACAACACAACCTTTCCATTATGATTAGTTTCTAACTGTCATATTATTAAATTTTGTTTATACGGAAGTTTCCTTACACCCTTGTAAAGAATAAACTGAAGCTGATCGTCTTCTTTTTTTTCAATTTCTGTATAAACAAGAATTGAGAAAAAGTGAGAAAACTCGAGGAAAAGTTAATTGCTTTTTTTATAAAATAAAAATATGATTTACATTTTAATTGCATTTCTCTGACATGCTCGTACAGGATAATACTAAACAATTAAAAGCCTGTTAATTCGAAAGAATTATATTGGTTAAATTTACATCTTTTGAGTTTGTTCTAAGTGTCATATTTAATTAGCTATGGGTTATTTATTTTACAAAAGAATAAAATATATAATAATATTGAAGAAATTAGAAAGCTCGGGTATGCGCAATTGAAAATATGCTATTGTCAATTTAGCAGAATTACTATATACTGTGCTGTAATGAAAAGGATTGGATTTCTCAGCTTTCGAACGCATCAAATAATTGAAATCGCACTAAAATTTGTTGAACGAATTATTTCAAGTTAAAAAGTTTTAATCAAGAGTATCTCAATTAATAATACTACTACACTGTTGTAAATTAATTAGAAACTTTAATTTTCTCAAGACAAGCAATAAAACGTCCAAAAAGAATTACGGTTAATCTTTAGTCGTCTAAACCAAAAACTTATTAAGTAAAAATGTTACGCAGAAGATCCGCGTAAAATACAATTATATATACCACTTTAACGTTTTGTATTTTTATAATAATAACACCGTGTACACCGACTACATTGTAACGCGGCAAGTAGTAAGTCCAGCGTTTAATCAGACATCGCTCCTCAAATCCATTTTGGAAAACTAGTCAACTAATGGTCACTTTCACGCGGTCGTTTCACCACGACGTAATCACGCGCTACGACTCCGGTAACGTAATTCCGCTATCTTGTTATAAAATAACGTTATAACACATCCACATACGCACACGCGCGTTATACAAGCCACAGTTTCAGAAAAATTGAATCATTGCCGAGAAGTTTTGGTGGTAAACAATCTAGCGCTTCCTCAAACATCGCCACGGCGAGTTGTATTTATATATATATAAGTCGCGGTGCAGAATGTTGGTAGTCCGCGCGTAATTTCGAAAGTTTGATACATCCCCTACAAAACTGCAAAAGCGCGCTTTCGCGGCCGCTGGCTTACGTTTCTGCGTACGCGGGATGCGTTATGCTATATTTGTACGTACATATAGGTATGTACTAAATTTTGCCAAACTGTGCTACGAGGACAGATGGAGAGGACAAGAAGAACGAATTGTTTTCGTGCCTCCTTAGATGTATACATATACACACTATACTGGACAATTATTATGCATAATGGTTATTTCACTTTCAAGGTGTTTACAAACAGCTGTAATAAAAACAAAAGAAAGTAGATTTGCTTACTTGAGTGATGTTAAACTACAACTACAAACTGTAATTACAGTGGAAGTGTAAAATAATATGCATTTATATTTGTATAACCCAAATGTCTTAATATTTCGTAAATTTAATGTATTAAATAAATTTCCAAAGTGCAGTAATTTTCCTATTTTTTACTTAAAAAACAATCCGAAATTTGAATAAAAAAGAAAACAAAAAATCATTAGTATTATTTTAGAATACCGATGCGTTAAATATGTTAATAATTGAAATGATGGATAGTTTCTTAGTCAATAATAACGTAGTCGAATATATATGCTTTGAAGATCAGATAACTCTGTCGAAACCAAAGCACGGAACAAACTTAATTAGGGTGGAGTATAGTGCGTGAAGAACAGACGTCTTTTGAACGTGGTTGAGCTGAAGTTGACATATAATAATTGTTATTAAAGAGAAGATTACGTGAGGAAATTAACATACTCGCGTGCGATTCGATTCCCCACAAATCGGTTTTCGGATTCTTCGGCTCATTCTCCCGAGTTCACGTCGAATTGATATAAAATTGCCTTTGGTGTTTTGATTATCTAACGCGGTATCTTGTATATATCTATACGTATTAAAATTACAAAATTACGATTACAATTACTTGATCGTTTATTATTTAATTCATATACAGTATGAATTCTACAAGTATTGATAAGATTTAAAAAGGATTTGTAAATTTTTTCAGATTACTTGATGTAAAAACCTCAGAAACTTACGTAAGAATTACGTACATACGATACAGATTATAATATCTTATATTAGATATTATCTTGTATATTCAAATATACTAAATTTCAGTACAAAACAGTAATTTTTTCTAAACATTTTTAATTTTGAAAAATAATTTTAATTTTAATTTTTAATTATCAATTTGTCGACGGATTATAGTATAAGTAAAGAAATTTTACATTATATTTAATATAATATTCAAATCTCAATAATCATATGGAATAACTGGATTGATTTTAAATTTACACATATAATATATATCGTTCAAAATCTAACCGAGCGAGAATTAACGAGTAAAGTATTTGTTGTCAGTTTTTATATTATTAATTAAATTTTAAAATGATTTGGATATAGAATCTTTCAATTATTTTAAAATATTATATTTTATTGACTAAATTTCGGTTAACTACAATTATTTATAATTTTCCTATGGTAAACGAAAAATTGTACTACAGCTTTTAGGTGATATTGAGAGACAAACGGTTAACCACATTTTACGAGTCTCTGCCCATCGACTACTTTACGAGTAATCCCACTGGCTAGAGTGGGTTAAATTCCTTAAATAAAATTAAAAAATAATCTTAAATTTCCTTACACCGTTAACAATAATTAAATCCCCACTATATGGCATAAATAGTGAAAATATAATTAAAATTTATTGTACACAATTACAAATAGTTGAATTTTAACAATAGCGGCTTTGGATGAGCAAACCACTATATACTGTTACACCGGAAGAAATATATATTTTATTTGCTAACTACTATGTACGTTCGCAGAATACCTCAGAGAATGGCATAATACATTGAAGACTCGGTCGATAAATCTCTTTCTCCTCTTAGCTACGATTCCTTTATTTACCTAGCTATTCGTCAAGTTATCTTACTAGTCATAGGCATCGCGGGCGCGCGCGCCCTCCTAAGTCCATTCGTGTAACAATGAGATGGGTTGGGTGTTCATCACACGCGCCGAGATTCGTTTCGACGCGACATTCGAATATAGTCTCCCGTAATTAAGAGGATTACGGGCACTGAAGCGACTCCAGCCAGGCTGTTGCATTTTGATTTTCGGTAATTCCCTGACATGCACGACGCGTTCAAAAGGATTAATATTCGCGCACGTGGATCTAGATTGTTAAGCCTGTAAAATTGTAATTAAATAGTATGGGCTAATGAGTGGCATTTCTTGCGTTACATACATTTTCATATGTGTAATCCTGTACACGCGAGTTTCTTTTTAATTAACATGTTTATCGATTTAGAATATCTCCAATGTTATCTCGTTTAATTTTATTAACAGTTATTATGATTAATTTATCCATTTCCTGCAATTATGCGTTGGTTTAATGGAATTATGTAGCGTTTATAAAAGAAAGCCTGAATAATAATCAATAATTTATATTCAATGTACCAAATATCCATTAGTTATATACGAGGTGTATGTTATAATTAAATAAATTAATAAGTAGCAGATAGACCAGTTTATTAAAACAAAAAGAAAATGAAAAATAACTTAACTTTAGCTGGAGTCTAGATTGAAAATCATATTTCACTGATTCATCGGTGAAACTCGTCAATGTCATGTTTTGAACTGACCCAGTAAAAGCTTTCGAACTGAATCGACTTTGAAATAGCTTTTTATAATTTTTTTTCTTTCAACATCATTTATGAAATAATGTGAAATAAAATCTCGAATAGGTATTTAATTTATTCATCGAGCATTTACTTAATATTTTGATTTTTATACTTTTAACATTAAATTAGAAAAAAAATATATGATATCCGAATAATCCAGTCGATTCCAATTTGAATATTTCTTTAATACCGATAGAAACCCTGTTAGTTTGAATATAAGTAAAATGCACTGTTAGTACAAAAATCTAAAACAAATGGTGTATTGCGTTTTTACACACAATATAGAAGGATCGACCAATCGCACGCATTAAATTAATAACTGTTTTATGAATAAAAATAAAACATGACCTTAACCCGAGTACAGATAAAATAAATAATTTCTCGATGATAAATTTTTTACACGAATGAAATCGCAGTAGACGGTTGACCATCAACGAAATTACAATAAATTGTAATAATACAATTTAAAAATAAGAATAAATTAATAAATTAAAAACTAATAGATTTTTGCGATGTTTTAGTGATTAATTATTTCCCAGTTCAATTATGTAAAAGAAATAACTCTCTTTTCTCACGTCAGAGACGGGTATTAAAGTTAGTGCTACTCGCACACCTCCGATCGTTCGCACACGTGCATACTCGCTTCCGCGTATATTCCGCACACGAGGTTAAACATATACACGTATCAAGCATCATATATACGCGTGTGCACTGACAGGCTCATGAGTCACGGCGCTCGACGATTAGACGATGAAATTGCATGGAATAGCCCCGTCTTTCCTTTTTATGCCCCTGTATACATATATATATACATACTCGGTGTATTTTATTTTTTACAATTTCCCTAGAATTTTCAGGCAGACCGTTTCGTCTTCGATCCGGTTAAATTTCTCCTCGTATTAACCGAACAACTGAACAAATTTATCGAGAACCACCATTTTCGCTCCCTTGTGTGCTTTGAATCCTGAGAAATGACGATGTAATTAAGGTAAAAGAGGCGCGGTTGTACATTGCGAAGCGACGGGCGTGAAATAATAAAAATAAATGCATCGTAATCATCGCGCGATATTCTTCGAATCAATAAAACGAGATACGATGCGTGTAAATAAATGTAAAAATGTAAAATATACTATCAATTTACGTATATGTTTATCGGTGTGGAAAACGTGTTGCAGAGATTACGCACGAGCTAAATATTCGTCAGTTTTTCGTCGCTTCACTACTATACGTACACGTTGTAACACGCGTTTCACTAAATTCTGTATTGTGTGAACAACGTATTAATTTAACTTTTTTAAACATTTTAATCAGTAGAATAAATAACAAGACGTGTTATTTAAACTTTGATTTTACGCTTTAATACATATTCATGTATCTTTATTTGAGATATATAAACATGAAAATTAACCGTTATAAAAAAAGCGTTGCATTACTCAAAATTTGACAGTTATCATTAAAAATTTACAATATAAATAAAAATACATCATTTATTAGGATATCGTACTTGAGAAATAACTGAAAAATAGCTGAAACGCAAAGAGTAACAATCCGAAACTCGACAGCATCAAATTAACAATGAAACTCAATAGCTATTTTCAAATAATTAAATGTCACTAAAAAAAGTTCAACCTGATGGTCGAAAAAAAAGAATTGTATTAAAGGAATAATTTAGTGAGACAGCACAAACGAATAGTGATACAATGGCATTCCTGACCATCTGTCCCCTGGCGACTCGAGAAAATACGATTATTCAAGGAGTGATTCGTCACTCTGAAATATCGACTTTACATTACTATTAGTTCTACAGGATTGCAGTACAGCATTCGATTTGATATTTGATACATTAAAGCCTCGTCGTTGAAATCCATCTAAATATTTATCTATTTATTACAATCTCCTAACGCAAATTACAAGATCATTTTACTGTATAATACAATAAAATGTGCATACGTATATAAAATGGATAGCGAACATATTTTGGAAAGTAGTTCAAACTTTTCATAAAATATCCATTTAGTTCACCTTTCTCAAGGAGACTTTACTCTAATTTTATAGATACGTATAATATATTTTTTTACTAAAAATGCGTTGGGTCATTCATCGTATATATGTACATAGCGGTGCGTCGAATTTTTGCGGTTCTTAACGCTTTAACGTATGGAGCATTTAAAAAAAAAAGAACAACGAACACGGATACTGAAATGCAAGGGTATGATTCATCGGTATCTTCATCTCGTGTTTCCATACTTTATATCAAAAATTTTCCGTACAAATAAAACGCGCACTCGATATGTCCGTCGGGAAAAAGGAAATACCAATATAGGTATAATATTTTTGAATTTCGAATACAAACTACAAATGCTATTTTAAAATAAAAATTCTCCCAAAATTTATAAACGTCCGACTTAAAATATATCTATTGATTTTATTTTATGTATTCTCGTATAATAATATTTACGCCGATTAATTCTAAACGAAGAAGTAATTATTTAATACACGACGCTGAACGTATAATAACCATCGCAACTATACGTTTCATAAAATATTTGATAAACGGAAGCCAAATACGAATCGATAACAGTTGACGTTAATTATGATAAAAGATTATCACATTTTTCAATTTGTTTGACAGTCGTATAACAACATCTCACCCTCGTACGGTACGCCGGTTAATGCGCAACAGCGTTCGAGCCATCACGCGTTGTCGTCATAAACAAGGAGGCAACGCCTACGTATAGACGCACGTATACATATCGCTATAGCCTATTGAAAAAAAATACGAACGTTGAAAGAATAAAACGAGCGTATCATAAATTTACGGAGTCGGACTTGATTTTCAACACGATCTCACTTGGGAATTATTTGCGTTGTAGCTTCCAGGCAGAAAGTATAAATCTGACCTGACCCGTAGAATGGCATAACGCGTGTAAGGAAACGTGACGAAAAACGAAAAAAAAAGAACAGCGTATACGTATACTATAGAGACGAGAATGAAAACGCGCGTAGAAACGAAAAATATTTCCTCGAAGTAATTGCGTTTATCTTGGTATTTCTCAATACAGTTGCTTATATACCATTTTAATATAAAAAAATCACTCAAAGTGAATAATGTTTCGTGTAAATAAGAGGTGCAAAATAAATAGAAAAAATCAAAGTTTGAGGATCAACGGTGGCTGGATACGAAATGTATCCAACGATTTCTTTTCACGAGGGTTCTTTATTTTAATAAGATACCTCTATACCTATCTAGAGAGCGGCTCTCGATAAAGCCGTGAACAAGAAAGGTTGCTGCGATCTCGCCGTCAAGGAAATAGAAAAAGTAGAAACAGAAGTGCAGGGAGATAAGAGAGGGAGAATTGAGGGTTTTCCACAGCAATTGCTATTCCCAAACTTACGTTGTAATTGTCCGAAATGCTTTTCGTTACCGTAAATAAAAAGAATTTTCTAGAGAAAGGAAAACTAATCTATTTTATAAACTTTTGTATATACACTCGAATCTAAGCGAATTGTTGATTGCGTATAGAAGACGCGAGGCTCAAAACGGCTTATTCTCATTTTGCAGAGAATGTACGAATATATATATTTTTTACAAAGTCTCGATATAATAAAAGCATATGTATTGTACGATGTTGGTTGTATAGAAATTTACTTATCAAATATATTTTCCAAAATTTCTTTTCAATATTTTCGGACGCATATACTTCTAGGATTCAAAACAATTTCATTACTTTATAATATTATGTCCAAATAATAGGGGATTTTATTCTCAGTGAGTGTACGGGATATTTAGAATATTTTCCGGTTTATGCCTAATACTTTCTTCCTTTATTCAAAATATGACATCCTATTCAAAAACTTCATTTGTTTGCGCAATGTTGTATACTTACGAATGCAATTCTTTCGAAAAGCACACATCTAATTTTTATTTTTCACAACACGTATGTAAAAACTTTTTTGTCTATAAAATTTTGGTGGATGATCTAGAGGATCATAATAAAAGATGTCGTGTTTTACAATGAGAAAAGTTTATCTTTCCGTTTTACTATAATATAGTGCACGAATTGTAAATATAATAGAGTATATACTGATAAATGCGGCAGTCTTTCATAGTTTTATTGCTTTTTAAAAATTGATGTAAATATTATATATCATGTAAATGTAATAATTGTTTGTTGTAACCTACTCGTTCAGAAAATAACGTGGAAAGTTTAGTCAAGGAAATCTTTAACACGATAAAGAGTTTTCACGCTTTAAACATGCACATTATACAATAAGTATTAATACCTAGTCTAAAATCAAAATAATAAATTGTTGAAGTATAAATATTAATTAATTCGTACGCGATAAATAGAACATGATAAAGTAGCATTAATACCCATTTAAATAATCTCCAAATCGCGAGACATTGAGTTAAAAAAAAAGGCTCATCACTCACCAGCGATACGTCCTGCGCAACAGACTTCCGTGTACTCGTGTTTCATCCGGCTAAAATAAAGAAAAAAAAAGTTTTCTTCCCCGCAAAACAAAATAAAAAAGGAAAACGTTACTGCCCGCGCGAAAGGCGAACGGGAAGATAAAGCTCGGGGGAGGTAGCCCGAGTACAAGGAAAGTTAGTTCGGAAGCCAGGCAGAAGCTTTTTATTTGCCCAGCGAGCGAACGTCACCGCTGCAGTGCGCCACGCATCGCACTTTTCTGTAAAAGAAAAAAAAAGGCAAAAGGAAAAGAAAGTGAGTCTGCCATCGAAGAATTTAGCTCGGTGCACACAAAGAGAAATTGAAAGAGAATCGATTCTTGAAAGGGAATTCTGGAAGAAAAAAATGAAAGGTGCGGGAGGGCGCGGCTCCTTTAATAGTAGGTATAGCTCGAAGACGGCGCGTTTGCTAAAAGGAAGATATCGAGCAGAATGGAGATTAAATTGGAAAGCTCAAGAGAGGGACGGAGAAGAATGGTGACTGATCAATTTCGTCTTTGTTTCCTTGTTCCCTCGTTTTCTTTCTTTCTCTCTTACTTTCTTTCTTTTTTTACAAGAGGTAAAGCATCTTTGTTTGCCACGAGGAGTGCAAGTGACATTTTTATTACAAGCTCGAAGTTACATGGTTTTGAAGGCTGTCGTTCACCTGAAATGTTTACCGGATGGACTGTTACGAAACGATTTCGTAAGGACATTAGCGTACACAGTGCGTTGTACTACTTTTTTTTCTATTTAGAGAATACTAGTGAACATCCGAACCTTAATAATTTAGATACTACTTTTTCGCTTCTCCCGTTTTCAGAAATATCTAATAAATTAATAAAATTCCTTTTATATTTAAATGAAGTTTTAATAATTTAAAACTTTCTCTTTAAACATTTCGGTGACTGGAATTGTACAAGAAGCTTTCAAATTTTATGAAGCTTTTATATCTAAATTCATGAAGATGCATATAAAGCATTTGAATAATTAAACTACCGAAATTCTTTATTACTTCATAATTGTTTTTAATAATTCTCATTTTTATTATACCTACAATTGTTCAAGTAAATATTTTGTTGAATATTTAATTATATATAAAGTGCTTTTACGCTAGAGTTAAAAAATTTCTATTTGATAATGCGCAATGTGATAAAAAGTATTCTTTGTAGTAAACGAATCGTTTATTCGTTATATATAACAAATGGACACATTACAATTATTAATTATAAGAATATATAAAGCAACATTTATACACAAAGAAAAAAATTATTAAAAATTACTATCTTATTGAGAAACTAATTATTACAAAATTTACTAGATTTTATAGAAAATTTTACTGTAATCTTTCAAAATATGTAGCAAATATATAGTATCTTTTCCTATAAAAAATAGTACTGTTTATAATTTATCAAGGCCGTCTCTCTGTCACTCAATATACACATAGAAATATGTTTTATTCAATGATACTTAAAACTAACTTATCTATTCGGTACTTTTATCCGTATTTTATACAATATAAACATGTATTTGATTACATTTTTTTAGATTAATAGAAATTCTAGTTTTATATTATTTCGATATACAGAAATTTTCTGCACTTCAATCAAAGTTGAATTTAATTAAACAATACACCGAGTAGTAAGTTGTTTTACATTAAAATAGTAACGAAATACTATCCCTCCCTTCAATTAATGAAATCAATAGAACAAAACGCATCAACATTGATATTTGCAAACAAATTAACATCGATACAGTTTAAGTGTATCTAATGATATTAACGCACTAGTGAACTCAAAACCGATATGTCTAATAACTATTCCACCTAAAATTAGCATAATTAATTGTATCAGTTATTCACATTGTACAATGGAAAATATAATCCTCCATTGTAATCATTCACTTCCCCATGTATATTTATGCGTATATGGGCGCTGGTACTATGTCAATTCGACCAAAAAATTTTTCATATAAAATTAAGAAAATCTTCTATATTAAACATTTTGAATGTTCCTGTAAATTTTATGCCCATTTTTAACCTTTTATAACTCAAAAGTGGATAATCCACTCTAGAACGTACCTTTTTTCTGCAAATTACATAAGGTTTTCAAAAAAAATTGTCCAACACCATTGAGCGTACCATTATAATTCAGCATTAAGTCTAAATCTTGAAAATGGTGAAAAAGTGTTTTCGCTCCAAGATACTCCAGTCAGGAAAATTCATGGAAGCTGATTCAAATAAGCTTTTTATAATGTGCCAGAGGGGACCAATAATTAGGGAAATTGCAAAAAAAATGTATGGAATAAATCAATACGTGTTATTTGACAGCTACTCTGAAAAAAATTTATAATTTTTTATTATATTTATTATAAATGAAAAACTAAAAAGAAAACAGATTAATAAATATAAAATAATGATATAATATTAACAAGATAAGACATAAACTTCGAAATGCGCACTATATTAATTAATATTTTCCGCATTATATTAATTAATATTGATAAATATATTTCTTAAAACATATAACGTTAACCATGTTAGTGTAAGAGAAAGTTCAGGAAAAAAAAATTTTGTTCGTTCAATTTGACTGTGAACCACCCATATTCTCGAGATATATTCTCGAGAATAAAGTAAAATCAACGTTACGAGCTCTATCCGGTAAGAAAACGCCCGGAAGCAAAATACTAATAAGAATAACACGGGAGTTCCAAAATATCACCTCGATAAATTGCAACGATGATATATCATATCCCTTGGAACTGCGTATCCGAAAAGTAGTAGTTTCTTTTTTTCTTCGACGCAGTTACGCGCACGACACGCCCACGTGGAAACCGAGGGCTAAAGTCAACTGTAACTCGGCTCTGTATATTGTTCCTTAATAGTGTTTTCCCGAAAGCCGCGATTAACGGCAATGATAGAGAAAAAGAGGGAGGTAGGGAGAGAGAGAGAGAGAGAGAGACGTCGCGGGATAGCACGAGATTGACGTCGTAACGACGTAGGCGGTACGAGTATGTGTGCAACAGGGTTGAGAGAGGAGAGTCATGCCGGGTATCTTATTTACACGATAGGAGGATTTTGCGCCTGGCTTACTTTATGCGTTCGCGCGGTCCGTCTCGAGACGATATACAATAAAGATTTTCCAAATAATTTTGTATTAGAGAATTTATTGCCATTATGGGATTTAATAGGCTATTCTACGCCGGGAAATTGCTCGAGGTTCCCAATGGTTTTAAGTATTAATCACCCCCGCATCGCTGATTGTTGTTATCTAAGAAATGTACATCTAAGCATTAACGAACAATGCATTTTTTATTGTTATCGCGTGCTTAACATCCTTTTTGTTTCCGAGTTTACGCGCGCAATGATAACGCTCTTTGTTTAAAATTCAAATATTTCCAGTGTCATTTGGTATAATTGTGTCTATTATTTTAGCGCAATACCGTGGAGAAATGTCGTTATACACGTTACAAAATAGATTATAGTGCGCGGCAATCGAGGTAACGCACGGGTAGAAAACTCGATCAGGTTCGAAAAATCAATTATCGATTATATTATATATCAATCGTGGCGAAATGCTAAATGAGAGCCGCGCGTTTAACGTTCGGGGAAAGTGTTCAAGTTATTTCCTGCGAAATTGTTTTTTGTAAATATATAGATACATATATATATGCAGATAGTATATATATACGTGTACATCTGACACACATAGACACGCAGAGAGGGTACGTGGAAAATAACAACGACCCACGCGCAGCGACGACGGATGGCGCGACACGTATCACAAAAAGTGCGGAGGCTGCAAATGACGGGGATTCAAATTGCTCGGGAATAATCAAATCTTCATCATAATTGTCGCAATAACAGCAACAAGTGACCAGCGCCGAATATAAGGGTAATCGATCATCCCCCGCTGACGCTTGTACTGCCACGCTATTTTCGAGACAAGAAGAATATAGGTATACGTGCACACGTTTTCACCCGATTTTTTTCTTATTATAGTAAGTTTTTTTTCTAAATTTGTTATCGATTGTTAGATGATTATATTTACTCGTATATAAATATAAGTAAGTCGAGAAGTATCAATGATACGTACTCTATACATCCTAAATTTATATATAACACTCGCTTGTATACAAGCTTTGAATAAATATCGTTTAAAAAATAGAATGTTCTTTGTGGCGCAGTTTTCTTTATTACGTTTAAATGTGGAAGTTACTGAGTTATAATTAATTGCTCAACTAAACAAGTATAGTATGATTTAAAAAGTAAATATACTTTGTACCTGAATTGATTACTATATAGACTAACATTATTAATACGCGTATAACGCAATAATAACAATATAATAATAAAATTAATAATTGTGTACCGGTAAAGAGACGGCTATCTATTCACTCGCTAGAGGAACATACGTCTATTCTTATTATACCTATGTAGACGTAGAATATTCTATGTTGAAGGTTCTAAGGTAAGATCTCCAATTCCTTAGCGAAGAGTCCAAACTAACGCATATTTTTTAAATAAATCTCCAAAGTATCCATTTTGCTAGTTTCTGTTATAAAAATTATTTAAATTGTAGTAAAAAAATTCTTAATTTTCATTGCAACAATTTGAAGATGTGATAGCCAAATTACAGGGATCTATTTTTAAAAACTCAAAAATATTCTGCAATTCTCGAAATAAAAATCTGAAAAAATTCATACGTGACACTTGCGTAATATAGAAGAAGCTGACAGAGAGATTTCTTTTGAAATAATTGATTTTAAATAATTTAAAAATTAATAACCACTTATCGGTGATAACGATTAGGTAAAAAATTGATTTCGACCATTTAGCGATAACAACATTTTGAAAAAAATTATACGTACTATTCAAAGTAAGTAGAAGAGCGTTACAGAGGGATTTCCCTGAAAAATTAAACCTATTATTAATTAAAAAATAAATATAAATCCCAATTTTTTTAGTCTCACATTTGCGGAGATTCGAACCACTGATTTTTTTACTCCGCAGCGTTTAGAACGTTTATCAGGGCCAGATCCATAGCTTCAAAATAAACATTAGGTCTACCATGGTTCTCTAGTAGGTCCCCAGTGTTGCGTGTATTGATACGCTAAGAATGATATTAGCCAGCCTTTGTATGGCCAAATAAGAATATAATGTTTATATCTATGTCTAACGAACCCTTAAATTTTTAATTAGTTGTAACCTTAATTTGTAAACACCATAATTATCCTTTTTTTTATTATTTATTAAACGCGAACAACGTAATAGTTATTTCTGCACTTAAAAAGGACTATACAGACGAAAGTTGCTGCTTGAGCTTTATCGAGGGCAGTAATTCATCTAAGGAAATAATCGCCTTCTACTCCCAATTTATATGCTCAAAACATTTTAACTCTTAGCTGAAATTATGTTAGTTACTATTTTTATATCAACGACAACGTGAATCCCGGAACTGAGAAGTGACCATCGGGACTATTGATGACAAACAGTCTGTATAAAAGTACTTTTCGCTCCCTAGGAAATAAAATATAATTTTACTCTCCCGTTTGAAATCAATAAAATAGAGTTTTCGAGTGATTCGGGTAAAATACTGTATTTCGTACCTAGGGAACAAAATCGGATTTTGCTCCCCAAGTGATGATCGTAACACTCGAGGGATGACAATTTGCTCCTACTGCATAAAATAACTTTATAATTGTTAACGCAAACTGAAAAATTATGGTGAATAAAATATTTATTTGAATAGTCACGCAATTACATATTTTCTTGCAATTAAGATATCTTCATTAAGATCTAACCAAATTTTAATGCAAAGATACATCTTATCATTTTTGAAACTACAAAATATTTATTAGATTCGAACAGACATTTTTTCAATTTCAATTTTTTCCATGCGGGTCGTGATCTGGGAAACTCTATCAACCACAGTGAAGGACAAGAGGAAAATGAAAGTTCTGATATTTGAGATTTTATTTTAATTATAAAAATTCGATAAATTCCTATAATTTTATATTATATCTACATCATAATAAATTATGTTCCAGTAATGCAAGATGAAAAGGGATCATCTTTTTCACTAGCATAATCAAATTCGTTAATAGGTGTTTTGTATCATTTTTCGCAATACTGTTGTTAACAATAATATTATATTTCTTACTACTATAGATATATAAATGATTATTTTTTATTTGAATAATATTCATTAAAATCAATAGCAAGTGTATTTCCTACTTGATTTTTAAATAAAGTTAATTAATAATACGTAAAAATATTATATCATGTAAAAATTCAGAAATGTAAAAATTTATATTAAAATGAACAATACACAACCCATTATTATACTCGAATACGATTGGTGTAGATGAAATGAATAAAACAAAAAGAAAAGTAATGTGTGAATGTTGTCACATCCTCTTATGTTTCCAAGAATATTGCACGGGGTTCGTTAATAACTGCGAAACTAAATTAATTGCAAAATAATTGGAGAACGAAAGATCTCAACAGAAAAAGTAAAAAGACGTATATGCATACGAATCGCGGTAGTTTAGATTTTGCTTCACTTGACATGTAGCGTCAAACTCATTTTTCATACGAACCGGAGCAGCAGTGGTATAGCAGCATCCTTTTATCCTCTACTCTTATCTGCATTGCTATGAACGCACGTTGGAGCAACTCGCGTGCTCACCATTCATACGGAAAAACTTGGAATTTCCCGGTTCTCCGCTCAACGGGTTGGCTAATATAAACCCTGGCTACTCGAAAGAGGGGAATGCTCGCAAATTTATTCTCTCTCTTTCTCTCTCTCTCTTCCTCCTTTGAATAATGCTTTTTTTCCCTCTTGCGTTCCTTCGTTGTGCTCGTTTTCTATGGCGGGAATAAACCCTGCTGATGAGCTTCTTTCGTCGCGCGAAATCCAGGGAAATGCTAGCTGCGCGACTTTTTGCCACTGATTTTTTACACGTCCGTCTCTTATTTAAAGTTGAATTTTAAATAGACTCGTCTTCTTTTTCCGACCGGATATACACTCTAATCTTAAATTGATTGTTTTCTCTTTCCTCTCTTCTACATTATTATAGGTACTTGGTTACGAACGCGAACATTCATTCCCAAAGAATGAGGAATTTAATTTTCGTTTCCCTTTATTCCACTCACACCGCGTGATAATAATTATTTTATCCTTGTCAATTATGAATACTTTACATTTCGTTTTTACCTATATATATATATGACAGATCAGAAATGAGATATGAATTGTACACTTTTTTTTCTTTGAATTAAAAATAATAACGATACAAGCTTTTAATTAATTTCCCGCTGCGATCTCGACCGACTTTTTAAATTCAACGGTCAACCAGTCAACATTTATTAATATTATTTCAATGCTCCAAATTAATTTTGTTGATTCGCTGGAATGCACACTTAAATAATGAAATATTATCGAACATATACGTATATGTAGAATCCTAATAAATAATTAAAATTAAAAAAAAATCCGGCTGAAATATGACACTGCATCGATAGAACAAAAAGGAAAAAGATGGATAAAGAATAAAAATGCTGTTGAGAGAAGGAGAAATGTTTGTTTCGTCAACGAATTTAATTAACATCGTAAATCTCAATCAGAGGAGATGAATTATTTTGTAAAACCATGAAAATGCATGTAACATCCTGGTACGTTGCAGCATGCAAAAGTGAAATTATCCCCCTACTTAAGTTTTAAACGGTCTCTCCTCGTATAAACGGCCTTGCCCAAGGAACTAAAAATAAGCATCAACCATTTTTTAATGCGCAATTACGTCGTTAATGTGTCTCAAAACGGTTCGCTCTATATATTTTCAAAAGAGCTTGCCAGCCGGGATTGCACTCTTATTTACTTTATAAGAAAAGCTCATAGCACATGTATTCGCAACCCTATCCTCTTTATAAGTGACGTGTACTGCATTCATTGACCAACAAGCCTACCACACTTTTGCGATATACATGTGGCTGTGTGTTTTTCCGTGTGGGTGTGTGTGTTTCTATGTAGCAAATTAATATTTCTGACATAATAAAATTAATGTTTACCTTCTTCAAATACACATCTATACATATATATGTATGGCTATCTATGGATTTTATATATATCCTTTTATAGTTGTGTCATACTACCCCTGACGTTTCATAACTATTTTATACTCGAGGTTTTAGTGGCTCGTAGGTCAAGAAAATTAAATTTACATTTCGAAACGCTATATTATCTTGAAGTTGAAATTAAATATTGGTTAAATAATTTTAAATCTTCGTTTGTACTTTCATACAATTATTATTTTATTATGTTATTAATATTTATTAATTACTGGCAATGGTTTAATACAAAATTGTAATGCTATAACATTGTTAAGATGCGGTTTAAGTAATTTCCAATTTTTTTAGTGTATAAATGTATTTACCTATTTCGATATTTAGAATTAATAAAGAAATTGGTATTATTATCATTTCGTAAACTTTTCATAATCAACTGATACTCGAGAATATGTAAAATAAATTTAGAAAGAGGATGGTTTATACTATAAAAGTAAAAATTCTCGATGTCACGTCATTTTCTCTTGATTTAGTCGTCGAAATGACAAGACCATATCTTCTGACCTACAAAGGTGCATCTGGTTGAAAAAAGAACTTTTCCATATTCACGGTAAAGGAGTGTTCATAGAGGAGACTAATCACCGTATAGCTTTCTTTAATTTTAAAACATCATTTGATATATGATGATTAAAGAGATGCGAGTGCAGTATATGGAAACGCATTATAATATGTTAAATTCAAGTGTATGGAATAAGTGATTATCAAAATCATAAAGTACGCGCATTTAAATTGTAAATTGGATCATTGATTTACCTAATTTTCAATTAAAATTGTAATGCAGCGATTATTAATATATTTTAACAATTTTAATCACTTGGGGTTTAACGAAGCACGCCAACCAACCAAACAAAGTCTGTATAAGGAATTAAAAAGGTTACCTCTCAATACCACAAAAATTACCCATCTCTCGTATGTATACAATGAAACGTAATCTTGCGTATCAAACCTTTAAATTAATTAGCTAAATAGACTACTGACGAAATTATCGATGTAAAAAAGGCAAAGAAGACTGGCTATCTTATTTACAAAAGCGCACACTAATGTAAATATTTAATGTTAGTTTACTCGTACAAATTTAATAAGTCTATTTTTATACAATTTTCATTTGGGTAGTACTCTGGATCATCATGAAAATAACAACCTATTTTTGGTTTGAGTTCAATTTAATAAGTTTATCGATCACCAACGTTACTTGTATAGTATACACTTCTCATCTTCGGATTTGCATCAGCCAGAAAAATATGCACTACATACATAAACCACATTTGATTATGGTAAAACCTCATTTTTTATTTTAAAATTTATATTGTTTTTTAGTAATAATATTTATTATTAGAAATTCAGATATATATAAAACATTACATACCAAATCAGCAGATGAAAATTTTAAAAATTATCAAGTTACGGGTCTAAACATTGTTTTACATATTCTGTAGGTAGGAAAAGGTCAGTTCTCAGAATATGAATAATTAAAAAATTTCCCTCTGCTGATTTCATATGGTGTGCTCCATATACGTATTTGCGGAACATCAACAAACTATCCTCAGGATTCAAACGATATTACTATAAACTAATACTCTATATAGGTTATTAGTACTCTCGTGTATTATAAAGCTGGACGTACGAACTGACAGGGGGATCTAGAAACTATACAGCTAGACGATCAAAGAGTCGTCCCCGTCGTTGACCGGGAGACAGGTATCGCAAATCCGCTTCGAATCCAGCTTTAATTCTGAAATTTAGATGCAAACGTGCATAACGACTGAGAACGTAAATTCTGTTACGACTATATACAGATTATATACCTTTCTTAATTTTTAGAAGTGGATTTTATTTTGACTGTCACTGTGAAATAAGTGTTAAGTATATTATTTATTAAATAATATAATCCGTATATTTATGTCGGCAAGGCTTAACATTTTTAATTATTATAATATTTACGTTGTTGAATTTAGTTAAGCGTCCGTCAGCGCTGGATCGCAAATTTTCTAGTCAACAGTTGTTATCGATTTTCAAGGTAACACAAAAAGGCATATACCAAGATTAGATAAAGAAAAAAAGGTTGCGACGTGGATACCACGTGCGTAGCACAGTCTAAATAAAATTTTCTTTTCTTACTACCCTTTTCTATCAGATAACATATCGATTAAACTCTACGTGTGTGTGTGTATATATATAGTGAGCGGTATTTAAATATGTATTGGATTAAACGTAACGAACCACAATTAGTGCTTACACTCTCCTCGACACATACTCGATCGAATCAATTAAAGTAATAAAAATATATACATATTTACATTTAATATAACTTCATTAGTTTAATATTAAAGTAATGAATTTCAATATACGACCATAAAATACAACTAAAAATATATATAATAGATGAGCGCTCTCCATGGATATAAGTAGGAATTTGTCGATCTGACGGAGGCGAAGGAAAAGAAAAAAAAACACAAAAAGTTTTTCTTCCAAGCGACGTTTCGTTGGCTTGGTCTGCCAACCTCTTTAGGCTATTTTTTATTGATAACACACAAATAACAAATTAACAGAACGCACAAACAATATTGAAAAACTTAGATGTAAAAAAATACCTTTTTTATAATCGGATAACCGATTCGTCAAGCGGTTAGATAAACAGTCAACATAAGCAAAACTCGGTGTATTTATATATATATCGCTAAAGGTAGTGTAACGTAAACATTGTACAACTGTCAAATCAGGCATTTAAATTTCTGAGAACTGGGAAATAAGAGCTATTTAAAAATCTAATATCGTCTTTCTTATTAATATTATTAACATCAAGTTTAATGTGTAACATTTCCGAAATAAGACGCTTTTTATAATTGATCTCCCTATCGACAATTTTTACACCATTTGTGTGATATATATAATATAAAACATGTAAAATAATACTATACGTGTTATTAATTTTTACACATATTAAATAACGCAATTTTATTATTACATTATTTTAAAAATTCAAAAGTTTCAATTAAGTTTAGCAAATATTAACATTCGGTAGTTAATCTGGAAAAGAGATTGTAGCTGCAGTGACAGGGCTATAAAAATTGTGTAACTTTACTGAAGGTTAATCACATTAAAATTTACGCGTAGTTTCTTACTTCATTTCAAAAACGTACAGGGCGCAAAGGAGAACAAAAGTTACTAAAAAAATGTTATATACTTTCTTGTAAGTTGAAGGCAAACGTTTATCGGAACTTTAGTTTTGCTGATCAAGTTTTCATAAATTCATTGTAAAGTTACCGTGTGCGTCACACTAAATACTGTAGGTGTCTTATTTTAATATAAATGTTTAATTTACGTATATGAAGTTGAAAAAAAATCTTTTCAATCTTCACGGTTAGCAAAAGTTAAGTTATTTTTTTTTAAAAGAAAAACAAAGATGATCTAAATCTAAATAAAATTGAAATTTTCCATTTGTTTTTTTCGAGTGTTTAAAACTCGATTTTATAACTTTTGCCGGTTACCGTTGATAGAAAATTTTGTATTATTTCAATATCAATCGGATCGTTGTAACTTTAATTATAAATATACTGCATCGTTATCATAATTATGATTAGATACTTTTTATAAATTTATAGGTCATGGATAAAGTATCAGAAAAGATAAATTCTCCAAAGTGCAGCAGATCTAATTTTGCATCGGAGTTAATTTTATCCGTTGTCTTGGCGTACAAGAGAAAAGAGGCAAGTTCCTGGATCATCGTAAACAAAATTATGAATGAAAGTTTCTATTGGTATATACCAAGGCAGTCGTAAGTACAATTATAACTTTCATGTCGACAGTAACCAATTAAAGCAATTGCGATCGTCAAGATGCAATGCCCGTTTAAACTAACGAGTGCACATCTATATAAATATATATAATGTTCTATTACCAGATTTTTGTCTCTACACTCTCCTCCCCCTGTTGCATTAGCCCTTTGAGTCGAGCGTATACATATACAACCGAACGGTACAAATTGAAAGAGGTTAATTTCATTCAACTGTTCGGTCACGTCAACTTTGAAAACGTGTAATTCAACTGTACATGTTACGAGTATAAGTGTATGTGTATATGTGTGTGTGTGTGTGCGCGCCCGCGCGCGTGTGTGTGCATGTATCTATGCTTTTGTCAACCGTATTTAAATTTACTCAGCCATATGAGCATTGTTTAACTGCGCCACTTCAAAGAAAATGTGGATTCTGAATTGTTTATAAATTCATGCATTAACAAAGGTGAAGCAAGTCTAATGTTATACAATGTAGACAGGGCGTTTGTTACGAGCACCTCGTTTAATCATTCTTATTTATTATTAAACGCGTTGCGCTTCAACGTTTCCAAGTTCAACGTGGGAATCACGTACAAGTACCACGAGTTTTTAACAACGTTTACTACGTTCGTACAAGACAAACGTCTACTGTAACATATCGATTCGGGATTGTTGTTCAAAGTAATGTTTTGTACAAAAAAAAAAAGCAGATGATTGTTTATAATAACATACGTAGGCGCAAGAGATATTGAAACTTTCAAAATATCGGTTAATGAAGAACATCGTTAAAAAATGTGTAACGTATCAGTAAAGTAACATAAAGCATCAATAAAGTGGAATGAAGGATTATCCTATAAAAAAGGAATTAATTGCTCGAGAAGGATCGTGTAGCGTAAGATTTTATTAACTCGTAAAAGTAGGTAAGACATCGCGCAGGTAAGACATCTTCACCGAAGAGAATACTACAAGCACTTTGAGAATAAAGAAAGGAAAAAAAAAGAAGGCATTATTATCCACAAGTTGCCAATAATACGAACAGCCCATTCTCGTCGTATCGGTCGTAACGTGCAATAAAATAGTCTTCGGTTGGCTCGCACGGTATATACCTTGCAAGTGTTATATCGCAAATCCCATTCGTAAAACGAATCAGCGAAAGCCCAGGATGACAATATAACGCATCCTTACCTGTTACACGTAGCCCTTATCGCCAGGTTCGACTGTAGTATTATCCAGACGACGGTCGTGCAAAAGCACAAAAAATATTGATAACCAGCAGTCGACGTGCGTGTACCCGTGTGTGCGTGTATATATATGTGTGTAAACAGGTATATATATATATAGATACGAATATGTATATATATATATAAGGTGGTAAGGAGAACACCGGTCACTTGTCCGAGGCACTCGAGTTCGCGCGTGTATATGACGATTAGTCGAGAGAGAGTCGGCTCGCAAAGCCGACGACGCGCAACTTGACTCGTCGGGAGTCGCGACCGGACCGGACGCAGGCCGCTCTCTTTCTCTCTCGCTCCCTTGCCCCACTCTGGATTTGTGTGCCAGCAGCGGCGGCTACGGCGGTGGAGAACCCGCGCACGCGTCCTACAAGTTGCGTGCGCTCCCTCTTCGCTCCCACTACTCCGGATCTACCTGCGCGGGTTGATGGCGCTGCTGCGCACCACCTGTGCACGTTCTCGAGGGTACTGAGCTGAGCAGCTCCCTGCTCACCGAACGCGGGACGCCTCTTTTACTTCTTACGTCCTACCCCGGAAATTATGAGGTTTCGATCTATACTCCCTCCTCCTTCGTTATGGGTGTTACAGTTCACCGGTATTTTTATTTTATTCCTCTCCTCCTCCTCCTCTCTCTCTCTCTCTCTATTACATGTATTTTTGAAACACTCAACTTAAGACCTGCAAAATTCACTTGAAAATTTAACAATGTCATTGTGAGAATAACAATCCTAATATTATTAACTGACATTGGTATCGAAATTACCTCGTAGAAAGATCATCCGAAATTACGTATAAATATTAGTGTAAACGATGTACTACGGATGAAAATTGTTGATGGTACTTCTACTGGATGTCTGACAAAATATTGATTTTATCACTTGTTTGATCAAATTCGTCCTTACACTTCCGTAGCTTTTTTTCGAGTGTGGGAGAATCACTAAAGTTTTTAATGTTATCTGGGAGTATTTTAGGGTTTTCCTAGTTTCCGATATTCAGTACACCTGAATGTCCAATTTCATTTGTATTTCAGTTCTTCTCGACCGCTTCGCCCGTAAAGGAGGACAAGCTGTGACCAAACCCTGAAGTATAGACATCTTTAACTAAATCTCCTCCGAGAATGCTGAATATTGAAGCATTCTGTTTGGGTGTCAAGGTCGCATTGCGCTGGACCTAACACCTAAACCGAATGTTTCCCACCTTCCAGTCGCATAGTTCAATCTTGAAAAACACATCGTTTGAAAAAGGTAAAATATATGATTTTAGCGTAAGTAATAGTAGATTCAAACGGTGTTTTAAACTCAATATACAAAATTATATAACAATGATACTCGCTGATCATTTTGACAATTATTCTTGTATAATTTGCGTAATAATTATATATATAATTATGCAATAAAAATACATTTATATACCTTTCATGGAAACGTAATTTCGTTAGTAGGTCAGAAAAATACAGGGATAGTTGGCCATACAATTTTAGGAATAAATGGATATGCCCAACTTCAAAGTGTAGCAAATTAAGGAAAGTCGCAAAGTTCGATAGTGCTTTCGACGCGAATCTGACTGTAAAAAAGTTTAAACCTTAAACTTTGGTAAAAGAATAAATATTATTTACAAACATATTTATATAGATTCTTAAAATCAAGTAAACACCTTATACCATACTACAATAACTGCACAATTCTGCGTCGATCGCTATACAATTTCGTCTCTTTTTCACACTCTATCTTATACATTTTTATATTTTCTATTACACTCATTTAACAATCTAAAACTAAATGCAATGGTTAATGTATACATAAAGTATTCAATTAAATCTTAAACAACAAAGCTTTTTTATAATAAAGTAGAAGAATGAAGTTTGAATTTTTTATCTAAATTATTAAATTGGATGTGAGTGAGACTATCAGTCTGTTGTATTTTTGAAGGAGTAACCAAAAAAAAGTACCTACGTTTACTTCACTTTTTAATATTTATCTATATTGCTCTTTGCTTGTACAATATTAAATGCATATTCTGTTAGTAAACAATGTATTAGGTTACATGTATGAATTATAAAACTAATAATAGCACTTGAAAATTAAAATTTAATAATGAATATATGTAACGTATACGCGCATAAATATGTATAATGGAATTCTTATTACATAGGTGAAGCTTTACATTTTATTTTACTCTTACGTACTTTTTTCAATATTAGTAAATAATGAAATTCACGAAGGATACGTGATATTGATTAAAAATTTAATCCAATTATAATAAGCACACGCTCGATATTTGAGTATAAGCGGTTATTGAAACCTAGAAATGATAAAAAGTTCCTTTAAACTAAAATCTACGACAAAAATTATCAATCTACGGAATTGGATTGATCGGTAGACAGTAAGAATAATATATTAAAAATATAATATTAAATTTATTAAAATGTTAGGAAAATTTCATAATAATAAGATTAGAAAGAAATCAAATTTTCCACATAGTTAAATCATTGTTCTTTCTTACAAATACTTTGCGATATAATGCAGATAATGTGTCAACATAAATTTGTATTCGAGTTTAATAAATATTTTGTTAAAAGAAATAAAATTAAAAAATCGATAATATTTCATTGATCTAGACTTCATTCTCACTGAATGAATTCACGCTTTTGAAACGATCCAATAAACGAGCTCTATTTGATATTGAAAGCTAAAGCCAAAAATCTAATTCATTCAATCGTTACCTTCCGTCAAATTCTCTGTGTAAAACGAACTGAAAATCGAGAAAATAAGATAAAAAAGCATTTAAACCAAATAAAATACATACGTACGTACATGAAAATCCCTTGCTGCATTTCCAGTAAAATTTCTCAGTTGAGAAAGGTAGATTTGTGTTCGGGCAGTACTGAAAATTACGACGGCGGTAGATACTTCGATTCAATGATACTTTAATAAACTTAATTTCTTTAACGACGTATTGCCGCTTCATTATTTGTAGCAATAGGTAACTATTTCTTAACCAAAGTACACTCCCCTTCAGATGTTTTTGCTCACTTTTTGGAAAACGAATCTTCATGCCAAATTAAAAGTTCCATATTTTAGGAACTATACCGAACGTAGAATTTTAAGTATGAGAGCATTCAAAAACTTATTACAACTTTTGGTTGCTGTAATTAATTTTGATAAAAATCGAGTTAAAAAATTTAAATTTTACATGCCATTTTGAATTGATTTAATTTTAGTATAAGTCAATTTAGAATAATTTTATACCTATTTGAACATCTAATAACTAATTTCGTAAACTTTAATTTGTTTTTTATAATACTTTTTCAATATTATCTAAAAATGTTAAATTCATAAATTTTTATAAAAAAAATATGATATTTGTATTAATAACATATACTCATTTTAAAAAAATGTATTGATTATATTTGATGTCAGAAGTTTTAGCATTTTGATAAAACTTTTTCATATAATAAGTAAACCGTGTGTTTAAAGACTATCGAAGCATGAGGAGCTCGCGAGCAACAACTTTTTTTACGTATTTTCACATACTAAAGTAAAGAAACTTTTCATCCTAGAATCGCAGGTTTCTCAACGGATTTTGCATACCATACGCGTTTCCATACCGTTCAACGTGTATCTCCTTCAAACCCGTTAAAATATAGATATAGCGATACTCATTTCTTCTAGATTTTTTATAGCGTACTCTTATACGTATCATTCGGTGCTATCTTTGACCTACAGATTCCACCCCGAAAAATCTTTCAGATATAGATTATTTTATATATGTGGCTTCTTTTATACTTTTATATAAGGTAATATTACTTTATGTGGAAAGATTGCGTGTTATCCAAATAGGTACCTGGTATAAGTTCGCGAGTAACTATCAATATGTCTACGTATTTTTTGATTGAGTGAAACGTTAGTTACATAAAGCAACTTGCTGGAAATTTTAAGGACATACGTATTATTTGTCAAACTGCGTGTTTGTATACCCTTTGTAAGGCAACTAATACGACATTCGTTTTCATCTTTTGGAGCTCTTATGTTTTTTCGGGAATAATATTAAATCAGTAACAAAATGTTTTATTATTATTTTTATGATTTTATTATTATAATCTTTGTTTCCTCATAGAGGAAGTTAGGTAATAGTAAAATTTTCCACTCGCTAAAAACATATAAGTATGTTTTAACATGTCAGGAGTCGAAATTACGTGTTTTTAGAAAATGTCTGTATTTTCAAAACTATTCAGTCAATATCCCTCAAATAGTTATTATTTTGAAAACAATTTTCGATTTTAAAAAAATTAATTTTTCAAAAATTTTTATAATAATACTAATTTTTTTAATTGGACCAAATATACTTTATAGAGAATAAAAAAATCTATCTGCTCGTTTTGGATAGATAAATTATCTCTAATGTCCTGAAACAATTTATGATGAAAGACCTATCTAAGTGTCATAAACTGAAAAGATTTCAAGTAATTATATAGATTAGTTTAGATTAAAAAATTAAAATGTGAAAAAAATGGGATTTTTATGTCCAAGGTTTTCAGGAATAAAAAGCATTTAATCTACTTGAAATTTTGGGAAAGAATAGTCATTTCGGTAGTTTCGATCCCTATTGTTTGTTGCTCAAAGTATCTGTAATTACCTGAATTGTCTCTGAAAATAATTGATCAAATATATTGAAAAAATCGTGGAAATAGAAGATAATAATATCATTATGTTGTAAAAATTTCAAAATCTTTCATGAATTAGTTTTTGAGCAAAAAAGTATAATCTAAAGTAGTCTAATGTAAAACTAACCATATTTTTGGAAGAAAATGGTTTTAGATAGACCTAAAGAAAAGCAAAAAAAGATAATTTTTATATTTTTAATTGCTACCATCAAAAGTTTTTTTATGTGAGTTGCAAAAAATTCAATCTAATTGAACAGAATTTTGCTTATTTAGAACAAAAACCGCTGTCAATTCATTGATAATTATCTGTTCAAGTATAATAACTTTATAATATTTTAACCTCAAAATTCCAATTTCATTTCAGATTTTGAGGTTCTAATGCTATAAAATATCGTATGAAAATGTTGTAGAAGATGTATTTTTACCTTTCTCGATGTTCTCATTCACTTCCCTCGTGCGAACCTCGAGAAAGGTAGAAAATCATCTCCCACAACAGTGTCATAATATACTATTATAGTATTTTTGGAAAAAAGAAAATATTTTTAAAATTTAAGGAAAAGTAAAAATGATACACTTGTATATTTTTAATTAATGCCATCTTAAATTTTCTATGCCAGTTGATGAAAAATTCAATTTGATTGTACACAATTTTCCTATAATGAAGAAATAAAATACTTGAAATATTTGAAACAGAAGATTATAAATAATTTTAATTGAGAATTGACGAAATGACATTTATTTTTTATTTTAATAATGTTTTTATTAATGTTTCATATAGATGTGTACTTTTTTTTATTACATAAACACATTTTTTTAGCTACCTATAACTAGCTACATAAGTGTGAATCAGAAAAGAATATTTTGAAAATGTTATAACATTTTGTTTTAAATAATGAAATAATACTATATTGGAGTAATATATTACATATAGGATCGATATGTTAATTTGAGGGAGCTACGTGCCAATTGATTGGCAGAGGTTTCTTATTTTCTACAGACCCACAGTTAATTAGTATTATTAATTGAATATATTAGTTATTTTAATTGAATTATTTTTAGCATTTCATTAGTTTGTTGATTCTTTTATGTAACTTAAGACTCGTTATGTAACGGTAAGCTAGACCATGCTTGTTAGAACTATAATTGAACTTCAAAGTACTACTTCGTTTAATATAGCCAGTATTGAACAATTCGAATAACGTTAACTTTTTCTCTCCATACATAGTGAACTTAAAAAAAACTGTAATAAATTTTATTATACATATGGGTGGTTCTCTGTGACATCGAAGATGAAAAAAATAAATATTGCTATAACTATGGGAATATGTTTTAGAGGTATCCAGTAGTTCTCCTGAATTTTTTCAGATTTTTTCTGGGCCATTAAATAAATCGGATATATAATTATAATGAATAATATGATAACGTGACAGTGACAAGTTTGTGAAATCTAAACAATGTATTGCTGAATAATAATAATAATAATAATGTTGATACTTTTATAGTAATCCTTCAGATTAGTATTATAATTCTTGTAAGGGATGTAAAACTAAAAATCCAGCATTATAAATGTTTAAAAAATAATTTTTTATAATTTTATAATTTTATAATAATATTTGTATTTTTAGCAGCTTACAGGGGATTAGATGGATACTGAAACAAGTGGAGATACTTTTCTACCATTCCAAGGTAAGTGCATAAATTTTTTTGCAATGATCATGCTACTAGATTCATCGTTATAAGGCAACAAATATACATTTCTATTAATATTTCGGGCACTTTTCCCGGATATTTTGACCATAAGTGATCTTAATGATTTAGACCCACTCTGGAAATTTTTAGGCAGTTTCTGACTATAAAAAGACTTTTAGACAGTATTAGGTTACCAGAGTCCGGAGCAGAATTGCTGATTTTCACTATTAAAGGTTTAAATGGCTTACAAGAGTGTGACAGCATACATTTATGTCTTTAAAAGTATTTTTAATGAAAAGTTCGGAAAATTTTACAAAAAAAGTCATAGTTATGTTTTTAGTGAAAAATGCATCCCCTGGGAGCTAAAAATTCATGAAAATGGGCATATAATGCAAAAAAGTGCTAAAATGTCAACTTTGACTCTCTGTAACTTAAAATAATGGCCCAGAAAAAATCTGAAAAAATTCAGGAGAACTACTGGATACCTCTAAAACATATTCCCACAGTTATAGCAATATTTATTTTTTTTATCTTCGATGTCACAGAGAACCACCCATATATATATATATAATATGCCACACTTTCTTTAGTAGCAAATATAATCATTCTTGTTGAAAATTTTTCTTTGAGCCATTAATTGTATAACTGTGCTATTACAAAAATAGTTATATATATATATATATATATATATATTAAGAAAAGAAGGAGATGTCGATCTTTGAGGGTCAAACCAAGTTGAACAAGGAATAAAAAACTCTTATTCTCAATTTAAAAAATCGTTCAACGTTTCGTCCGCTGATTAGCAGACTTCTTCAGGCACTGTTTATTAACAAAAAACAACAGAATTTACATAAGAATAATATATAAATAAACAAAACTTCAACCACACACTTTACAGCACAAAATAAAAATTAAATACCTTCGTGAAAAAGATGTATACGTTTTAATTCTACTACATTGTAGGATAACGTCAAACAATGACAACGATTTTCTTCAACATAAATTTCATAGAAACCAACTCACTCAAACGAACACTTCGTTAGCAAAAGCATATGGTTTGCCAAAAATTCATAAAGAAAACATTCCACCACACTTTTTGGCTAAAATTTTGTATGAAGAATTAAAACTTGATATTCCGAAGCCTAAATCGCATATAGATAATCTATGATTTTAAATCTAAACTTTCCAAACTTATTTTACCACATGACTATGTATTATTATCGCTTGACGTATCTTCTTTGTTTACAAATATATCTATATCAGCTGTGATTGAAAGTTTAAATCGACGATGTAACCACATTATTAGTAAATGTAAAATCCCGTTCGCTGAAATTTGTGAGATAGTTACTTTTTTGTTCGAAAATACTTTTTTTTACTTTTAATAATCACACCTATCAACAGATTTTTGGTAGTCCAATGGGTTCCCCTATTGCACCATTATTTGCTGATATGGTGATGGACGATCTTGAAACGTTTTAGCCTTAATGAACTTAAAGAAACTTATAAATGCATTCCTTTGTTTTATTGTAGATATGTTGATGATACCATTGTGTGTATCCATAAAAATTATATAAATACTGTTATTAATGTTTTTAACGACTTTGACAAAAATTTACAATTTACGCATGAATTGGAAAATAATAATTTTATTAATTTTTTGGACTTAACTGTAATGAAAAAAGAAGAGAAAATTATCACAAATTGGTATAGAAAACCGTCAAACTCAAATCGAGTTCTCAACTATTTTTCTAATTATACTTTGAAACAGAAATGCAACATGATCATTTTTAATTTGACTGATAGAGCGATATTACTATCTCACACAGATTTTCATACAGATAATTTAAATATTATTAGACACATTTTGACAGAAAATGACTATCCATCAAAATTTGTTAATTAAAATATTAACACTAGGTTACGAAAAATAAACAATGTTGTAGTACCAAAAGATATTGCTGGCGATAAATAAAATAAAAAAGTCAACATTGGTACAGTTCTTAATATTAATAAAAAATTTGAAAATGTCATAACATTAGGTAAAGATACGACAAAAAAGTTTGATTTATGTAACGTTGTTTATAAGTTTAATTGTAATGAGTGTAATTCTTCTTATATTGGGCAAACAAAACGTGTATTAAAAGATAGAATTAGAGAACACAAAAATATGTATAATATTGATTCTGTTGTCAGCCTGCATATGCTATAGAATAATCACACACTCAACTTTGACAGTGTTTGTGTTTTAGACAAAGAACCCTGATATAAAAAACGCATTATTACAGAGATGCTGCATATTAATATTTGCAAATGTACCATAAATAAGAAGGAAGACATTCAAATGCTCAGTAATATTTATAAGAGGATTTTGTAACAGTTAGTTTTGCTCGGAGTATTGATATATTAATGTCTAATTCTCAAAATTAATTATCTGTAATTTTCACACGTATGTATGTATAGTCGAGTTGACTGATTTATAATTCACTTTGACGTTATCCTACAATGTAGTAGAATTAAAACGTATACATCGTTTTCAGCGAAAGTATTTAATTTTTATTTTGTGCTGTAAAGTGTGTGGTTGAAGTTTTGTTTATTTATATATTATTCTTATGTAAATTCTGTTGTTTTTTGTTAATAAATAGTGCCTGAAGAGGTCTGTAAACCAGCGGACGAAACGCTGCACGATTTTTTAAATTGAGAATAAGAGTTTTTTATTCCTTATTCAACTTGGTTTGACCCTCAAAGATCGACATCTCCTTCTTTTCTTAACCTACAATGGAGGGTATACAAAATTTACTATATATGTATATAATTATTACAACTATGCGGGTACGCCATCAGTTACTGGATATCAACGTGATCAGAAGGGAACCAGTAGTGTGACACAGTCGATGTCAAGTTCTTAAAGTTTTGAATATATTCAAGACTTTGATATCTAACTCTACATTCTCGGAAGATATTGGCTATTCTAATACTCATTTTCAAATGCAATTATGCAAATTTTCAGTTTAATGAAACTTATGCCAAAGATATGATTTAATTAATTATTTAAAAGTTTATTTAATATCAATTATTTATATTTCATATATAAAGTAGTTCTCTATAACGTTTCATGAATCAATGGAATTAAATTGTGAATGAAATTAAAGTTTAATTTGACTGTTTAGTAAGTTAATATAAATTTATAATTTGTTGTTTCATTCATTTAAATAATATTTAAATTACTGAACTTTTCCAGTCAATCGATACATACGATGGTCCCTCGATAGAAATCAATCGAATTTCAGATCAGATCACAAATGACTTTTCGGAGAGCCCGATAATTAAATACATTTTTTTCTTGCTTGCTCGGAAGAACATTGTTTTATTTTTTACGCCTATTTTTAGATCTTTAATCTCTTACGTTTGAAACGATTAAATAATTACGATTGTCCTTTGATTAATATGACTTCCATTAGCTAACATATAAATAACATCGCTGTTTACAATTTTTTTCTAACTTATTACTTCGGCAATCGGTTCTTGTTCGTTATACCCCCCCCCCCCAAAAAAAATTTTTTTTTTTTTGATAAATCATTTAATAAATATCAAATATTTAACAAAAAATATTTTCGAAGGACAAACTCATTTTCTTAAATAATAATTATAAAAAATTATTATATTTCTGTCTTGAAAATGACTTTTATCCATTAAAACAAATAATTAAATTTATTTAACAAATATCATATATATATAATATTATATCATGGGTTATTGAGTTATTGGTTTATTGTGTTAAATGACTTCTCTTTCGAAATTTATATTTTTAGTTAAATATTTCGTCATTTTTTATGATTTATCAAAAAAAATAATTTTTTTTTGGGGCGAGGAGGGGTATAACGAACCAGGCGCCGGCAACCCATAAACAAAATAAAAAAATGGTTCACTTTTTAAAAAGTATAATAGAATTTTTTATGTATCAACCTCATTTTTGCGAATATTGAGAAACTACCTTAACGTGTTTAAAAAATGTATGTATATATTCATATAGATAGAAATTTTACCATTTTTGTACAAAATTTGACAAATATAAGAATTATTTTATGAAAAATCGCTTACATTTTGGCAAGTAAATGAAAGTAAATATAAATAAAAGATTTACCGATTGACGAATTAGATTTTCATTTTATTTTCCTGAAAAAAAGAAAACAGTAAATTATGGTACGAAATATATTGGTACTTATAGAACGGACAATTATTCTGAACTGCTTTACGTACATCCGCTTCATAGTGCTTTCTCCTATACACACAAATCCTACATCTCTCGTTCCCCTCGGTCCAAAAAAAAAACCAAAGAAGGTCGTGAAAAGTAACGACCCACATGTAGGCTATACCAGAAGAGAGAATGAGAGAAGAAGATAGCAGGAAAGAAGGAAAAAGGAACGGAAAGGATTGGCAAAAAACTATCATCGGAAAAGAAGAAAAGAAGTATACAGGGGAATAGGAAGTGCAGAATCGTCGTCTGATAAAAGAGCGACGATTTTCTCGAGCGATTTCTCTCTAGTTAAGCTCTAAGGCGCTCGCCGTCAAGATACGATTGAGACTTTCGGAGAAAGGCGAACGAGGCAACGAAGAATAGGACGACGAAAAGCTTCGAATACAGTATACCAGTGAGGAAAACCATGGGGTAAATCTAAGGGAAAATAGCGGTGAAAGTAAGTAGCGTCACGTTAATTATTGAGACGTGGAGGAACAAAAAAATAGCACAATCTATTCGTAAACTCAACGGATTGAACCGACGTATTCAACATATTTTTGTTAAACGAAAATATATTTTACCTTGAGTACTGCAATAGTCTAAATAATAACTATTTTCATGTATATACAACAATAACGTAATCTCTTGTTTATAATCTTATTGGCTGTTAATTTTCATAATAACCTGAAAAGAAGAAATAAAATTAATTATTGTACGTTATAATTAACAAATCGTTCAATGTCGATTATTTATTTATTAATTCAAGCTTTATTTCCGGAAATTCGATAAATTCCACCCTCCTAAAGACATTGTAGTTAATAAATTCAATATTTTTTCATGAAAATTATTGCTCTTTATACACAAAAGCAATTAGATTTTCAAATATTTATATTTTTATAAAACATTTCGTTGATGCCAATGTTATTTACGGCGTTAAAAGGAGGATATTTATATAAACATATCAGACATTCAAACCCCTTTAAATTAATTTATTTTATTGATTTTTATTTCAATTTATGATGTTTGGTTGTGTCAAATATTCAATGTTTTATTTACAAATAATGCGAAAATAAAAGTAAGTTTCAGGTTGTATATTTTAATATACAAAAGAGTAGGTATATATTATTTAAAATAATTCCATATATATATAGTAGTATAGTATTTAAAATAATTCTATTGAATTGTATATTATTTATTATTTTTTTCTATACGAGATTTGAATATACAAAATGTATAAAGTGTTTATAAAAGATGATGAATGATTTACTAGCATAACCAAATGTTTCAAGTTAATTAAATTAATAACGTGCACTTATTAATTGTAATACAGGTATTTTAATATATATTACTTACAATAAAAAAGTATCAATATTAATGAAAACAACATAATTCTAAAAAATATAAGATAGCTACTTGTAAATAAATGTTTACAGCCCTTTTATTTACCCAGTCATATAGTGCACGTTTGCTACTACTCCCTTTGGACATTCTAAAGGTAGTAAATATTTGTCGAAAGGAACGAAAGCAATGAAAATACTTATAGCGTTCATACTGTAATAATAAAGTGAATAATAACAAAGAAATAAATAACGTCATGTAATACGAAATATTAATAAAAATTTTTAATATTCTTAGCGTCGGTAAAAAACGTGTCAACGAGAATTACACATAATTTTGTCACGTTTTGAGTCGAACGGTCGAACACGTATGAACATTCTATTATCACTGGGCCTTCAACACCAATTCGAATGTATATATCGTTCGTAGCAATGCGAGAAAGGGATTTTCGAAAATTGAACTGATGCAATAGTCGCTGAGGAACGAGCGCAATTCACCAACGGACCTATTCGTCGAATTTACGTTTTCCAACATCGAATCGTAATGTTACGTAAGTATAAAGGCGTACTACACCTTGTTCGTCTTGTGTACAACAATGCGCAATACGAAAACGACGAGCGAACACGAGGAATGGCTATACATAGATGTGTACACCACCCCCACCCACACACACACACACATCTCCGTATACCTAAGTATGTAAACAACAAGCCATTCTATTACAAGGTACACGCAGGATTTAGTAGCGAGATTTCGCTACTTTACGCTTAAGCATCTGACTCACCCGAATCCATGAGCTTTTGAGCGGCTTGGGCTTTAGTAGTCGAGCAATTAGCCAAGCGCTCGCGCTTGTAATTACGTCGCCTCGCGCTCTTCAACTTCCCTCGGTAAGATAGGCACTTCGTTGTACAGGTGACATTGCTTCCTTTCTTTTCTTTTTTATCGTTGAATCTGGGTGATTTGTAGTATTGATTCCTCGCGACTCCGAGTTTTATTAAAGACAACTTTTTCGATTCACTGTATATTTAATGTAATCATTTACCGTATCCTTTTTCTCTTCAATCTCGTAAGAGCTTTATCCAGTATTGTCCAAAATGTGTCGAGTTAATAATGTACCATTATATCGGTTTAACGTTGTTATAGAATTGAGTTTATATTTGATACAAATACCATTTTAATAAATAAATCGTTTCTTCTTTTACTGTAGCTAAAGAACCATTAATTATAAATACCCATTGCTCTATTTTCCCGAATATATATATTTAATACGTATACATATATGAATAAATGATACTTTACGTTTAATTAACGATTTACTGCTATACGTAATCTAATGCTTTAATATTGCAATAATCTTCTTTCGTCGTTTTATTCAGGATTATTTGGATTATTTCTATTTCATTGATGATACATTATTCTATTAATTCGATACTGCAAATTTTAAATTCCATGAATTAACAAATAAATATATCTATAAAGCCTTACTGATTAAATAAAGGAAAAATTGACAATGTATTGAATAGCTTTATTAATTATTTTAGTTCAAGTAATTATTAAAACATTTCAGTATTATATTTATATGAATAAAGAGATATAAGCGAAGACAATTTTGATAATTTCTTAAAAAGTATTCTATTCGCTCAATATTTTCTCATAATTATTACTGCGAAAATATATTGTAATAAAAATAGCAATTCAGAACGGTAATAAAAACGAAAAATTAAGTACGTAGCATAAACATTATTTATTTACATTAATTTTATAATTAATTTACCAGCATTTTTAAGGTTACTATACAATCATTTTTATAAAATAATTTTTGCAATGAGCATGAGGTACGTAAAATTAGCTAAGAACATTTAATATAAGTCCAGAGCATGTTTATAAAATTCATTGTTTTGAAAATTTGTAACTAAAATTATAAAGCGACTAAAATATTGTAGATACACAATTGTAGACACAAAATTGTAGTGACAATTGTATATAAACAAAAATATATACATTTTACGTGGTATTATTTATATTTTTATATAGAATATTAATTGTTGTAAATAGTACCTCTCAGTTGGTAAATGCCTCGAATAGTAACATAATGAATTTGACACCCTCTTGAAGGGGGTGACATACCCGGTGGGTTACTGACTGAGCAAAAATAATTACATTTATTTAAAAAATATGCAGTTGTGTGCAAAACCCGAATACAGAACTTTACTAAATAATTAAATAATTCTGCACAGTTCCAGATCAATACAGCAAGAATACCATAAAAAGTTTCTGTACCGAAAATATACGAATTTCCCAAATTTAAGTAAGAATGTTTTTGGGTAGTCCATAGCGAGTGAAAGACAAACTGGGGAGTGAGTTGAGCAGTGACTGTTATTTTGGTGTGTTATTTTCGTCGTCAGATTTTTGAGCATTCACTAGCTAAGGACTAGCCATCAACTTATAATTGAAAAAAAAATAATGTAATTACAGGTTTATATCGTTTAAAATAATTAAAATATATAAAAAAAGTTTAGATGAATGATTATATAATCCAATCAAGTTCCTATCAATACGTTAACTTAAACTTCCAAAAGAGAATAACGATTTCGTCGGAATTTTTGTAGGATATGTTTACGAATCATATGTTGATATGTTGGTTTCGATTCATATCAATTCTTAAACAGTGCTTCTTCAGTGCCTAACCAGCGACACTGCCCAGTTGATCTTAGCTAGTGACTAGTCTGCTCAGCAATTTCACTGCTTTATTTTCTACCAGGAGTATTACATCTGGTTTAGGTGTAAAATCTTAAAAATACAGTATATAGTGTTTACCATATGATATGTACTCAATATCGATCTAAAATTTATTTTAAAAATGATCATAGTTTTCAAGTTTTTTAAAAATATTTCATGTAATTTATTACTAACAATATATTCCTTGAACCAATTTCGATACTTCACCACTACACATGTACCACAGAGAGCGCAGATGTCTCAGAAACCACTTGATCGAAAAAAGTGTAATTTTTATGCAAACGATAAACATAATTTAATTGAATTAATTAAAATAGAACATATAACTAAATAGGAGAAGATCTAAAATCAGACTCAGCCAGTTAGAGTTCAAATAGCTATACGATGATTTTAAAATATACGGTATTTGATTGTCGATGCATTTAAAGGCAGCTCTTTGTGGAGGATCAAACCCAATTCGTAATAAAAATAAGAGTATATTTTACTTGAATGGGCCAATCTCGCGCGCGAGTAATATGTGTAAACTCGATTATCCTGGTGCCTGGAAATATATAGAATGAACCATCGAATTAGATTCAGTTCAGTACTTCCTCGTAGTTACAGTAACTTCTTTCTCGCGATCCTACACGATCGAGACATTGGCAGTACGCCTCCTGCTCTTTCTATCTCTCTGTATAACCTAAAGCGTCCTCTTGCATGTTCCGTTCTCTTCTTATTTCATACCGACTTCCTTTCTTCCTGTATCTCGGTTCATTTTTTCCACATTATCTTTTTCTATGATGCCTTCTGAACAATTTTTATCTCTTCATACTTTATATAACATACTATATATATATACATATTCAGTATATTTAATTCTTCAAATACATACGTTACACCTTGACTATATTTTATGCAACTATGTAGTTATGCATAAAAATATTGATAATTCAATTTTAGACACATAATTTTAAAAATGTCTACCCTTATACTATTTTTTGTTACTTTTATATCGACGCCTCGTACGAAGAAAAGCACAACTCATATTTTGTAATGTTATTTTAAATGGGAAAATCTGATCGTGAGTTGTGCTTTTCTTCATCCGAGGCGTCGATATGATTGTGACGACATATATTAAGATTAAGATTTGCAAAACGCTTCCAGAAAAAGAGCATCGTTCGAAGATATTATACTTTTTCTAAAAAGTACAGTTTTTTTTAAAAAAGACAAGATTTCTTATCTACATTTTTTTCGCTAATAAAGCATTCTAAAATCTTTTTTATGACGTTTATGGTTTTTTTTATTAATTTTCTAGAACGAGAGAAAATAAAGATGTTCAGTTTCTGGACATTTTTCGTTCGGTATCAGTAACTTATGAACAAGATTATTCCTCGTATATTCCAGACATCCCCGCAGTAGATTTCCATCGCGCTTACAAGTTACAAGTCGGAAAAGCACAACATGCATATTTAATAATATTGTCAGAAGACGAATTGTAAATTTAGAATGAGATAAATTCGCAGAGAGCATAGGATAATATAGGTACATCACGCAAGTTAATACAAGTTAAAAGTGAGTCATTTTGCCAAGTGTACGTTGTAGGCACCAAGGAAAGATTTATATTGTTACGCGGAAATGAGAAGAAAAGTGGTTAAAGAAAGAAAAAAGTAAAGTTATTCTTCTCTTTCCATTCATTATGAACTCTTAGGAAAATTAATCACAAAGTTAAACTCACACCGTGTACCGAAATAGCGCTTAGTCTCTCCTACCACCCGAAAGTTATTTGTCAAAATAGTAGACACCTCAGAAACGCTCGTGTCGCGCAATGCCTTGCTTAATATTTATTTTCTGCAAACTAAGCGCTCCCAACGGATTTAACGAGATTATGTCCATTTCTTTAATTTTCCTCGGTATTACGTTGGAAAGGTTATACAAAAATAATGAAAAAGAAAAGAACAAGTTAAATCTACTCGATTTCCGAGAAAAGTTGAATGCTGAATCCGATAATGAGAAAGTGATAAAAAGAGATGGAAAGTGAAAAGAATAACGGAGGAAATGACCCTGATACAGTAGCGCTAAAGAAATAAATACAACCAGATAACCACGATATATATATACATAATAAAGTCCAAGTATTTCAATCCAATAGCAAAGAAATTGCGGGGCGCATTGTCGTCAACAAAACACGATTTTCCTTTCTCGGTTATCAATTATAAATTCAAAAGAAATGAGAAGCCACCAAGATTCTACAGTTTATTATTTCATCCCGGTAAAATATCGTTAAGAAACTTTCTTTCCACTTGTGCAATTTTAAAACCTAATGAGTTGGCGTTTTCTCATTCAGCTTTTTTTTTAATTTCAAAGTTTTCTAATATTAAACAGATTCAGCTTTGTTGAACAGCTTACACAGCTTTTTCTGCTTTATTAAACCTCTAAAAAGTCCTACCGGACAGTTTCAATGCAACTTCATTTGTTTCATTAGCTTTAACTATCAAAATGAACTCTTAAGTGTATCCGCTTCACGTATTATTCTGAAGGCTCAAAGTAGCATTATACATTTACTCGAGATAGACTAATCTGAGTATGGAAAGAATATCTTGAGTGTACTGTCAGAAGCAACCGTACAATTTTGTCCGGCGTCATTGTCCTCGAAATGTACGCGCGATGTGAAGAGCAGCGACTCTCCCATCGGTATATTTCTCGGTTTTAATCGCGCGAAAATTCCGACGCAGCTTTTCCCCGCAAAAGCGCTCGACTTTCAACTGTAGGAATGGTAGGATAAGCGAGAATAAGACAGAAATTCACCGAGATTCGAGTATATTTTCATCCACTTCTAGTTTGAAGTAGGGAACGCGCGAGAGACTCCCGTCACGAGTGAAAAGCTGTGCAGAGTTTATTCGTTGCTGCGAGCTCGGTTGACTCGTTCGGATTTGACTTTCGAGGTAGCTTAAACTTTAGCGCGTGCTCATGGTTACTTGGATTAAGATTGCGTTAAACTTATTTTCTCTATTTAGACTCCACTGAAAAGTTTTATTCATTTTCATTAATGGTATATCAGATCGGTTTACCTAGCATTACTTTGCTTCCTCGTTTAGGAAGCTTTGTAATAGTAAAATTTTTCGACTCGCTGAAAGCATGTTATAAGTATGTTTTAACATGTCAGGAGTCGAAATCACGTGTTTTTAGAAAACGTCTGTATGGGTGTGTGTGTATGGACGTACACCGCCGTATTTTCTAAACTACTCGGTCAATATCGCCAAGCTTGCGTGTAGAGTTTGATTTTTATTTTTCAAATTCCGGAAAAAACTTTGGTTATTTATCTCCTAAATAGTTTTGGTTTTAAAAACAATTTTCGATTTTTGAAAAATTAATTTTTCAAAAATTTTAATAATATTAATATTTTTTTTAATTAGACCGTACGTATTAAATAAAGAATAAAAAATCTATCTGTCCGATTTTGAATTAAAAAATTATATCGATTAGTTTTAATTAAAAAAATTAAAATGTGAAAAAATTGGAGTTTTTATGTCGAACGTTTTCAGGAATAAAAAGCATTTAATCCACCTGAAATTTTGGGAAAGAATAGTCTTTTTGGTAATTTCGAACCCTATTGTTTTTCAGCTCAAAATATCTATAAATACTTAAATTATTAAGTATTATAACATGTTTTTGTACAAAATGTTTCATTGCTTATACCTCTGAAAATAATTAATCAAATATGTTGAAAAAATCGTGGAAATAGAACATAATAATAGCATTATGCTGTAAACAAATTTTAATAGTTCATGGATTAGTTTTTGCGAAAAAAATTATAATCTAAAATGTAATTTTTATTAAAATTTTGTTTACACATAAAGTAGTCTAATGTGGAACTATCCATATTTTTGGAAGAAAATGTTTTTAGTAAATCCAAAGAAAAGCAAAAAAAGATCATTTTTTATATTTTTAATTGATACCATCAAAAGTTTTTCATGTCAGTTGCAAAAAATTCAATCTAATTGAACAGAAATTTTTTTGTTATGAAGAAAAACCGCTGTCGATTCATTGATAAGTATGTGTTTAATATTATAACTTAATAGTATTTTTGGAAGATAATGTTTTTAGAAAATTTAAGGAAAAGTAAAGAAGATAATTTTGTATATTTTTAATCGATGCCAGTTGATGAAAAATTCAATTTGATTGTACACAATTTTCTTATAACGAAGAAAAATTCTTGGAATATTTAAAACAGGCGATTGTGAATTGACGAAATGAACTTTATTTGTCTATTTTAATAAATTTTTTATTACATTTTTCATATAGATGTGTCCTTTTTTTATTACACAAATATATTAATTTTTTTAACTAGCTATTAGTAGTAGTAGCTATGTATAAGTGTCAATAAGAAAAGAATAATATTTTTAGAAATGTTATAATATTTTGTTTTAAATAATTCAATAATACTATATTGGAGTAATATATTACATATAGGATCGACATGTTAATTTGAGGAAGCTACGTGCCAATTAATTGGCAGCGGTTTTTTATATCACGATACGTCGAATATTTCCATTTCATGTTTGTAACTTTTAATTGAACTAGATTTTTTGTATTATTGTCGATCTCAATTATTTCATTTATTTAGTGGACGCAATGTGTAATATATATTAAAATTATTTCAACCGATGACCAGCGTAAGCGAAAACACTATTATAATTAAATAAATGAGTAAATTAAGTAAAATCATGAATATCACTGTGCTAAATTTCAAACAAAAATATTAGTGTATTCAAAAATATCTACGGAAGCAAATCTGACTCTTAAATTTACTCTGTAAATCGTAAATAGTGCAAAATCACTTTCCCTAGCAGAATTGAAATCCATTTAGTGAGCAGTACCAAGCCAGTTAAACTAGAAATAGGCTAAAACTAGGTATATTCTTGGGGTTGCGATGAAACGCTTTTTTTAACCTTTCCTAGCTATTTTATAGAATAATCTATAAATGTTAGGATTGAACTAAGTATTTTGAAGGTTGTAAAACTAGTTTCCGTAAGCAGGATACCTGGCGCATTATAGGCTATGAACGAAGCTGCAAAAATGTTTCGGATCAATTTGGTGATTAATTTATAAAAGTTAAAATATCTTGAGAATGAGTGTTTGTACGACGCAAACAATCGTCGGATTCGATCGGAAATGGTAAAAGGGATCAAATTTCACAACATGCTTCGTATTTTGTTTAGAACATTACCCAGAAATAAATACTAAGAAATGGGCGAAAAAGCGTTTCAACGGGAGTCAATACCTAACCATTTTCGCTGTGAATTTATTAATTTCCCGGCTATTTCTTATATTCTAAATTCTACTAGGGTTTCTTAATAATGCAAATACGGGCACTCTTTTTCAAAAGCGAACATACTCTTTTGCAAAGTGGATGTTCGCTTTTGTCAAACAGCTGCTTTTTAAGAAAGTGTATACATATTTCCATTGGAAAAAGTAACAATTCTCTTTTTAAAAGTACGTATAAACTTTTTTTGCAAGTTAAAAATCACTTTTTCGCAGTGACCGGATTTCACTATAGCAAGTGATTATTCACTATTTGCAATTTAGATAGTATGATTCTACCACTGCAAAAAAATTAATAGTGAATAATATCCTTATATGTTAATGTCATTTTTGAATGAATTGATATTTTGTAGCACTGTGATGGATAATATTCAAATGAAAAGTAATTATATCCTAGTTTTTCATAATTTAGTATATTTATTTCATAGTACAGTATTTTCATTGGTAACAATTGTAAAATAATTTGGTTTATTATGTACTTATTGAATACAATGTTAAGGGGATGTCGGACTCAGAAAATGGTAATTTTTAATAATTTTTTATAAACAAAAGAATAAATTTTTGAAAAAATCCTGAACGCCATGTCCTTAGGCGTGTTTTAAACAGTCATATTTAAATTTTTTCAGATTTTTAAATTTGTAATTTAATTCTGATTTTTGCGTTGAAAATTCATGGGTTTTTAGATAAATAGTTACCGACCGGAAATTGTTTATCCATTTATTATTAACAAATTAATTTTTTCTTCAAAAATCAAAACGTCATGCCCTTACTTTTGTTTTAAACTACCTATATACATTTTTTTCATATTTTTAATTCAATATTCCTAACATAGTTCTTATGCTGAAACGTGTAGATCCCTGTAACTTCGGTCTGTGTAATATAGATAAAGATTTATTGAATAAAGTTTAATTTATTATAAGATTGTCACTGTATTATCCGCGTAGTTCGTATGCTAAAAATCTTTAATTTATACATAATAATATAATTTAATTAATGATTATATGACTAATCTATTTAAAACTTTGCATTTTCGTTTCTCGCGTGACAACGCCTCTCAACTGGGTTCGTTTGTTACTATTTGTATGATGCATCTCGTAGTCAAATCATCAACTCATAGTCCAGATATCCTTTATCGGTGATTTTCTTTGCATCAGGATGTCTTCTTTGATATTGATTATTGATAATTACGCCAAATACATTTTTTGTAATGCACCGCCCTTTATATTATATTTACGTGCGCGAGAGTACTGTCCTATGCCTCATGACTCAAATCATCGATCTTTCTTCCTCTTCAATTCTCGGACTCGTATGTCTTGAATAATAAGTAACTTAACTTTACTTACTTTGTAAAGTATTTTGATCTAATATTATGGCGATTATGGCGACGCAAACTCTTACATAATTGAGTATGTTTCGTAACTCTTACGTAATTGAGTATTTGATATAGATGCTACCTAATGTTTCAAAATTTTACATTAGTGTATTATGCATAACTGTCACAATTCTCTCAAAATATACTTTTTTCAGATAAAAATAAAATTTGGTTGTTACATTCTGTAATTAAAATCATACCAAATCATAACTTCAAGGGGTAAGTCAGCCTCGCCTTGATACTGTTACGTACGTAACATCGACGCGCGGATCGCCACGTGTGTTAGAACGGTGTAGGATGACCGAAACGCGAAATATCAAGTCGAATGCAACTACAACAAGAAATCACGGACGGTAGCCTAATGGTTAGGCCTCGTGACTGGAAACTTGCGGATCTTCGGTTCGAGTCCCGGCATCTGAACAATTTTTTATTCGGTCCTCTCCTGTCACCTCCATACGCAACAATACTCAATTTTCAGACGCAGCAAACAAATTAATTGAACAACGATCCACAGAGCTCGATAAAATCCCAAATTCTCGACACAAATGTTATAATCGACATATAATAATTTTATATATTATTGCAGTAAAATATACACATTTTAAAAATCTCTCTTCATAGTATCTCTCAAATAAAGTAATATGTTTTTCCTGCAAATTTAAAATTACAAACGTCTATCGACTGAATAGTTTTCCAAAATTGATCTATCTATCGTTTTGCGGACCCTTCGAGACTCGATAAAGGAATGAGAGTAAGGACCGCAACAAAAAAACTTGTACAAAATGTGCGAAGCTTTCGTCGTGTCGGCGACATCAATGTCCAACTGTGTTAAAAAGAAATACAAAATAGAACAGATAAACGATGAAGTAGATTTTTCTCCTTTTCGATTTCGATTTCTCGACGCTCGGGTACTAAGAAAAAGAGAGATTTCTCTAGTTCTTTAGTCGGCGAAAGACGGGCGTGTTTCTTTCTTAAATTGATATTTCTCATAAAATCCGAGAGTGGATAATCTTCCACGAAGAAGAGAAAGAAATCTTTCGCGAGATAGTTTTTCTTAAACTATATACATTGAGTGTCTTTAAATCGATTTCCGCACAGATGGAACATTTGTAATGAATTTCATTGATAATCCTTGCCAAGTATTAGATCTGCGCCAATTTGTAATATATGAATATATAGCTATGTACAAATTTAAAACTACAATATCGCTTATGCAATATTGATTCAAGTAGTATATATTCGCGAGAATCTGTATAGTAAAAGGAAAGAGCTTACAAACTCGAATCAACAATCTAACTTGAATAATAAATTGGAAAAAAATTTCACTCCGTCAATGTAAGTTTTAAAGCGACAGAAAAAAACGTTGTTTATCGTTCCAGAAGAAACTGGGTTCGTAACGGTCCACAATTGCCGATGAAAATTGCATCGAAAGCCAACGGTAAAAATTCCATTTTGGCCCTTGAATTGTCGAAGAGTGCAATATGTTTCTCACCCTTTCCTTCTGTGTATATATAGTATACGAGGTCGCCGTAAAGTGCCCAGCGGACTGGTCGACTAAAAACTTTTTTTACTGACTGATTGCTCGGATCTACTCGTTTTGCTCTATCGCTCCCTGAACACGTTGCGTCCTGCGATTTGCAAAATTGCGAATTCTATTTTATGTATATAGATATTCGGAAGTTGAGTGCTCCCAGGCAGATAAACCGACAGAAGAAGCATCTAAAATTGAAGAGATCGATCGATTTGTATGTATACTTGTATATTTTTGACTTTAATATCAGAATTTACATTACATTGTTGGTTACTTCAGTATTAGGTCGAACGTACTTCACATCGTAAGTATAAAGGAAAATTATTGAATTATCGCGTTCTTTTATAATATTCGTAATAATCAATTTTTACGTTAACATATATATAAATATTTTTCTTGCAACTTAATCGATAAACTTCTATGTAGATGAACTGAGGTAAAGCTACAGTACAATTACTAAATATTCTAGCTAATTTTATCTATTTTCTAAATATTTATAAAAACAATTTTATTGTATAATTTAAGATTTTTTTTTATTTATAGAAATAACATAGAATTGAAAAAATTTTTTAATTACTTGCAAATCAGTTTTTAAACAAAAGAATAATAAACCCATATATGAGGTAATGGTTAAATTGAACTATGAATAGATTGACATTATATTATTTATTTATTTGTTTATTTATTCATGCTTGCGAATTATATTGCAACTATATTACCATTTTGAAGGTATTTTAAACAGTTTACATACAAATTAGAATGAAATAATTAATTTAGAATTTATTTCTCCGAAAATCAAAATATTTACAAAAAACCATTAGAGAGTACGTATAACTAATTATTTAAGTGTTTAAGTATAGAAACATTTATTAAGGGTAGAAACAGTTATTGAGAGTATGATAAAAAATATTACAATTTTGCAACAAAAATAGCAAGAAAAATGTCAGATTTAATGTTAAACAAAATGGGTGTGTAATTTTATATATAATACATGTCTCAAGATGTGTGCAAAATTTCAAGAGGCTGCGATTAAAATTATCCTGGAAGGAATTAGTATAAAGGTATAAAAAATAGTTTTTATGATATTTAACTTGAAAGTTTAAAATAAGCATCTCGTTCCAATACATTATGTTGAAAATTATTCAATAAAATTTTATAAAAATTACATTTCCATCTTAAAAATTGTTTACGCATATTCTACATAACGTATAGAACATGATTCTAAAATAAAAAGAAATTGATTTTTTCATCATCGTCGACTGTACTCTACTCTTAACACATATCTATCCTCAACGCATACATTTTATCATTTTTATAAACTTATTTTTTTACAATTTAATTACTTGGACATTAGTATTTCAATATAATAACTACCAAAATTTACTTCACCTTAGAGTTCGAATTTGAACACATCAATTACAATATTTAATAATAATTAGTAAATGTAATTACTGCACTAATCATATAGAAAGTTATTCCCATAGCCCTGGTAAATATAGATTCCACGTGACTATTTTAACCCTTTACTATGTGTATTTATTTTGAATTATTGTACATTCTGTTATATAATTGTATACATATCTTTTGAAGATATTAAAGTGTAGATATTATCCTAATAATCTAAAAATTATATAGTTTATGTTTTTACATTCATGTCCTTCCCAAGGGACATTGAGTAGAAAGGGGTTAAATAGATCGATTTCTGTAAGAAAAAATAATATTACGCGTAATGGATTCTATCTATAGATTTCTGTTTGTTCCGCTTATTGTCATAGTTTATCGAATTTATCGCATCCACCAATTAATGGAAAAAAAAACTAATACGGCTTATTTAAATAATAGGTTTGCTCGAAAATATAAATATTGACGTAAGAAGGAAAGGAAAGTAAGTCGGGTGCAAAGAAGCGGGAGAAATAGAGAGTATTTGCTCTCGGAGTCAATTTATTTTATCCCTTCTTAAGGATAGAGACGCGCATAGTCAGGCCGTACTGCATTCTGATGTATACATACGTATTTGAAGAAGAGGGACCAATCCGAATTTCGACAATGCTGCATATCTAGGGTAAGCATATTTATATTAATACATTAATTAAATAGTCCTTATCTATACAAATTTAAAGTAGACAGAAATCTTAAAGTCTCGGATTAAAATTGCCTATAATACTTTTGTACTGTACCCGGCAAAGAAACGAATCTGCTTTATATAAATGAAACTAACGTAATTTCTTAATCGTAAAAGGGTGTACCGTGTCGTTTCATAAAAATTAACCTTATACTTTTAATGTGTACTCAGTGCGATAATAACTTTCGAAGTATTATCCAATATTTGCGGGAAGGAAACTTTCTCGTCTAATCTCAATTCACTTTTACGAATCCTCGTGGAGAAAAGATTGTCCACTCAAAAGAAGGATTCAACGCAATCAAACCATTGAAAAGAAAAAGAGCATTAGTTATTATACATACGCACACACATGCACACACCTAGTCCTCTAGACCTTTAGTATCGACAATAAGAATAAATAGGGTAAGAGTGGTTTTTAAACGATCGCGTCCTTCGAAGACCGAGATAAATGGGATCGGTAAAGGCGATTTCGAAAACGTAAAGAGTAATTATCGAAGAGGTGGTGCATTCGGTCCATTTGGCCGATTGGCTATTGCCGGACCATGGTACACGACCGCAAGAGCATTGACGCTCCGATCGTATAATCTTGATATATACGTTATACATCAAGAACTGTGGCGAGCCCAGATCTCGACCGCGCTCAACCCGTAGCACGTATATATAGCCTCGAGAGAGGAACCCTTAGAGGCTATGTCGGATTCGATACACGCGAGGTAATAGCTCGGCAACGCATCTCGAACCTTGCAATTATGTGGATTCTCCTACCCGGATTAATTGATTGTCATTAGGTAAGCTTCACTTGCTCCGACGCACTCCTACAATCTCCCGACTTATTCTATTGTTCTTCCAATCAAAGAGTCGAAGAAACCTCCGGTATTTTCAAAATATATCATTCTTCTAAACTTTATTCACTTCGGATCTTGTACTCGATCCAAGCATTTTGATACGCAAGTACCATTGATTTTTCTATTGAATATGTGTATGCTCATCCGTGCAGTAAATGCGCTTTGACTCGATCAAACGGTGTAATCAATACAGACTTTTTGTAGTAGAAAATTATTAAAATTTAATATGGTAAAATGGTACAACTAATTAGACATAACACTTGATATATTATGATTTTGTCTAATAAATATTGTACTTGTTGTTAAGTAAATTTTTCTATTGACTCAATAATAAAGGTACAATCTGTTGAGAGAGGTAAAGCACCATCGAAACGTGTCCAACTGAATTTTTGGTGTTTATCGACGAAATAATACCAACAACCTTTAGATCTAAAATATAACTTTTGAACAAAAATCGTCCTTCACAACGATTAAAATTATTCTTTGTAACCTCTGATTCTACCTGAACTATGCGATGGCTTGTATTGTAAGTTTATACGATTTTTCTACATTATTTATCAACATCTCGTTTTGTTTACTCCAAGTCTAACACGAACTATCAGTAAAAATTAAAAGTACGTTAATTGCTTTTCGTAAGCTTAGCTTCTGATAAGTATAAGAAGTGATAAATAGTCACTGTTAACTAAATAATCCACAAAATTTAATAAATTTAATCTACAACTCAGCGTAGTATGTACATCGAAACGATTTTAGAAAAGCCAATTACCACCTAAACATGAAAATGGAGGTATCATTGTAAGGTATGGAAAATTCAATATCACAACCGAACTATTCGGATGCCCGTGGCGAAACGGGAGATCCACTGGCAGATCGAGGATAGGGTCAGCTTTATCGAACCTCAGGCCAATATTAGCCAAGCCAAATGCGGGAGACTTTCATGGATGAATTCGTTCTCACGCGACGATACCGCTGCAATCCGATGCAATTCGGATTCGATAAACGCACGCACACCCAAAATCGGCTCAGGCGCGCACCTCCCGAAATGTGCCCGGTATGTCGGAGAAATTACGTGAGTATAGGGACGCATTCCGCACGATCGCGCACCCCGGTACTCTCGGGAATGCTCGATCTCCACATCGGAATAATTTCGCTTGCGTTCGAGGGTGACAAGGCCGTTCACCATCGACCGAGACAATTTTTCGATCAGTATATGATGACCAAGGCCGCAAAGCGATTCCTTCAAGACGATACGCGATTATATTATCAGGTCTTACTTTCAACTCTAGTTCTAACTCCTAGGTACAAGTATTGTTTTACACACATATTATATTGCTACGTAACAGGTAGATGCGATATTTTTCCAATTTTGCGACTGATTTATTTTCATTACTTTTTAGATAGGAACCTTACTGCACGGAAGTGCCTTATATTTTCATCATTGCAAAATGTGCAATATTTCGAAAAATAATATTGGAATTAAAAAAAAGCTTGTGTTTCACCTTACATGTTAACTTTTTTAATGCACAATATGCATTTCATAAACTAGTTGGTTAGATGCACAAAAAGGCACAAAAGCTATATTTTTGCTTATAAAATTGCGATATTTTATTCGAGTCATGACTAATTCAAACATCAAACTGACAAAAAAATGATATATGTGTATTGATTTAACAATAACATATATATGATAAGCGTATAACCATGCGCACGCGTGTCTTTACTACACCTCTTTTTCTCCGTAATAAATAATCAATATATACGATATACATCTAAGCATAATTATCAAAAAAAATTATATATAAATTATTATATATGAATAGAGGTTATGAATTCAATAAAGTAAGTTTTCTTGATTTCTACTCTTAACAGTTTTTAATATAGTTTAAATATGAATTTTAATCGATATCTCTGAAGCACAGTCATTTTCATACTTTATGTATGCCAATTCGACACCGCTTTTCGCGAACCATTCTAATACGTTCAACAGTGAAAGGAAAAAATCTTAAAAATCACTCTGAGTTTTTATTATAGTTTTAATCTTTATATAATTATTATTTAATTATACTGTGTAAAAATAACTTAACTCGCTTACAAAGTTTATTATGGAATCTTTATAATTGTTTAAATTAAATAAATTCTATTAATAAACTTTTTCTTCTGATTGTGACATGACGATTTCAATATAAAATTCGAGTTTCAAACGATCAATTAGTTAAGGTCCCGAGAGTAAAGACAACGAGCGTCTCATAAATAAAGCTAAATATTGTACTATTGGTCGATTGTTGGGGATCAATTATTTATTACTGACCCTCAACAATCGACAATTTATCAACTCAACAATGGAGAATGAAAAATACAAATCACAATAATATTATTTTATTAATTAGCAATATATATTCGTTTCTTTTTATTCGTCATTACCTATCTTAGTAATCTAATGTCAAGATTATAGTGTATAACAGTTGTATTTGTTGATGAATAAAATCTGTCTTATTATAGATGTCAAAATTATTTAGCAACAAAGCGAACGGGTATAAATATTAGACCAACATTGAAAACCAACCATCGGAGCAAATGTATAGGTTATGAATATTTGGTCAACATTGAGTACCAACGTTCATTATCAACGTTGAACAATACCGATGGGAACCAACTTTCTATATGAACATTGTATGTCAGTAATGAACTACCACCAGTGGAAATCAACGTTGGACCATCATTAAGAACCAAATAAAATTAATAATTCTAATATTCGAATTATTATTAAGTCAATATAAATATTTTTAAGGGGGTTATACTGTACAATCCAGAAAATCTTGATGAAATGATGAAAGACGAGATGTCCAACATTTTGAACGAGACTGTACCTCGATATAGATATACTAACAACGTTAACATTAAACTTTGAACGCCCAATTCTTAAAATCGAATACCGTTTGCCTTTTCGAGTTTTAGCTATGTTATTTTACATATCACATTGTATTACATGTTAATTTTTAAAAAAATTCCATAGAAAATTGTTAAAGATATTAATAACAATGTTAGTTTTAAAAGGAAGGTCTCATATAGGAGCCCCCGTATAAGTACGCGAAACCACCACGGAAAATACCTCTTACGTATCTGAAATTTCAATATGATATTAACTAAAGTAAAATATACCTAAGAGAATTTTTTAACCGAATTTTGTAAAAAATCGAATATTGTCACGACCCCCTTAAATCCTATTCACAATTCTATTTAATGCACACTTTATTATGCTCGAGTTCCTGAAGCATCCGTTCCTATTTTTCTTTACTTCACTTTATTATAATTTTAATTATAAGATAATATAATATGAAAAAGAGGATATGACTAGTACTGTATCGTATTGGATATAAAAAAAAGTCGTGTAAAATATGTCGGTCATAAGTCGATTACATATTTAATAAAAAATAAAAAATGAGTGAAATATTATATAATTCAATAATTTCTTATTTTTAATATAATTAAACCCGTTAAGTTTCTATTATGTAGCGTTGTATGTCTATGGTTACATATAAACAGAAGGAAATGTGACGAACAATTTACAACCGTATATATATATGTGACATTTATTAGTTTATGCTAAATGAAAAAGTAATAGCAGATTAGGTACGAGAACACCCTTGCATCTATCATTCGTAACATATCTATACATCTCCAATCTTGTTTAATTTCATTTTAATTAACCGAAATGTATTTTGTTTGTGTTATTTTAGTGTAATTAAATATTAACGAACGTTAAAAAGCAAAATCAATTTTAATATATATGTAATTTTATTTATTAATTGTAGTTGCGATCCTTTACGAAAAAATTGCACAAATCTAAATGTAATTGTGAATTCCAGATGACTATAACGGTCATCACGTAAGGATTAACGAATCAGTTACGAAAGCTTATAACTCTCCATTATCTCACTTTGGTTTGCATTTGAATAATTTGTGATATAAGTACACAGCAATTGCAATAGAAATTGCTGGAATAACCCTATCTGTGAAAATGGCTTCTTAAATATAAAAGTTGAGATAATATCAATTAAAGTTAAATATTTACTTTAATATAAATTAAGTATTATTTATATTTATCTACAATTTAAAAGGTGAAATTAAACATATAAATAGTGATATTAATATCCATATACCTATAACTATAGGTACCTATATTACTTTTTAAATTGCTAGAATTTTTCATAAACATTCTCGTTCTCGTATAAACTTTCCATTTGTTTAAAAATCGATAAAACGGGCTTATTTCTTCAAAAATAGTTTTATTCATTGTTCATTCGCAAGCATCCTATACAATATTTCAAAATTGATTACACTTACTGACGAAATATACTCTGGCAATACCTTTTGCAAACCTTACCATCATTAAGTAATGTATGCGTTACTGTATTTATTGTATATTATTTCTTTATCTTGAGCAATTTCAGAAATTCGAAAGATTCGCAAAAAATGAAGGATATTATAAGATACAGCATTATAGAGTTGGAATGTGCTTGAAATTCTCCACCGTCTATTCAACATTTTTCTCAATAAGATGTTTTCTCTTGAAAAAAATAAATTTTAGAGATTTCTTAAAAGCAATATACTTATTTTGCTCTATACTAAAATGCCACTTGCTTGCAATTTATGAACTCTTATATCGGATAACAAATATGAAAACGCGTTTCGTAACTTGAGTACAACAAATTTATAAATGTAACTACTACTTTCATCTAATATATTTATTTTGATCATATACCTCAGTCAAGTCAATTCATTTTCTAAACAAAGATTTTTAGTGTAACTTCAAATACTGGTAATTGAAATGTGCGGAATGTTTTTACCTCGACGACAAATCACAACTTTTTAGCATGTCGTCCACAGGTAGTCGTTAAATTTACCTGCTCCTCATTCCCCTTATAGTCTAGGCGCTACCTAGGGTCCTGTAGCATCTACTATGTCCATGGCTCCAACCAAGCTAATTCGATGTATTTTTGTGTGCTGAATACGAATTTTTTGGTTGGAATGTCGAAAAATGGTCAGAAAATTAGTTATTAACAATTTATTGCAAAAAAAACCAAAAACTTCATTTTTCTTAGTGGAAAAAATTTTTTAAAGTTTTTTTAGTTTTTGCAAATAAAAATATGTACATTGTATATGGACAAATGACAAAGATTGCAATAAATATATATATATATATTACGCTTTTAATAATAAATAAGCGTTGAAAATCAAGTTTATGAAAGTTTCTAAAGAATACTTATAACACTGATATCTTTAATAACTTTAATACCCTAAGAACTTTTGTATTTAGTTGTAATGTTTATTATTAATAGTATTATTAATATTATTATTATTATTATTATCATCATCATTATTATTAATAGTAACAAAAGTAATAATAGTAATAATAGATTCACAGTTAAATTGCATTTTAGTTTTTACTGATTTTAAAATTACTACCACACTTTCTATCGTAGTTGAATATTCATTATTTAGTATTATAATTCTAAATTATAATTATAATACAATTATAATATAGTTTATTTATTTATTGAATATTATATTAAAATTGAATAAAAATTAAAAAATTAAGAAATATTGTTTTCGAACGTATAGAAGGGGGTGTCGGACCCAGAAAATGGTTATTTTGTACTTTTTTTTATAAACAAATGAATAAAGTTTTTAAAAAACGCCGAACGTCAAGCCCTTAGGTATATATGTTTTAAATAATATACCCAAACTTTTCCAGATTTTTAAATCCATAATTTGATCACGATGTTTGGGTTGAAAGATGATGCCTTTTTAGACCAATAATTACCGACTAAACAATGTTTATCCAATTATTATTTAATAAATGCTTTTTCATTTAATATCAAAACGTCAAGCTCTTCCTTATCTTTTCAGCTATCCGTATGAATTTTTTCAAAATTTAATGTAATCTTTTAGATATAATGATTCTTGTAATTTAGATCCGACATCCCGTGTCCAAAAATTCGCGCCAGAAATAGATGCGCATGCGCAACTCGCTACATTCATTTGTTTTAATTATTGTTAATATGTATGTTACTACTTATTTTAATAATTATTTTTGTACTTTTTGTTTTTGTCATAGAGAGAATACTTGCCGAAATGTGTACTATACAAAGTAATAATATATAATTAATAGTTTATATTTATACGACAATTTTTGTTTATAGATTTTAAGTTTGTAATAAGATATAAATAAAATATAACTGTGCTTGAAATTTGAATTTTTTTGTAAAAATGCTAACCAACGATGATTTAATAAAATCCAAAATAACGATTTTAAAGGGTTAAACCCAGGTTGTAATGAAATTAACAACCAATTTGATTTTAAAAGTTGTTCGACAGAAGTTACTTGACTCTACTCATCTACGAGTAATGGAAGATCGGTGCTAACTGTTTGACATTTATTTGTACTTGAAGAGGTCTGCAAAACCTGGCAGACTAAACGTCGTACAACTTTTAAAATCAAATTGGTTGTTAATTTCATTACAACCTGGGTTTAACCCTTTAAAATCGTTATTTTGGATTTTATTAAATCATCGTTGGTTAGCATTATTACAAGAAAATTCAAATTTCAACACAGTTATATTTTATTTATATCTTATTACAAACTTAAAATCTATAAACAAAAATTGTCGTATAAATATAAACTATTAAATTATATATTATTACTTTGTATAGTATTGCATTAAAATTTTGAAAAAATTCATACGGATAGCTGATTATAAAATTAAATTCATAAGGAAGAGCTTGACGTTTTGATATTTAATGAAAATGCATTTATTAAATAATAATTGAATAAACATTGTTTAGTCGGTAATTATTGATCTAAAAAGGCATCATCTTTCAACCCAAACATCGTGATCAAATTATGGATTTAAAAATCTGGAAAAGTTTGGGTATATTATTTAAAACATATATACCTAAGGGCTTGACGTTCGGCGTTTTTTAAAAACTTTATTCATTTGTTTATAAAAAAAAGTACAAAATAACCATTTTCTGGGTCCGACACCCCCTTCTATACGTTCGAAAACAATATTTCTTAATTTTTTAATTTTTATTCAATTTTAATATAATATTCAATAAATAAATAAACTATATTATAATTGTATTATAATTATAATTTAGAATTATAATACTAAATAATGAATATTCAACTACGATAGAAAGTGTGGTAGTAATTTTAAAATCAGTAAAAACTAAAATGCAATTTAACTGTGAATCTATTATTACTATTATTACTTTTGTTACTATTAATAATAATGATGATGATAATAATAATAATAATAATATTAATAATACTATTAATAATAAACATTACAACTAAATACAAAAGTTCTTAGGGTATTAAAGTTATTAAAGATATCAGTGTTATAAGTATTCTTTAGAAACTTTCATAAACTTGATTTTCAACGCTTATTTATTATTAAAAGCGTAATATATATATATATATTTATTGCAATCTTTGTCATTTGTCCATATACAATGTACATATTTTTATTTGCAAAAACTAAAAAAACTTTAAAAAATTTTTTCCACTAAGAAAAATGAAGTTTTTGGTTTTTTTGCAATAAATTGTTAATAACTAATTTTCTGACCATTTTTCGACATTCCAACCAAAAAATTCGTATTCAGCACACAAAAATACATCGAATTAGCTTGGTTGGAGCCATGGACATAGTAGATGCTACAGGACCCTAGGTAGCGCCTAGACTATTACCCTTATGACCTGTCATAGATACATGACTATTCGGTCATCGTCGACGAAGGAATAAAAGCGGTCCCATTCTCTTCCTTTATAAAGACACTATAGTAGTATGCGGTTGCTACTTAAGAGGTAGCATACAAAAATTTAACACGACTATAAAGTTAGTTAATTTTTTTCCAATTAACTGAGCCATATAGTTATCTGATAGAAATAAACTAGGATTATGGAACTATTTCAACTTAAAATTATAAAAAATGTATACTTATTTTACAAATAATGGAAAATATCTTCGATTAGAAAATTATTTATAAACATATGTAACGTACTTATACAAAAAACTAAAGGGACCGAAATATGTAAAAGCTAAACACTTTTACATTACAAGCATGATCGTTAAATGTTTTAAAAAATAAAAGACTATAATATTTAGAAATTACTATAAAAATAAATTTTTATTACACATTTTCAAAAACGTTTAAAATGACTTATTTTACTAATTGTTTGTGGTATACATTTTTCCCAATGATGATATATTTATGGGTGAGGAATATATGATTCCAAGGAGAATAAACATATAATATATACGTATTTTACTTTTGATCTATATAAATGAAAAAGGGATGTATTAGTCCTTGCTTGATAGCTTGCTTTTTCTTTTCTATTGGTATTGTACATAAGTGTATTATAAAACACGTGTTTTTCTTTTTTTTATTCAACAGAGTCATATGTAGCTGTGTAAATTTGGACGGTTACTCCTATACATTTAGCTTCTACGTATTTTTTAATTTGAATGTTGGACCGCAATATTGGATAAATAATGCGTAAGTAATATTAATTAATGTATACTTTTGCATTCGTATTATTTATTTTTGATGTTTGTTTTATTTACTTATTACTTTTGTCTTTGACACATTTTTTATTTTATTCAATTGATTTTTTATCATGAGTGAATAATTTTTCTTTTAAATACAACCACTGCATCTTCTTATTTTTTATCAGTGGTAAATATATTTCATAAATTAAAAAATGTATTTGCTACAGAGAATTTTGGTTATATATATTATTTGGTTATTATATTATCCAAATTGTAAACTTTTTTCTTGTAAATCAAATAATTTTATACTTTGTGTTAAAAATTTACCAATGGATTTAGATGAGATATGTGATATACAAATGTTTTAATTTCTAACTGGTCACTATAGGCAACATATTCTTATAAGCAGAAAATACGAATTCTACTTATATTTCATATTCAAAATATATTGATGCCGAGAAAACTATAACTGAGTCAAATATTCCAAAATTTGAAGACGAATATGAAGTATAAGTTTATCACATCGCATTCACAACTTTAATTACGATAAAAGTCCCTATTAATAAACATCTCGAAAGATGTGTACTTCATTTGGAACACTCGGAAAGAAATATATATTTAAAAAACTATGCGCATGTTTATATAAATTATTGAAATTCCTGCATTAAAATTAATGTCATTTACTTCCAAGATGAATCAATCAAATACTAGTAGAATATAACAAGAAGTCTATAAATAAATATTTAATTTTAAAGGTTCACCAAATCGCATATATTGCCTGTCACATTAGTCAAAAAAGTTCAATTATTTCAATCAAGTTTTTAAGACTGTATTTATTAATCAAATCGACATAAGCAACAAGTATCTTTAATTAAATATTTATATATTTTTTTTGCTTAAACTCCATAAAGTTTCTGCAATAGAAAATACTGCAATAGAAAATCAACCTTCGGTACCAACATTCAAATTCCAATAGTGAATACCAATATTGGTCCAACGTTGGATACCAAAGTTCAAAATCAATAATGGGTACCAATAATGCTCCAACGTTGGGTACCAACATTGGTCCAACGTTGGGTACCAACATTGATTCAAACCAATAATGAGTACCAATATTGATTCAACATTGGGTACCAACATTCCAAACCAACTATGGCACAGGGATGGGCGATTCTACTCGATTCACTAAAATTTATTCGATTCTTTTTTTAAAGTATCGATTATTTATTCGATTTTTGAACAGTCGATACTCCAGAAACAAAGAATTGATATCCCAGAAACGAAGAATCGATACGACTATACTACAGCACTTATTATTATTATTAGTTAATTGAGGTGGGGACCACCTATTGTATGCCCCCTGTCGCCTGGGATGCCCTTTGCGACCTTCCTTTAAGAGTTCGACCTATTTGAGACTAGGTCGCCTTTACTCCCTGTCTAGGCAGACCTTAATTCTGTTCCATATGGAGAGAATTTCAGCCACATCCTTTCCAGATAGTTCCGTGATCTCTAGAGTTTGAAGTCCAGTTATTTCTAGCCTGTCATTCCCTAGAGCTTTACATTCACAAATGATATGTAGTGGGGTTTCCTTTACCTTCCCACATTTCCTACACCAGGGATTGTTTACCAGTCCCTGTTTGTATTGGTGATAACCAAGGTCTCCATGTCCAGTTACAATCTCAATGAAGACCTTGGCATCTTTCCTCTTAAGACCCCTAAATTGAGAGGCCCAATCTGGCTTTAAATTGTTTAGAAGGAGTTTGGTTTGTCTACAACTTTTGACTGCCTCCCATTCTTTTTCATGCAGTTCCTGGGCCCATTCTTCCAGGTTGCATTTTACCTGGTCTTGTGTAAGACCCACAGTCGGTTCTGGTCCTATAAAATGTTGTTTGGAGGCCAGTTTAGCCAAGTTGTCGGCAGCTATGTTACCCTTAACCCCGCAGTGTCCTGGGACCCATTGTAAGGTAACACTGCTTGCCTTCTCGCACATCTTGTTCAAAGTTTCGACGCAGTTACATACCAGTTTAGAGTTAGTACAAACTCCGTCAAGATCTTTCAGGACATTCCTGCTGTCTGAGTATATAACCACCTCCTTCCCATTAGCCAGGGATAACGCCTTATCAGCGCATTCTAAGATGGCTATCAGCTCAGTTTGTTTTACCGTTGGAAGCTTACCTAGAGGAACAAATTTTCCCTTTCCAGTGTTCCTATGGTATATTCCTGCACCCGAACCTTTAGAATTTTTGGATCCATCTGTGTACCAGATATCTCCTTCCGTCGGTTTTAGGTTATGCTTCTTCTTCCATTCTTCTTCCAGGAATAGACTTACTCTATATCTTTTATCGAAAAGGAAGACTTTGTCCATCCTATCTGTTGGCACATTTAACGCCCTTTTCTCAATCATGTTGCTGAGCTCCCGGCACATTTCTTTTGACCGATCTTTTAACCTTACTGCCGCCTTAGTGGCTTCTACTTTTAAAGTAATGTGTAAGGGTTCGATTCCTGAGATTGCACATAGAGCTGCCACTGGTGTAGATCTTCTAACTCCCGTGGCACATCTCATTAAGAGTCCGTTAATTCTGTCCAATTTCCTTTTGGCAGTATTCTGTGTGGCTCTTTTCCACCATATCATGGCTGCGTATGTAAATCTTGGCCTGATAATACTCTGAAAAGCCCACAACAAAGTACTAGGTTTAAGCCCCCAGTTTGCTCCTATTGCTCTCCTACATTGCCATAGGTTAGCAATAGTCTTTTTATAAACCTTATCTAGGTGGTGTTTCCATGATAACTTACTATACAATACAACCCCAAGATATTTGACTTTATCACTGAACTCAAGTTTCCTGTTATTCAGTTTTAGGTGACTTTCTCTCTGCCACTTGTATCTGGTGGTAAAGACTACCACTTCTGTTTTCGAAGGGTTGACCGTAAGTCCCGTATCTTTACACCATTTTTCCACTATTATTAGTGCATTCTGCATCGGTCTTGTAGAGTATCCAGGTGCGGTCCCCGCATAAGAACTAAAATATCGTCCGCGTAACCTACTACCTTGAATCCTTTTGCAGCTATTCTCTTTATGAGAGAATCAACTACAATACACCATATAAGCGGGGACAGCACTCCTCCCTGGGGGCATCCTCTGTTTACCACCCCTGTCAGAGTTTCATCCCCTTTGGTGACCGTGAGTTGCCTGTTCGACAACATTCTCGTTATCCATCTCGTAAGCATTTGTGGGAACTTATGTTCACACATGGCCTCTCTAATAACCTTAATGGACGTATGATTGAAAGCACCTTCTATATCCATGAAGGTTCCTATTGCATACCCCTTATTTTGGGTTTGTTTCTTGATATATTCCACTGTCTCGTTTAGGGCCGTTTCAGTAGAGCGTCCCGCCATATATGCGTGTTGTCCTGCCTGTACGGGTTATCCCTTAAGACAGTGTCACGGATAGATCTATCGACCAGTCTTTCGACTGTTTTCAGCAAAAACGATGTCAGACTAATAGGTCTAAAGTCCTTGGCTGATGTATATCCTGTCTTTCCAGGCTTAGGAATGAATACGACTTTTGTTTCCCTCCATCCTGAAGGGATGTGAGCTAATTCCAGACTAGCCTTGATTAGACTTGTCAAGGGCTTAATTATTACCTCACCTGCTTTCTGTAGCAGTACCGGGAATATTCCATCTGGTCCTGGTGATTTGTAAGGTTCAAAGGACGATATCGCCCACCCAATTTTCATCGGGCAAACTACACATCCCAGCTCCTCCCTATCATCAGTTTCAGTGTCTGCTTCAGTATCTATTAGGTTAGTTACCATGATACTGCTCTCATCTTCTCTAAAATCGGGAAAATGAACCTCCATTAAGCGCTCCAAGATTTCCTTCTCGGTGGTAGCGCATTTACCGTTTTCCATTCTTATCGTGCCAAGAATAGCTTCGGGATTTCTGGACAGGATTTTATCCAGTCTGAATATCTCTTTAATTCCGTGGATCTTACTGCAGAAGTTTTCCCAGCCCGTTTGTTGGGCTTGTCTGACCTCACATCTGTAATTATCCCTGACTTTCCTGTACCTGAGCCATTCCTCCTCCGACTTCTCCTTCCTGGCTGTCTTGTACCTTTTCCTGGTAATATATTTTAATTTCTCCAGTTTCTTATTCCACCATTTGCAAGCTTCTTGTTGTTTTACTAACCGAGGAGTGCAATTTGAGTGGTATGCTTCCTTAATCGCATTTGTCAGTTTGGCCGCTGTTTCTTCCAGTGCTTTCACACTGTCAATAAACTCTGGGAAGCCATCCAATGCTGCTGACAAGTTTTCCACGTATCCTTCCCAGTTTGTTTTCCTAGGGTCACGTGACCAATCTTGATGTACGTTTCCGTCCTCATTTTCCACCTTCAGATAGTATTTTATTTGAGAGTGGTCTGATAGGGAGGGTTCCTCGGATACCCTCCAGTTCATAATGGAGCTCCCTAATCGTTCTGCTACAAAGGGTGATGTCAATAACCTCCTCCCTAATTGCGTTCCTTGAAGGTAGGGCTCCTTACCCACGTTCATTATATCTACGTCTGTGGATGCTATAAAATCCATCAGATCTTCTCCTCTACTGTTGGTGTCCTTGCTACCCCATAATGTATTATGCGCATTAGCATCGCAACCTAACAGTAATACATACCTATTTACCTTGCAAAAATCTACAAGCTTTCTTACCTCCTGGGGTGGGTTATATTTGCCATCATATGGAAAATATGCCGAGCCCACCACCATTCGCTCTTTACCTTTACCTTTGGGTTGGATGAGAACCGCCGTAAGGTCTCTTGTATTGAAGTCCTGCAGGGGAACTGCGTTAGTACCCTTGACCAGCACGCACGTTCGTGGAGCTTCAGCACCTGTGTACCTGAAACAGGAACCCACATTACCCCCCAGACCCCTGATTTTACCATTCACTACCCATGGTTCTTGGATTAGTGCTATGGTTGTGTGCGCCACAGCCATGTCCCTCTGTAAAATGGCAGAGGCACCTTTGCTGTGATGCAAGTTAATTTGCGTAATGTTTATTTGACGGGCCTGAGACATTATACCTCCTGCTCCGTCATTTCTACGTCTTTTTGCCCTAGGTGGCTTATCCCAGTTACTTTGAATGTAATCCGGGACAAGCCATAGTAGGGTTTATACTCTAGTACCCCCAGAGCCCTAACTTGAGATTCGGGAATCTGGACAATCAGGAGTGTTTTCGTTCCCTCCTGATCGTCCCTTACTTCCCTCCTCCATGTTACCCCTTAATTTCTCCAGGAGTTCGTGTTTAGGGTGGGATTGCAGTGCTCCAGCCTCCGAAGGATCTCGCTCCGGTCCACCGTTCTTCCGGGGACCCAAGCGGAAGCCTTCAGCATCTTTTGGAGCACCTCAACCCCACCTGCTTTCAAAGACCGTCCAATCTTGGCGCTCAGGCAGACCAGTTTCTCAACCAGCCACTCCTTTGCCCCTTGATCGGCCGGAATTATAATAAACACTCCCCCTTTACAGAAGGAAGTGTCAAATTTGGGCGTGCACCCGGGGGGTATCTTATTGAACTCCTCCCAGATGCTTTCGCCAAAGACAGCAAACTGCTCAGCAGTCAGCGCCGCCTCCGGGTATCCTTCTCGTACACGACCACTGTAAGGGGGTTTGTTCTTTGAGCCACAGTGAGACCCACTCCTCCTGAATATACGGTGGAGGGGCCCGCCTCCTGGCTCCTTTCTTTGTTTGCATTTATTTGTCTGGGTCGTTTACCCGGCCTTTCCACAGACGGAGGTGTTTCGGCCAGGGCTCGATTTCTCTTGCCCTGGTTTTGCCCCCCCCCCCCCCGCCTCAATAGACCCAGATAGAGCCAGCACGTGTGCTTTCTCTCTCCGGGCCTTGGCCTTGGCCGACCCAGTTTTCTTTTTCTTCTTATCCTCAAGGGTGGTGCAGACCTTTTGATCAGCCACCTCACCATCCCTTGATTTACCTATATCGATAGATTCAGAGACCAGTGCTGGACCAGCCACCTGAACCACATCGTTGCTTATTGCATTTGGGGTAGAGGTAGGGACCTCTGTTGTAGGATTTGACACATTTATCGCTTCCTCTTTGTTTGTCGTATTCATTTTTACCTTTACCTCCTCGGTGTCTATGTATCGTTTGTGGGCCTCCTCCCATTTCGATCTCACCCGGAAACCGTTGCCTCCCCTTCCCACTTGACCAGTTTCTACTCTCCCGTGGCCTCCTCGGAGCCCCCCCAACTATGCAACATGGCCCTAACCGGACGCCATCCGGCACTGTTACCTAATTGGAGATTATACACCAGCTGATAGAGCAGCCAGGCCTGGTTGGCTAGACCGACACGGGCTCCTGTACTATCTGGCGGCCTGGGGAGTGTCGCACCCAGTTTTATCCGGCGTACCCTCGGGAGAGAGTCCCTGGTCAGTGTTCCAGTTCGGCATTTGGATCCCTTGTGAGTCAATCTGGGTATCGGTCATAAATGTGTTGTGTGCTGTATTTGTTTGTGTATAGTGTAGTGTTGGATCGTGTTATGAGTGTCGTATCCCCGCTCTGCGCACCGTCCACAGAGACGGTGGGTTGCTTCTTGGTGTGCCCACAGAGACCTCGAGACCCCATTCAATCCTTTCATTCCTTCTTCCATAGGAGCGCCCGTTTATAAGGATCCTTTCATTCTTTCTTTGGGGTTCCTGCCTTCCACCCCCTTTCATGCTTGGAGAGCCCGTTTATAGGGATCCATTCAATCATACCTGGAGAGCCGGTTTATAGGGATCCTAGATGTACTCACTCATTCGCTTTAGGAACCCCACTCATTCATTCTCATTCAACCCAGGAGAGCCGTTAGGTATCTCCTACATTTGCCCATAAACATTCATCCAGGGTAGCCCGTTTATAGGGACCCATACAAACGCCCATGGTCCCGACGCCCCTGCGGGCCATGCTCCCTCACCAACGACAAGGTGCTGCAACCCCCAGAGGGAGACAGCACTTATATGAATTACGAAAATATTCTGTATTAAGTGGTTTACAAAACTTAAAACACGACAAGTGGTTTACATTACTTAGAACACGAAAAACGGCAAAGAAGCACTGAGCAGAGCAGGATGATGTGAAAACCATGCTGTGCCCGACCGTATTCCAATTTACGACGTTGAAAAATGTATAAGAATCAAAGACTGAGTTCTGATAATATGATAATATAAAAATAGTAATAGTGAATTAGTGTCTATAAGTAAACAGAAATCTGTATAATCATAGAGGCTATTAGTATGTACAGCATACTAATTTTGAAAACTTAATCTCAATCTCCAAGTATTTTTAATTTCAAATTTTCAACCCAATTCTTTGTATAAGATTATATCAATGTGTATCTAATACAACGGCAAGTATTTTGTAAATGTCAATAGAAATTTTTTATATATTTATTAGAGTTTCACTTTTAGTAATTTTATTATTCATTATTAAATATTCCACATAGAATTTGTGCTTCTAGACAGTACTTTATATAAAACACCTTCCACGAAGGTGTCAATATTCGCAAGTATGGTTTTCCAATCACACTTTTAAAAATGTTATCTGATAAAAAAATCTTTAATTCTTACTCCCATCCTATTTCTACTTATATTTTGCTTAAACTTCATAGAGTTTCTGCAATAGAAAATACTGAAATCAAATCGACATAAGTAACAATTATTTTTAATTAAATATTTATATATTTTTTTTTGTTTAAACTCCGTAAAAAGTTTCTGCAATAGAAAGTACTGAAATCAAAGCGGAATAATCGACAAGTATTTTTTACCATGTAATACATTGTATTTTTTTTAATTAAACTTTTATATATTTTGCTTAAACTCCATTAAAAGTTTTTATTAATTTCCACAAAACTGATAAAAGGAAACATCTTTTTTTTTTATTCTCTTTAAATAAACAATGTCTATCCTTTCCGTGCTTTACATCAGTAGATAAAAATTTTTATAGAATAATAATAATTCATTTGTGCAAAATTAATTTCTGTATAACTAATAAAAAAGTAATTTCTCTCTTTTTTATGTTCTTTAAATAAAATAATACTTGCACCACACGTTGGATTGACATCTTACTTTTGAATAATACGTCTGATTTGAATTAAATAACGAATTGCATATGCATGTTTATATAAAAGACTTATAAAATATTTTAAGTTTGGTTATTGTAAGATTTATAAGATTTATATAACGAATTTATATGTTTCTAATCAGGCCTATTGTCGACACAGCGATTGATTTTTATTTGCTTTTGCAGTGATATGAAGCACTAATGCTTGATAACAATTTGATGGTAAAAAAATAATATACACATATTCATAGAATATATAATTCGAAATCGGAAATACATTTTAATTTAGATGTAAAACATTAGAATGCTTTATTTGACCATATTATTTTACACGATAACCTACTATCATCGATATGTAAGAGGATATTAGTAAGTCAAAAATAACTCCATTGAAATACTTAATCAACGGTGGTGCAAGTATTATTTTATTTAAAGAACATAAAAAAGAGAGAAATTACTTTTTTATTAGTTATGCAGAAATTAATTTTGCACAAATGAATTATTATTATTCTATAAAATTTTTTATCTACTGATGTAAAGCACGGAAAGGATAGACATTGTTTATTTCAAGTGAATAAAAAAAAAGAAGTTTTGGTCTAATGTTGGGTACCAATATTGATTCAACGTTGGATACCAACTTTGGTCCAACGTTGGGTACCAACATTGGTCCAACGTTGAGTACCAACATTGGTCCATTGTTGGGTACCAATATTGGTCCTAATTAATATTATATTGACAGTCTAATTTGAAATTGAGGTGGTGAAAATGTTGTATAGGCACGCTTGATCATACATTTCCAAAATTTCATGCAATCTAATATTTTCAAAAGATAATTTGTTGTCGTTATTGACACAGATTTCAATTAATTAAAGAAATATATACATTTGACTAAATATATCTTAAACTATTTAGCAGTCTTGAATTAAGCTAGTAAATTTTATGTCTTTACGGCTATAACTCTTGTACACAGACACTACATAAATATTTTTCCCTAACCTTGAATTTACTGTAATCTGTCAAATAAAGTTATTAATAAAATTTATCAATTATTCTGGTTTAAGGGGATGTCGGAGCTATAGCCTCCATCAAAAGCCGCTCGATCTCGCAGGCTGCGAATGGCGCTGTAGTCAGGTGTCGATTTCTACGATAAACTTACTTAAAACATAAATTATAAATTTTACAGCTACATAGAGCTGTTGAAAGATACTTTCCCCCCTAGCTATAGCTAAAATTAAGGTAATTGTAATATTATTCTTGGCAGCAAATGTTTATTTTTTTAAAGAAATGTGAAATACGTTGCGTGTAGCATTACGGCAGATATAGATTCATTGAATATGAGACGTCTTTCACATTTCTTTAAAAAAATAAACATTTGCTGCCAAAAGTAATATTACAATTACCTTAATTTTAGTTATAACTAGGGGGGAAAGTATCTTTTAACAGCTCTATGTAGCTGTAAAATTTATAATTTATGTTTTAAGTACGTTTATCGTAGAAATCGACACCTGACTACAGCGCCATTTGCAGCCGCGAGATCGAGCGGCTTTTGATGGAGGCTATAGCTCCGACATCCCCTTAATAGCTATTTGACAGATTACAGTAATTTCTAGGTAAGGGATAAACATTTATGTAGTGTCTGTGTACAAGAGTTATAGCAGTAAAGATATAAAATTTACTAGCTTCATTCAAGACTGCTAAATAGTTTCAGATATATTTAGTCAAATGTATATATTTCTTTAATTAATTGAAATCTGTGTCAATAACGACAACTAAATTATCTTTTGCAAATATTAGATTGCATGAAATTTTGGAAATGTATGATCAAGCAGTGCCATACAACATTTTCACCACCTCAATTTTAAATTAGACTGTCAATATAATATTAATTAATATTAATCATTGAGATTGTGCAAATGTTATAAGGCACGCTTGTACATATATTTGCGTAATCCTTAGTAAGATATTATTTGTCTACAAATAATTTTTATTTTCAGAGTACCCAAAAACCAGCGTGATTGGGATAAGTTAAAATCACAGTATGTATAAACTACCTTAATTAAATAATTTATATTCTCTGTAAATATATATTATATGATTTATTTGTTTTGTAGATACTCTTACGAGGAAGTTTACGAGGAATGGGAGTATTACGTAAATGACCATGGGCGTCTGCTAAAGGTAATACTAATTTTTTTTATTTGTTTTAGATGCTCTTTATATTGACAGTTTTTGAACTAAATAATTTTATTTATAGAAATTAAGAGCTGATAGAGTGGAGATGAAGAAGCTGGAGGGTGAAAATGTAGCATTAAAAGAAAAAATTAAAAACCTGGAGGAATTATTAGAGCAGCAGAAAAAACGCTCAGTATGTATTTACATATATTTATATATATATATATATATATATATATATATATATATATATATATATATATATATATTGTTTGTTCGGTTTAATAAATTATATTAATTACGTATATTTTGTTTTCAGGAACACAGATTCATAATGCTATAATTTTTATTTGAAGTATAATAATGTTTTACTATGTTTTTGTATTAATTTCTATTTCCTGTAGTTAATAAGTACTGTATATGTAATATTAATATTAAATAAATATGACAGGTCAAAATACATGTATCATTTTATTATATATATATATATATATATACCTAGCAACGGTGCATAACGTATCATAAAGTATTCCGAAATTCCCGAAAAATCCTGAAATTGATGCTATTATTCCCAGTAATACAAATATCCCGAAAACATTAATTACTATATATATATATATATATATATATATATATAAACGGAAAAAAAATCTAACCTCTGTAGTGCGAAACGCTTCACACTACTGCATTCAGTGTTTCGTATCCCGCTACAGATTGTATAGAAACTTTTAAAGTGTTTATTAGGGTACATGTCAACGCGCCAGAAGCGTATTACGGACGGTTTCCGATTGAAAAGAGAAGGTGTCATTGCGTCAGCAATGCCGACAATTTTAACGCGGCGAGTGCGCCAAATTCAAAATTGTATGCTATTTTGCATATATCTTACGTATGTTTAGATGCGTGCCTATATGTATACACGACCCATATGTATATGTATGTATGTATATATATGGGTGGTTCTCTGTGACATCGAAGATGAAAAAAATAAATATTGCTATAACTGTGGGAATATGTTTTAGAGGTATCCAGTAGTTCTCCTGAATGTTTTCAGATTTTTCTGGGCCATTATTTTAAGTTACAGAGAGTCAAAATTGACATTTTAGCACTTTCTTGCATTATATGCCCATTTTCATGAATTTTTAGCTCCCAGGGGATGCATTTTTCACTAAAAACATAAGTATGACTTTTTTTGTAAAATTTTCCGAACTTTTCATTAAAAATACTTTTAAAGACATAAATGTATGCTGTCACACTCTTGTAAGCCATTTAAACCTTAAATAGTGAAAATCAGCAATTCTGCTCCGGACTCTGGTAACCTAATACTGTCTAAAAGATGTCTTTTTATAGTCAGAAACTGCCTAAAAATTTCCAGAGTGGGTCTAAATCATTAAGATCACTTATGGTCCAAATATCCGGGAAAAGTGCCCGAAATATTAATAGAAATGTATATTTGTTGCCTTATAACGATGAATCTAGTAGCAACATTAACAAAGTATCAACATTATTATTATTATTATTCAGTAATACATTGTTTAGATTTCACAAACTTGTCACTGTCACGTTATCATATTATTCATTATAATTATATATCCGATTTATTTATATATCTTTTGTATTAAATACGTATATTCAGTTATTGTAATAATGATGTTTATATATTTATAGTAATCCTTCAGATTAGTATTATAATTCTTGTAAGGGATGTAAAACTAAAAATCCAGCATTATAAATGTTTAAAAAATAATTTTTTATAATTTTATAATAATATTTGTATTTTTAGCAGCTTACAGGGGATTAGATGGATACTGAAACAAGTGGAGATACTTTTCTACCATTCCAAGGTAAGTGCATAAATTTTTTTGCAATGATCATGCTACTAGATTCATCGTTATAAGGCAACAAATATACATTTCTATTAATATTTCGGGCACTTTTCCCGGATATTTGGACAATAAGTGATCTTAATGATTTAGACCCACTCTGGAAATTTTTAGGCAGTTTCTGACTATAAAAGACATCTTTTAGACAGTATTAGGTTACCAGAGTCCGGAGCAGAATTGCTGATTTTCACTATTTAAGGTTTAAATGGCTTACAACAGTGTGACAGCATACATTTATGTCTTTAAAAGTATTTTTAATGAAAAGTTCAGAAAATTTTACAAAAAAGTCATATGTATGTTTATATAAAAAAATGCATACCCTATAAGCTACAAATTCATGAAAATGGGCATATAATGCAAGAAAGTGATAAAAAGTGAACTTTGAATCTCTGTAACTTAAAATAATGGCCCAGAAAAAATCTGAAAAAATTCAGGAGAACTACTGGATACCTCTAAAACATATTCCCACAGTTATAGCAATATTTATTTTTTTCATCTTCGATGTCACAGAGAACCACCCATATATATATAACAATGTTAAAATCGACTATTCAATAATCATATTAAATAAAATAATTTTGATTCTTATGTGCGTAATGAATTACAGGTTTGTACGCTATTTTTGTTATTTAGTTCTAAAACTGAAATTTATACAAAGATACTGTTGGATTTAATAAATTTGGATTCCATAATTTTATACATTTGAATAATGTAATTTACCCTACAAATGAAATATTATTTTTAATATTTCTTTCTTGTTTTGTAGAAATTTCTACACACACACACACACACCTTATATATAGGATTAAAATTATTTATTTTCTATATAATTTAATATGATTATTAAATGACGTGTGTGTTTGTGTGTGTGTGTGTGTGTGTGTGTGTGTGTGTGTGTGTGTGTGTGTGTGTGAGTGTGTGTGTGTACACATTGCTTTATTTCAACCATTTAATAATCATATTAAATTATAAAGAAAATAAATAACGCGCATATATATATGTATATGGGCTATTTCACGTCAAGTGGTACGATGAAAATTTTAAATCGCTCCAAAATTTGAAAACAGGCTGGAAATATCTTTCAGAAGATAGAAAAAAATTTTTAGGTGTTAAAAATAATTTGCCTAAGAGTTATTCGACCATGAAAAATGGAAATTTTCAATTTTTTAGAAAAATTTCTATTTTCAAAGCCATTTATCTCAAAATCTATTGATTTTTTTGAAAAAACATTAAAAACACTTTTGTTCTAAATAATCCTTAGAACTTATCTACCTGGGTTACAATTCTTAATTTTAAAATCTCGAAGAGATAGGGCACTTGGAAATATTGAATATCAAAAAAAGGCGACCACGCCACAATCGATTTTGATCTAACACCGCTCGAAAGATCACATTTTTTGAGAGCTTTCGAATGGCGGTGGTTAGATTATTGGCCAAGACCGTTGGTGTAAGTTATACCCCATAAATCTCATAAAATCACTAATTTTCATGTATTTTAGGGCATAACCTACACCAGCGGTCTTGGCCAATATCTAACCACCGCCATTCGAAAGCTCTCGAAAAATGTGATTTTGAGATAAATGGCTTTAAAAATAGAAATTTTTCTAAAAAATTGAAAAATTTCCATTTTTCATGGTGGAATAACTCTTAAGCAAATTATTTTTAACACCTAAAAATTTTTTCTATCTTCTGAAAGATATTTCCAGCCTGTTTTCAAATTTTGGAGCGATTTAAAATTTTCATCGTACCACTTGACGTGAAATAGCCCATATATATATATTCTTTAATTTCAACGATATACATATACACACACATATATACATATGTACATACATACATATATTGTGTATATATATGTATAAATTGATGAATCGGTACTTATGCCGACAATTCTTACAGGAAATGGGAATTATGCTTACTTCGGGGGAGTTATGCCGACGTCAGCATAATTCCACCGAAAATTCAACCATGTATCGGTACTTATGCCGACACACAAAAAAACGGAAAATGAGCTTTGTGAGCCCCGCTTTGACGTTATAATATTAATGAAGGATTGAAGTTATAACATCTTTCCAGGTGCCGGAGGCCGGAGGCTTCGAATGAGGTTATAACTTCAATCCTTCATTAATATTATAAGGTCAAAGTGTGCTTTTTTAACCGTGAGGGGTATTTAGGTATTTGGGTTATTGGTTTTTTATGCATTATTCTATCAATTAATATTCTCCCCCTTATATCTGAGTCGTTACATATGTTTTATAACCTCAAAACACCAACATAACACGTAGTGTCACCATAAGTACCGATACTGATGTTTTATATATATATGTGTGTGTGTTATATATATATATACACATATATATACATATGGGTCGTGTATACATATAGGCACGCATCTAAACATACGTAAGATATATGCAAATAGCATACAATTTTCAATTTGGCGCACTCTAGAATACTTCTACAATACTAGTATTTAATTCCAGCGAGGGTATTTTTGATAGAAAAAAATAGACAGTAATTTGAAAATTTCCATCCCCTATTTGGGGGTGTTCCGCACCTCGTTACGAGTTGGGACTGAGACGGGCCGATTATAATCACCCTCTAGAACACTCGTACTAAATTCCAGAGGGGATTTTTGATAGAAAAAAATAGACAGTAATTTGAAAATTTCCATCCCCTATTTGGGGGTGTTCCGCATCTCGTTACCACTTGGGACTGCATTTGGTCGATCACGATTACCCGTAGAACACTCGTACTTAATTCCAGCGGGGTATTTTGATAGAAAAATATAGACAGTAATTTGAAAATTTCCATCCCCTATTTGGGGGTGTTCCGCACCTCGTTACGAGTTGGGGCTGCGACGGGTCGATTATAATCACCCTCTAGAACACTCGTACTAAATCTGAGGGGTATTTTGATAGAAAAAAAATAGACAGTAATTTGAAAATTTTCATCCCCTATTTGGGAATGTTCCGCACCCCCTATTGACTTGAAATTCATTTTAGGGGTAATACTCGTTGGACCAAACTTCTCACTTAGTTTGGGCGGGGGTATAATTTTTTTTATTTTTTTTGTAAAGTGCTGCGTTTTAGCGTTGCAATCTTCAGACTCATAACGTTGAGTACCAATATTGATTCAACATTGGGTACCAACATTCCAAACCAACTATAGCACAGAGATGGGCGATTCTACTCGATTCTCTAAAATTTATTCGATTCTTTTTTTAAAGTATCGATTATTTATTCGATTCTTGAAGAATCGATACTCCAGAAACGAAGAATCGATACGACTATACGACAGCACTTATATGAATTACGAAAATATTCTCTATAAGTGGTTTACAAAACTGAAAAACGGCAAAGAAGCACTGAGCAGAGCAGGATGATGTGAAAACCATGCTGCGCCCGACCGTATTCCAATTTACGACGTTGAAAAATGTATAAGAATCAAATACTGAGTACTGATAATATGATACTATAAAATAGTAATAGTGAATTAGTGTCTATAAGTGAACAAAAATCTGTATAATCATAGAGGCTATTAGTATGTACAGCATAGCTATTACATTACAGCATAGATAAACGAAAAACTAATTTTGAAAACTTAATTTCCAGGTATTTTTAATTTCAAATTTTCAACCCAATTTTTTGTATAAGATTATATAAATGTGAATCTAATACAACGGCAAGTATTTTGTAGATGTCAATAGAAATTTTTATATATTATTTAGAGTTTCACTTTTAGTATTTTTGTTATTTAGTTCTAAAACTGAAATTTATACAAAGATACTGTTGGATTTAATAAATTTGGATTCCATAATTTTATACATTTGAATAATGTAATTTACCCTACAAATGAAATATTATTTTAATATTTCTTTCTTGTTTTGTAGAAATTTTCCACACACAACACACACCTTATATATAGGATTAAAATTATTTATTTTCTATATAATTTAATGATTATTAAATGACGTGTGTGTTTGTGTTGTGTGTGTGTGTGGTGTGTGTGTGTGTGTGTGTGTGTGTGTGAGTGTGTGTGTGTACACATTGCTTTTTCAACCATTTAATAATCATATTAAATTATAAAGAAAATAAATAACGCGCATATATATATGTATATGGCTATTTCACGTCAAGTGGTACGATGAAAATTTTAAATCGCTCCAAAATTTGAAAACAGGCTGGAAATATCTTTCAGAAGATAGAAAAAAATTTTAGGTGTTAAAATAATTTGCCTAAGAGTTATTCGACCATGAAAAATGGAAATTTTTCAATTTTTTAGAAAAATTTCTATTTTCAAAGCCATTATCTCAAAATCTATTGATTTTTTTGAAAAAACATTAAAAACAACTTTTGTTCTAAATAATCCTTAGAACTTATCTACCTGGGTTACAATTCTTAATTTTAAAATCTCGAAGAGATAGGGCACTTGGAAATATTGAATATCAAAAAAAGGCGACCACGCCACAATCGATTTTGATCTAACACCGCTCGAAAGATCACATTTTTTGAGAGCTTTCGAATGGCGGTGGTTAGATTATTGGCCAAGACCGTTGGTGTAAGTTATACCCCATAAATCTCATAAAATCACTAATTTTCATGTATTTTAGGGCATAACCTACACCAGCGGTCTTGGCCAATAATCTAACCACCGCCATTCGAAAGCTCTCGAAAAATGTGATTTTGAGATAAATGGCTTTAAAAATAGAAATTTTTCTAAAAAATTGAAAAATTTCCATTTTTCATGGTGGAATAACTCTTAAGCAAATTATTTTTAACACCTAAAAATTTTTTTCTATCTTCTGAAAGATATTTCCAGCCTGTTTTCAAATTTTGGAGCGATTTTAAAATTTTCATCGTACCACTTGACGTGAAATAGCCCATATATATATATTCTTTAATTTCAACGATATACATATACACACACATATATACATATGTACATACATACATATATTGTGTATATATATGTATAAATTGATGAATCGGTACTTATGCCGACAAATTCTTACAGGAAATGGGAATTATGCTTACTTCGGGGGAGTTATGCCGACGTCAGCATAATTCCACCGAAAATTCAACCATGTATCGGTACTTATGCCGACACACAAAAAAACGGAAAATGAGCTTTGTGAGCCCCGCTTTGACGTTATAATATTAATGAAGGATTGAAGTTATAACATCTTTCCAGGTGCCGGAGGCCGGAGGCTTCGAATGAGGTTATAACTTCAATCCTTCATTAATATTATAAGGTCAAAGTGTGCTTTTTTAACCGTGAGGGGTATTTAGGTATTTGGGTTATTGGTTTTTTATGCATTATTCTATCAATTAATATTCTCCCCCTTATATCTGAGTCGTTACATATGTTTTATAACCTCAAAACACCAACATAACACGTAGTGTCACCATAAGTACCGATACTGATGTTTTTATATATATATATGTGTGTGTGTGTATATATATATATACACATATATATACATATGGGTCGTGTATACATATAGGCACGCATCTAAACATACGTAAGATATATGCAAATAGCATACAATTTTCAATTTGGCGCACTCTAGAATACTTCTACAATACTAGTATTTAATTCCAGCGAGGTATTTTTGATAGAAAAAAATAGACAGTAATTTGAAAATTTCCATCCCCTATTTGGGGGTGTTCCGCACCTCGTTACGAGTTGGGACTGAGACGGGCCGATTATAATCACCCTCTAGAACACTCGTACTAAATTCCAGAGGGGATTTTTGATAGAAAAAAATAGACAGTAATTTGAAAATTTCCATCCCCTATTTGGGGGTGTTCCGCATCTCGTTACCACTTGGGACTGCATTTGGTCGATCACGATTACCCTGTAGAACACTCGTACTTAATTCCAGCGGGGTATTTTTGATAGAAAAATATAGACAGTAATTTGAAATTTCCATCCCCTATTTGGGGGTGTTCCGCACCTCGTTACGAGTTGGGGCTGCGACGGGTCGATTATAATCACCCTCTAGAACACTCGTACTAAATTCTGAGGGGTATTTTTGATAGAAAAAAATAGACAGTAATTTGAAAATTTTCATCCCCTATTTGGGAATGTTCCGCACCCCCTATTGACTTGAAATTCATTTTAGGGGTAATACTCGTTTGGACCAAACTTCTCACTTAGTTTGGGCGGGGTATAATTTTTTTTATTTTTTTTTTGTAAAGTGCTGCGTTTTAGCGTTGCAATCTTCAGACTCATAACGTTGAGTACCAATATTGATTCAACATTGGGTACCAACATTCCAAACCAACTATAGCACAGAGATGGGCGACTTCTACTCGATTCTCTAAAATTTATTCGATTCTTTTTTTAAAGTATCGATTATTTATTCGATTCTTGAAGAATCGATACTCCAGAAACGAAGAATCGATACGACTATACGACAGCACTTATATGAATTACGAAAATATTCTCTATTAAGTGGTTTACAAACCTTAAAAACGGCAAAGAAGCACTGAGCAGAGCAGGATGATGTGAAAACCATGCTGCGCCCGACCGTATTCCAATTTACGACGTTGAAAAATGTATAAGAATCAAATACTGAGTACTGATAATATGATACTATAAAAATAGTAATAGTGAATTAGTGTCTAAGTGAACAGAAATCTGTATAATCATAGAGGCTATTAGTATGTACAGCATAGCTATTACATTACAGCATAGATAAACGAAAAACTAATTTTGAAAACTTAATTTCCAGGTATTTTTAATTTCAAATTTTCAACCCAATTTTTTGTATAAGATTATATAAATGTGAATCTAATACAACGGCAAGTATTTTGTAGATGTCAATAGAAATTTTTTATATATTTATTAGAGTTTCACTTTTAGTAATTTTATTATTCATTATTAAATATTCCACAAAATCAAATTTAAAATAATGTTTATCAAATAATTCTATTTACATACCAAAAAAAAAAAAAAAAAAAATTATACAAAGTACATTGTATTTAAAGAAATATTACAATAATAATAATTACTTTTTAAATTAATATTGAATTTTGTCGGTCTTGCTGAGCTAACGTCTAACGACTCTAAGAACTCCAAGTTGCTCGCTCGAAAAGGCACGACAATTCGCCGCGTATCAATCCCGAGGACAACATTATGAAGGCCACAAGCCGCCAGACATAAACCAAAAGAAGAAGCAAATAAAATACTAAGTAATAAAATTGAAAATATTTTAATAAGAAAGAAAGAAATTTTAAGTCTATGTGTTTCGTCTTGGGACCGTCTGCCAGAACTCATCAGTGGGGCGCAGACGGTCCCTGCCCCAGACACACAAGACAATATTATTGAATCAAAATAATGATAAACTTAAAATTTTGGTATCGTAAGAACGATTGAACGGAGCCTATATAAGTACACATAAGGTGGAAAATCTGATTGTGGATGGAAAAGTGCCCCCTAACGTCAGAGTATGTACTATGGACATAATTTTAAACCAAAGTCCTGTTATTATTAAAAATATAATTTTTCTCGCCCAGGCAAAAGTTTTTAAATTAATATTGAATTTTGTCGGTCTCGGAAGACGAAACACATAGACTTAAAATTTCTTTCTTTCTTATTAAAATATTTTCAATTTTATTACTTAGTATTTTATTTGCTTCTTCTTTTGGTTTATGTCTGGCGGCTTGTGGCCTTCATAATGTTGTCCTCGGGATTGATACGCGGCGAATTGTCGTGCCTTTTCGAGCGAGCAACTTGGAGTTCTTAGAGTCGTTAGACGTTAGCTCAGCAAGACCGACAAAATTCAATATTAATTTAAAAACTTTTGCCTGGGCGAGAAAAATTATATTTTTAATAATAATAATTACTAATGATTTAATATTGTATATTTAAACAAAGCAGCAAATAAAAACAAAAACACTTACAAATATTACTATTAAAATAATTTATATTTAATCATATTAAATCAGCATCTAAAAACAATTGTGCTTACTAATATTACAAATATTTGATAATGTATATTTAAATAAAGCAGTAACTTAAAACAATAGCACTTAAATATATTACTAATAATTTAATAATGTATTTTTAAATAAAGCATCAACTAAAAACAATATCACTTACAAATATTAATAAGAATTTAAAAATATATGTATGTTTAAACAAAGCAGCAACTACAAACAGTTGCGCTAACAAATATTACTAATAATTCAATAATGTATATTTAAACAAAGCAGCAACTAAAAACAATAACACTTACAATTGTTATTATTAATTAATAATAAATATATTTAAACAAAGCAGCAACCAAAAAAAATAGCACTTACAAATATTACTTGAAACAAAAAAAAGATAATAATACTCATTTTTAATGCAGCCATATTCATAAAATATGATAGTCCCAAGCCTAAAATGCAGAGGGAAAATGAGAAAATGAAAAAATGAGAAAAAAAGTATAAAAAACAAAAAAAAATTCAACCTTTTGAACAATGTAGAAGTTGATTAAAAGTGATTACTAAAGTATTCGAAGAAGTATTCGGCAAATCCTTCAAAATGAATACAGTTTTCGAATGCAAGTATTCGTCGAATACTTCATTTCGAATATTGATTCGAAACAAAGAATTCGTCGAATACTTTTTTTCAAATAAAGTATTTGAAAAAAAGTATTAGAATACTTGGGTAAACGATTTTAACAAACTTCTACACAGTTCAAAAGCTTGAATTTTTTTTGTTTATGATTTTTTATATTTATATTTAGATGATCACTTCCTGGAGACGATGTCTAGGTGGCCTAGGTGACTTCCAGGTCATCCGGACATCATCTACTGGAAAGTCTACATACCAAAATGCATGAATCTGATAAAAAAATTGTAACTTCCTAGAGACGATGTCTAGGTGTCCAGGGTGACCTCAAAGTCATCCGAATATCATTTACTTAGAAGTTGTAACGGTCACGCTGGGGATTAGGGCGTGGCGTCAAAGGCGAAATAAATGAATAAAATATATAAAATAATAGTAATTTATTATAAACTATAAATGCGGTTTGGGCGCCAGCCGCGTACGATCGCGGCGAATTTATATTACTTAAGCTCGGCTGCGTGCGAGCTGCTGCTACTTGCTGCGCGAGGGGAGGGGAGGGGAGTAAAGGGGAAGCACACTTACGGTCAGGAGGATACCTGGTACAAGGCGTACACCCACCTTGGCTCAGTGGAGATCGTCTCCAGGAGTTGCTGCTTATTGCTCTATCTCGTGCACACACACACACTCGTGGTTATATAATATTTTATATATAATAAACGGTCGGCCGATGTTGCCTCGATGGCGTCCCGATGAGCTCTCTCGAGCTCGGGCTCGTTCGCCGCTTCGTTGCTCGGGCCCGACGTGCGCGCGCAGCTTCTCGCGTCGAGTCGCCCGTCGGCCGCCGTCGTCTCGCGCGCCTCGTGTAGTGAGTGCTCGCGGCCATGTTATCAAGGCGGACGACGTTACCGAGGCTGCTGCTTCCCACGGAGAGGACGGTGTTCCTGGTGATGCTGTAAACCCGGTAAGTCTATATGATCGTTCCTCCGTGTTGATTTATCGGCTAATAAGTCTACTCTGTTTCAGGTGCAGACGGGACGGCCGATCTTCGAGTCTTCTCTCTCACTCGCTCTCACGGTGGCTGCTCAGCTGGTGCGCGTCGGGTCGGTGACTGCTGCTCTTCGTCGGTGCTGCGTTGCTGCGGGGATTCTGGCTGCTTCTCAGGTGAATATCTATCTCCCGAGGGAGTGCTGCTTATTATTTACCAATTATTAACTGAGAGTTATGGTAATGTTATGATTACCATAACCTCACTTCCAATCCTCTCCTAGCATGTAGCTGTCAGTTACTATGTGCACTACATGCGTCCTTGTTTCCTTCTGATTAGGATTCTTATTAATTGTTTATCTGTTTCACAGCTTTCTGGATATCTTGTTGCTGCTCGTGCTGCTCCATCTGGCACCTTGGGCCATCGCATGCTACTTCATGTCCTGGTGCGAAGCCTCCTAGAAGTGGTATCGCCTCTCCTGACATGCTGCTTCCATGTGCTAGGGGGAAGGAGTTAAGAGAAGTATTGGGGATTTAGGGAGCTTCGTGTAGGCTAGGTAGGCTTAGAGATGTGAGGGTAGGTAGGCTAGTTTATATTGGGGTTCGCTCGCTTATTAACTTGACAGGTATTACATACCTTGTCACAAAGTCTACATGCTAAAATGCATGAATCTGATAAAAAAATTGTCACATGCTGGAGACGATGTCCAGGTGGCCAGGGTGACCTGGTCAAATTTGCCCCGCCCCTCTTTAAATTACACTCTTCTCCCAATATTAACCCTTTTTATAAAAACCTACTGAAAAAATTAACAAATTATCTTCAACGCATATGTATGTATATGATTGTATGTATGTGTGTATCTATGTGTGTTTATATGTATATATGTATGTATGTGTGTATATGTATGTGTGTATGTATGTGTGTTTGTATGTACATATGTATGTATGTATATATATGAATATATATGTAATCATATTAATATAATAATAGATTTTTACAATAAAATATGTGTATGTGTAATAGATGTTTGAATGTATAGGTGTTTTAGGTTGGAGAAAATTAGTAAGGAAGGATTTTAATATAATACAGATAATGAAACATTCAAAAAATTTGTTACAAAATTTTAACGTTCGGTAATATGTATATGTATAATAATATCGGTCTCTCCGAACCAAATGCTTTACTTTTAGAATAAAGCAGGCCTATCGTACTCTTTGTCCACTATGGTTGATGGAATTTCCCAGAGCACGGCCTTTTAAATAATTAAAGGCATTTCGTCCTCGATCTCCAGCTTGGACTCCTCAGTAAGGAACTGGAGATCTTACCTTAGACGCCTGTCGCAAGATGATATGCGACGCCAGCAAGATGTTCTGCGGCTATATATATAGAAATTAGACGACGATCTCTCCAACGAGTGTAGAGAGATAGTCGTCTCCCTCTGGTGGCTTTTCCCACCACCAGAGGGAGACGACTATCTCTCTACACTCGTTGGAGAGATCGTCGTCTAATTTCTATATATATAGCCGCAGAACATCTTGCTGGCGTCGCATATCATCTTGCGACAGGCGTCTAAGGTAAGATCTCCAGTTCCTTACTGAGGAGTCCAAGCTGGAGATCGAGGACGAAATGCCTTTAATTATTTTAAAAGGCCGTGCTCTGGGAAATTCCATCAACCATAGTGGACAAAGAGTACGATAGGCCTGCTTTATTCTAAAAGTAAAGCATTTGGTTCGGAGAGACCGATATTATTATACATATTCAAAAAATTTATTATCGAATGTAAGGGCCATTGTCGAAATAATACGTATTTCTTTAGTAATCATGTGGTCAATGATATGACAGACTCAAAAAGGCCTCTTAACCCATTAACGCCCAAACGACCAACATTTTTTTTCTTTTTTCATAGTCATTATTTAATATTTAAATCATGCGCTACCATAGTACTGATTTTTTTCGTTATAGTTTTGGATGTGTTCTTTCGAATACCGTCGGTAAAATTTACTTAACCCTTTTTTGAAAAAAGTTATGATTTTTTTAATTAAAAAAAATACAGAAAATTTGTCGCTAATTATTGATAATTAATTTTTTTTCATATTATAAAATGTATTTAGATCGTTCGATTCATGAACAAAAGTGCATAAAATAGTTATACTTTGACCCTATATTTTTTGTATTTTATTCTTAGATAGTCAAAAATTTTGATTTCAATGTAAAAACACTCAAAAATAGAGAAAAATGAATAAATTTGGTTATTTTTCGTGTATTTTCATTAAAAACAAAATTTTTGACTATCTGAGAATATAATACAAAAAATATAGGGTCAAAGTATAACTATTTTATGCACTTTTGTTCATGAATGGAACGATCTAAATACAATTTATAATATGAAAAAAAATTAATTATCAAAAAATAGCGACAAATTTTCTGTATTTTTTTTAATTAAAAAAATCATAACTTTTTTCAAAAAATGATTAAGTCAATTTTACCGACGGCATTCGAAAGAACACATCCAAAACTATAACGAAAAAAATCAGTACTATGGTAGCGCATGATTTAAATATTAAATAATGACTATGAAAAAAGAAAAAAAATGTTGGTCGTTTGGGCGTTAATGGGTTAAGGTCGATTGGTATAAAAATTGGCTGGTCCAACCATTTGTTCAAGAGGGTATCCATAATGTTATGCAAAATTTTAAATCATTAAACAAAATGAAACCATATGTGGATGCGTCGATTTCCAAAAAATGTTACATTATTTATAAATTAATATCATTATACGGACCACAAAATAAACAATTGTACGTATGAATTTTAGTAAATTTTTTATTCATTCACTATTCTATAGCGCCTGCTATAATTAGTTGTATAATTATTTACTTTCAGAATAATAAACAATTTAATGTTAAACGGCTTCACTAAAAAGTATACTGGTACGTTATCGAATCGACATTTTGATAAAATATTAGAAAATTATATGTATATAATATATAATTTCGGTCTCAATCGAACTAAATGCTTTAAATTAAAATAAAGCGGGCCTATCGTACTCTTTGCCCACTATGGTTATTGCAAAAAATCCAAGCATAGAAATTAAAGCTTACTATCTTAACTTTTAAACGTTGTCAGCTTTTTTATATTTAATATCTTTTACAATTATTATAATTTTTATTAAAATTAGAACATTTTTAATAACGTTAATATTTCAAAAACTACACTGAAAGAAATTAAACGCTATCGTGACCGAAAAGTTAGGCTGCTTTAGCTTGTCAACATCGGTAGACGTATTTACGCCGTAGCGGCTTGGGTGCCAGGCTATTTTGGCTTGGGTGTCAGGCCGTTTTAGCTTGGGCCTGTTCGGTAGTATTTACAGCGTATCCATCAGGCTAAATGAGCCTAAAACTTAAGCCAAATTTAAATGTACATGTAAATCTATCATTTCGAGTGTTATAGTTTTTTTCATCTTCTTCTTCTAGTAATGGCAAAGTTATCAATTAATTAAATATTTGATAGTGCGAGGGTAAAAAATTGATGAAATAACGGAAATATTTATATGATTTTTTTGGGATCATTGAAATCATGATTACTTTACAATAATTACTTATTAATATTGTATTTATGCTAAAAAAAATAAAAAACTCCAACAATATTAGCAATGAGTAACTTGAGTAAACTCAGTTAAGTAAAAACGGCATTTTATTATAATAATTTTTTATACTTTATTTATTACTTTTAATTTTTTATACATTATTTAATACTTTTTTTATTATAATAAAGCTATTTGGACCAAACTTATCGGCTGAATTGTACGAAAAATATTTCTTACCGTGCAGTGGAACATAACCTGTAATATTATTATTATAACACCTTTTTATAACTAACAAGAACATTTTAATTTTAAGGAAGAAGATACGTTTAAATTCCTTACATATATTTATGTCAAACATAATAAATATTTCCATTTATAAACACCTTTTTTTCATTATAATTGAATCTTCGGAAAACGTACGTTTTATGCTCTTTTTATATGGCACTAAGCTAAAACAGCTTAACAGATATGCCGCTTTTACTTAACTGAGTTTACTCAAGTTACTCATTGCTAATGTTGTTGTAGTTTTTTATTTTTTTTAGCATAAATACAATATTAATAAGTAATTATAGTAAAGTAATCATGATTTCAATTGATTTCAATGATCCCAAAAAATCTTATAAATATTTCCGTCATTTCATCAATTGTTATCCTCACACTATCAAATATTTAATTAATTGTTAACTTTGCCATTACTAAAAGAAGAAGATGAATGTTGGAATTGCGATCGGCCCTTCTGTCGATTTCCCCCCACCATCTTAAGACAATAGAAGAGCACGGTGTCCGTCGGAGGACTTACTCTCTCCTCAGCTACCGATCTGAGTTGATCGTTTTGGCGCCACCGCGAGATCTCGTTTTTATTATCTTGTACTTTTATTATCTTATTATTTTTATATTAAACAAAGTGAAGTGTTTGTGAGGTGTTGTTTTTATTGCTGCCACCACTCAATAATCCATCAATGAAAAAAGCATATAACACTCGAAATGATAGATTTACATATACATATAAATTTGGCTTAAGTTTTAGGCTAATTTAGCCTGATGGATACGCTGTAAATACTACCGAACAGGCTCAAGCCAAAACGGCCTGACACCCAAGCCAAAATAGCCTGGCACCCAAGCCGTTACGGCGTAAATACGTCTACCGATGTTGACAAGCTAAAACAGCCTAACTTTTCGGTCACGATAGCGTTTAATTTCTTTCAGTTTATACGAAATACAAGATATTGTCGCATAGAAAATAGATTTATTTTTATTTGACAAAGAATAGTAGATTATGCATCTAGGGAGTAAAGTAAGCAAAGGCATATATAACACATATATATGTATTTTTTTAATTTAATTTCTTTTTTTTATTTTTTAATTTTATCGTAATTTTTTCATCATCATTTACGTAATGAAATAGCCGGAGAAAATTGACGTCATAGAAAGACCGCGAGAAAAATTACGTAATAGAAAGACCGGAGAAAAATTACGTCACAGAAAGACCGGAGACTTCGCCTCTTAATTATTATATAGATATAGATATAGATATTCCACATAGAGTTTGTGCTTCTAGACAGTACTTTATATAAAACACCTTCCACGAAGGTGTCAACATTCGCAAGTATGGTTTCCAAACACACTTTTAAAAATGTTATCTGATAAAAAAATCTATAATTCTTACTCCCATCCTATTTCTACTTATATTTTGCTTGAACTTCATAGAGTTTCTGCAATAGAAAATACTGAAATCAAATCGACATAAGTAAGAAGTATCTTTAATTAAATATATATATATATATTTTTTTTGCTTTTAGTGCTTATATTTTAGTGCTTCATATCACCGCAAAAGCAAATAAAAATCAATCGCTGTGTCGACAATAGGCCTGATTAGAAACATATAAATTCGTTATATAAATCTTATAAATCTTACAATAACCAAACTTAAAATATTTTATAAGTCTTTTATATAAACATGCATATGCAATTCGTTATTTAATTCAAATCAGACGTATTATTCAAAAGTAAGATGGCAATCCTACGTGAGGTGCAAGTATTATTTTATTTAAAGAACATAAAAAAGAGAGAAATTACTTTTTTTATTAGTTATACAGAAATTAATTTTGCACAAATGAATTATTATTATTCTATAAAAAATTTTATCTACTGATGTAAAGCACGGAAAGGATAGACATTGTTTATTTAAAGAGAATAAAAAAAAAGAAGTTTCCTTTTTATCAGTTTTGTGGAAATTAATAAAAACTTTTAATGGAGTTTAAGCAAAATATATAAAAGTTTAATTAAAAAAAATACAATGTATTACATGGTAAAAAATACTTGTCGATTATTCCGCTTTGATTTCAGTACTTTCTATTGCAGAAACTTTTTACGGAGTTTAAACAAAAAAAAATATATAAATATTTAATTAAAAATAATTGTTACTTATGTCGATTTGATTTCAGTATTTTCTATTGCAGAAATTCTATGAAGTTTAAGCAAAATATAAGTAGAAATAGGATGGGAGTAAGAATTAAAGATTTTTTTATCAGATAACATTTTTAAAAGTGTGATTGGAAACCATACTTGCGAATATTGACACCTTCGTGGAAGGTGTTTTATATAAAGTACTGTCTAGAAGCACAAATTCTATGTGAAATATTTAATAATGAATAATAAAATTACTAAAAGTAAAACTCTAATAAATATATAAAAAATTTCTATTGATAGTTACAAAATACTTGCCGTTGTATTAGATACACATTTATATAATCTTATACAAAGAATTGGGTTGAAAATTTGAAATTAAAAATGCTTGGAGATTAAGTTTTCAAAATTAGTATGCTGTACATACTAATAGCCTCTATGATTATACAGATTTCTGTTTACTTATAGACACTAATTCACTATTACTATTTTTATATTATCATATTATCAGAACTCAGTCTTTGATTCTTATACATTTTTCAACGTCGTAAATTGGAATACGGTCGGGCACAGCATGGTTTTCACATCATCCTGCTCTGCTCAGTGCTTCTTTGCCGTTTTTCGTGTTCTAAGTAATGTAAACCACTTGTCGTGTTATAAGTTTTATAACATTTTAACCTCAAAATCCCACTTTCATTTCAGATTTTGAGGTTCTAATGTTATAAAATATCGTATGAAACTGTGGAAGATGTTTTTTTATCTTTCTCGATGTTCTCACTCGCTTCGCTCGTGCGAACAACCTCGAGAAAGCTAGAAAACCATCCCCCACAACAGTGTCATAATATACTATTGTAAACCACTTAATAGAGAATATTTTCGTAATTCATATAAGTGCTGTCATATAGTCGTATCGATTCTTCGTTTCTGGAGTGTCAATTCTTTGTTTCTGGAGTATCGATGTTTCATGAATCGAATAAATAATCGATACTTTAAAAAAAGAATCGAATAAATTTTAGAGAATCGAGTAGAATCGCCCATCCCTGTGCCATAGTTGGTTTGGAATGTCGGTACCCAATGTTGAATCAATATTGGTATTCAACGTTGGAGCAATGTTGTTACCCAACGTTGGACCAATGTTGGTACTCAACTTTCGACCAATGTTGGTACCCAACGTTGGATCAATGTTGGTATCCAACGTTGGACCAATGTTGGTACTCAACGTTGGACCAATGTTGGTACCCAACGTTGAATCAATATTGGTACTCATTATTGGTTTGAATCAATATTGGTACTCATTATTGGTTTGAATCAATATTGGTACTCATTATTGGTTTGAATCAATATTGGTACTCATTATTGGTTTGAATCAATATTGGTACTCATTATTGGTTTGAATCAATATTGGTACCCAACGTTGAATCAATATTGGTACAATATTATATGATCAGTATCAATATTATATGACAGTTTTTAATCCGTTCAATGATTTTTAGTTCTAAAGCAAGATTCCTTTATATTCATTGCATATATTTTTATTATTGCTCAGTCATCGTCTTGCGATGATTGCGAGCACCAAAAATATAGAATATGATTTATTATATTATGTTATTTTAAAATTGTAATATCTCTAGCTACATTATTAGCAAAGAGGATAGGGCTAAGCCTGATTATGGAACAAATTTATTTAAATTTATATCATATAAATTCTATAATTTAAAATACTATTTATTACAAAAAATGTTTTGTTAATTACAGAAAAAATTTTTAAATTTAATTTATAATTTTTGTTAAAATTTTGTGTTTAATTTGGTAATTTATCTATTCCCTGCTTTGACAATATAGTTGATGCATTTCAATTTATTGATAAAATTATGTAAATAAAATGAAATAATAATATAATAAATATAATTAAAATAATGTAATAATATACATTTATTTTTTGTACAATTTTTATAACATTATACTTTAAGATTAAAAAAAGTTATACCATCACTTGCATGAAAATGAAAACATTGTTTTCATGGTTAAAATTTTATCAATGTTTGTCTCTCTCTCTCTCTCTCTTTCGTCGAGAAGTCAAAGGTTGACATGATAGTATACGGTAAGAGCGACTATGAAGTCCTTATCTTGCAATAGTATCTGCATTGCAGTACAATAAAAAATACCGAAACGGAATAATGTGAGGTTGTGACGTTGTAAAATACAACGCACAAGTACATGCACATGGCTTGTATTTACAAGTCATGTGCATGCATACATTTAACTTATGTTAGTTCGCGATCGCGTCGCAGGTAGCGAATCCCTCGCAGGCGGACCGAAGTGCACCGATGCACTTTTAAAGCGAATATTGATACCCACGGTATGGGTATGTTTTAGCGACGAAGCCGACGAAGACGCGACCGATACCCGACGGTAGTACGCGGACTACGACCCAGACCACGGCCGAGAGGTATCGTGAGCCAAGGACCGAGCCCAGGTCATCTCACGATACCTGGCGTATCCGCTGCTGATGACAACGAGACGGGAGGTTAGGCGGCGTCCTAACCTCAACCGTCACACGTGCTCAGCAGACGACGACGGCTGAGATGGCGCATGGGTGCGCGCACGCCCGAACTACGTACCAGTAGTCGGGAGAGCCAGGGTGCTCCCCCACCTTACACCCGTACACCGGGGAACGCGGCACCGACGGCGACGATCGTGCGGCACTAGGCGTGGTGCGCGGGTAGGGGGGAATCACTCGAGCAGCGAGAGTGTTGCGCGCGCGAAGATGCTCGAGTGAGCGACCGTAGTGGGATAATGGGTGGGAGCGCGCGGAGCGAGGGGAGCGCGAGTAGAGTAGGAGTCGCGGTATACCTAATTTATACGTGCGAAGGTATACCGCGGCATATTAGAATGTATATAGAATGTTATTAGATTAATTATTTTAATCCCGTTGCGTAGTCGTTAAGTTTAAATAAAAATTATGGAGATCCGTCGGTAGAGTTTGGGGCGATTTTTAATAATTTTATAGTATGTATATAGTTGTAAATAGTTGTTGGAATTAAATATTAATTATGGTATGAGTGTGTCGGGATAGTCAGTAGTAATTACATAGCCGGTAGGCACGGGGCGGCAGCACCGAATGGGTTACCGATATGGTAATTCATTATTTGTAATGCGCGCCTTCCGAGTGTCGGGAATGATTGGTTGCATGATCGACCCAATAATGAACAGGTTGGTGGTGACGTAAACCACTATTATTGGGTAATCGGCCTTGACGGAAATAAGATCAAGGCTGACTACGCGTATCGATCACGCAATCAACCACCCTAATCAACGCCGGTAGATAAGGAGTAGAGTAAGATAGAGCAGGATAGCGATAGGGTGGGGAGGAAAATCCTTAATTTTGGGGATCAAACCACGCCGCGAGCCGGATGAAGAAGCCGGTCTCGAGGATTCGCTACCTGATCGTCCGAGGAGACAGACGTGATTCGCTACCCGATCGTCCGAGGAGATAGTCGATTTTTGTAGAGTAGAGTATTTGAGGCAGAGTAGCCATTTCTTCTGAGTAGAGTTGAATTAGAGTAGTAGTCGAGTAGAGTAGGGTCGAGTGGAGTTGATTCGAGCTGTGAGAAGTCAATTAGGCGAGTAATATTTACGGTTAGCCCGACGGGCGGCCGAATTATATTAATACTATATTTTTATATATTTGCCGGACGGACGGAGTTGTGTGAGAGATTGTGTGCACGTGTGAGAGTCGGTCGCGGATCGTGAGTTATATATTGTGTCGGTGCCGGAATTATAATATTATTTTGAATTTTTAAATAAATGAGTTGTGCTTAAAGGTTGAATCGCGAGTGTGTTATTTCATAATTTTCCTTTACTCTAAAAGCCGCCGGTTCCGAGGTGGTCAGCCGTCGGGATTCCCTCTGTGACGAGGAGTCGAGGTGGAGATTTGCCGGGTTGCCGAGTAGTGTTGTAAAGTAATTATTCATTTTTATTTAAATATCGCCAGGCGCCCAATTAAATACAAATCGGCGATATCTAGCCATTTTCAACGTCGCTACGACGGAACCTCCGCCGGGTTATAATTTAATCTAATTAAATTCTTCCCGACGAAAAGTAGCGTCGCAAGGTATTGGAAATAATTACGTAAATAAATAATTGTAATTCATAACTTTTCACACAAATTCAGCCGGACGATTCAGCTGTGACGAAAGTGTTCACCTGAAACTAGCTCCCTCTCACGACCACGTGTCAACTACTTCTATATGTTTTTACTTCTGTACGCGTTCTCTCACGGACTGGAAAGCATTGTATCTCTTTCTATCTTATGGATTTTCCATACTATTGCTATCCCTTTTTGTTTCGAGTTGACTATATCTATAAAAACGGAGAAGACAAAAATCGAGTAACGGAAATCGACATCCAATTACTTTATCGCGACTTTTCTTAATTATGCGTGAATGAATTCAGACAAAATTAGATGTAAACAGAAGATAAATAAATAGGAAAAGTAATGTTTCATAGATTTCATGAAAATAAATAGTATATAATAAACGGTTATGAAATGAAAAATATGAGGACTGAGTTAGCTGTATATATATATGGCTTACGCGCCCATACTTGCGTCGGGCGCTATCGCGTCCTTTGATAAACGTAAGGTTTAGTATGTTTTATACTGCACATGGTACTTTTTAACTCATATATTTAATTTATTCACATATTCCCTCATTTTAATAGAATTTTCATGAAATTATTAAGTGTTCGGTTCGACGTACATATGATTTTGTATCTGTCCCTATTATTAAACGGTATAGACGCCTTATTTAACTGATATTAATCACTTGAAATATTAGTTTTTTTACTACAATATTATTACTATCTTTCTACCTTATTAAGCATATATAGCTGTTGATGCTGATATTTAACCTGTAAATTATACTGTTTACGGTTATCTTTTTAGTTATCTTTGTATTAAAAAACGAATATTAATCTTTAATTTATGCGTCTCAAATATGTTAAAATGAAAAACATATATTTGCATATACTTTAATTTCTGATCGTTTGACTTAAAACAATTATTTTAAAATAACATGCATTTTTTCTCGCTGTCGAAAGATTTTTTTCAAAAAACATAAAATAAAGTATTTATGTATCGTAAAAATCATTATTTACCTTGTCAAACATGAAATAGAGCGAATTCATTAAAATTTCATAAAAATTTCTATATTTATTTCCGTTTAATAATGTACATGATTATTATTAAACAATCGGGGCATAGGTACACGATCGTTTAACAACACGTACACATAAGGCTCTCAGTTTTTATTATTATAATTTATATAAAACATTTAGATTAAATTTTTAAGGCAGATAATTATTCAAAAAGAATACGCGTTTCAAATGATACAAAAATTTTCGTAATTTATGCTTATGTTCATTCGTTATTCAGAGCGAATTAACAAAATGTGTGAAAAGCGTTTATTAATAGGGACGTTTACCTTATAAAGGAAGTTTTGATTTACCCATAATCAATTATAACTTTAATTTTTTTAAAAAATAATTCTTTTTTATTTTTAGACATAACATCTTGGGAAAGAAATCGGATGGGTCCTTCTACTATTCTTCAGGTTTACAATTCGATTCATATATTTTTACCTCGTACAGTATTTAGATGTCAAAAGTGTACACCATTTTATTACACCAAGTCCTCTTAAAGTCAATGTTTGGTGCAGGCATAAATTTGAATCGTAATCCGTAATTTTTCAAAATTACCTATATTATACGATTATGACTTGGTATTAGTTAAAATATTTTTTATATATAATTTTTGATTTTCAAATTCACTTTAATTATTTTAGTATGCGTTAATTATAAATATTTAGTTATATTTCTTTTTCTACGTCTAGTAATACAATATTTATATTTTAATTATAGTAAACAGACTTTTTCTAAAAAAAATAGGAACGTTTACTTCTCTATATATGTAGAAAATACCATTTCTCTGTAAAATTTGATTAGATACATACATGCACACATACATACATTTTCAAGAACGTTTAAAACGGCTTATCTTCTTGACAACATATGTTTTTTTGTATAAATAAACGTATATATATATATATATATATATATGGGCTATTTCACGTCAAGTGGTACGATGAAAATTTTAAATCGCTCCAAAATTTGAAAACAGGCTGGAAATATCTTCAAGAAGATAGAAAAAAAAATTTAGGTGTTAAAAATAATTTGCTTAAGAGTTATTCCACCATGAAAAATGGAAATTTTTCAATTTTTTAGAAAAATTTCTATTTTCAAAGCCATTTAGCTCAAAATCTATTCATTTTTTTGAAAAAACATTACAAACAACTTTTGTTCAAAATAATCTTTAGAACTTATCTACCTGGGTTACAATTCTTAATTTTAAACTCTCGAAGAGATAGAATGACCGTAAATATTGAATATCAAAAAAGGCGACCACGCCACAATTGATTTTGATCTAACACCGCTCAAAAGATCACATTTTTCGAGAGCTTTCAAATGGCGGTGGTTAGATTATTGGCCAAGACCGCTGGTGTAAGTTATGCCTCATAAACCTCATAAAATCACTAATTTTCATGTATTTTAGGGCATAACCTACACCAGCGGTCTTGGCTAATAATCTAACCACCGCCATTCGAAAGCTCTCGAAAAATGTGATCTTTTGAGCGGTGCTAAATCAAAATCGATCGTGGCGTGGTTGCCTTTTTTGATATTCAATATTTACGGTCATTCTATCTCTTCGAGAGTTTAAAATTAAGAATTGTAACCCCAGGTAGATAAGTTTTAAAGATTATTTTGAACAAAAGTTGTTGTAATGTTGTTTTCAAAAAAATGAATAGATTTGAGCTAAATGGCTTTGAAATAGAAACTTTTCTAAAAAATTGAAAAATTTCCATTTTTCATGGTGGAATAACTCTTAAGCAAATTATTTTTAACACCTAAATTTTTTTTCTCTCTTCTCTTGAAGATATTTCCAGCCTGTTCTCAATTTTTGGAGCGATATTTAAAATTTCGTCGTACCTTAAAAAATTGCTATTTTTAAAGCCATTTATCTCAAAATCTATTGATTTTTTGAAAAAATATTAGATACAACTGTGATCTTTTGAGCGGTGTTAGATCAAAATCAATTGTGGCGTGGTCGCCTTTTTCTGATAATCAATATTTCCGGTTGTCCTATCTCTTCGAGATTTCAAAATTAAAAATTGTAACCCAGGTAGATAAGTTCTTAAGACTATTTTGAACAAAAGTTGTTTGTAATGTTTTTTCAAAAAAATGAATAGATTTTGAGCTAAATGGCTTTGAAAATAGAAACTTTTCTAAAAAATTGAAAAATTTCCATTTTTCATGGTGGAATAACTCTTAAGCAAATTATTTTTAACACCTAAATTTTTTTTCTATCTTCTTGAAGATATTTCCAGCCTGTTCTCAAATTTTGGAGCGATTTAAAATTTTCGTCGTACCACTTGGCGTGAAATAGCCCATATATATATATATATATTATATATATATATATGTATATATGTGGGCTATTTCAGGTCAAGTGGTATGTTGAAAATTTTAAATTGCATCACCAAATTTTGAGAACAAGCTGGAAATATCTTCCAGAAAATAGATAAAATTTTTGGGTGTAAAAAATAATTTGACCAAGAGTTATTGCACCATAAAAAATGGAAATTTTTCAATATTTTTAAAAAATTGCTATTTTTAAAGCCATTTATCTCAAAATCTATTGATTTTTTGAAAAAATATTAGATACAACTGTGATCTTTTGAGCGGTGTTAGATCAAAATCAATTGTGGCGTGGTCGCCTTTTTCTGATAATCAATATTTCCGGTTGTCCTATCTCTTCGAGATTTCAAAATTAAAAATTGTAACCCAGGTAGATAAGTTCTTAAGACTATTTTGAACAAAAGTTGTATCTAATGTTTTTTTAAAAAAATCAATTGATCTTAAGATAAATGATTTTGAAAATAGCAAACTTTTTAAAAAATTGAAAAATTTTCATTTTTAATGGTGGAATATCTCTCAGTCAAAATATTTTTTACACCCAAAAATTTTTATGTATTTTCTGGAAGATATTTCCTACCTATTCTCAAAATTTGGTGCAATTTAAAATTTTCATCATACCACTTGACCTGAAATAGCGCATGTATATATATATATATATGGGATATTCCACGTGAAGTGGTCCGATCAAAATTTTAAAATGCACCAAATTTTTTTAAAAATTTAAATGGGTCTTTAAATGATCATAGCTTTTTACAGAATTGAAGGCCATAAAAATGCTACAGACCATTTGAAAGGTATTGCTCCAAGCTTTCTTTTAGACTTTTGGATAAAAAAAATCAATTAGAGAGCCGCGGTGGCTCATGGGTAGAGCTCCCGACTCTCACACCGAGGGTCGTGGGTTCGATCCCAGACGTGTACCTCTGAAAATTTTTTCATGTGCATTTTTCGAACACCGCGACTCAGTGGCTCGGCGTGTCACTATAATGTGACGCCAGTTCAGGTGCGCGTGCGTTTCGTGCATTTATTGTCAGTGCATGAGAGGCACGGGCATCTGAACTATAGGGAACGTTAGGGACGCGAAGATGTAAAGAGGATCGCGGTGGTTCCATCGGGAGGACAGGAAACTGTAATTATTAGACTAATTACAGTGACCGATGATATCTTCCGATGGACACAAGCACCACTGTTTCAACTACATGTGCTTTGATTACAGACACACCGTTCACCTCCGTCGCTGATTAGCTCTGGCAGCATAAGTAGAGCGACGTTAAATAACATAAAAAAAAAAAAAAAAAAAAAAAAAAATCAATTGTGGCGAACTTACACTTTTTTTAAGTTGATTATTGACATGTAGTTTATGTAACATTGACCTTGAGATTAGAAAATCTAACCCAGAAGGATAAATTCTACACATAATTAGCAACGAATGTTACATATAATGTTGTATAGTAAAAGTTGATAGATTTTGAGTTAAATAGCGATAAACCCAGCTGGTGTTGATAAAAACTGGAAAAAGTTCACTTTTTGAGGTTAGAATAACTTTTGAGCTAATAAATTCCAGTACCTAAAAATTTTTTTTCTGTATTCTGAAAAACATTTGCAATGTGTACTCAAAATTTGGTGCATTTAAAAATTTTGATCGGACCACTTTACGAGGAATACCCCATATATATATATATATCTAATTATAAGCTCTAATTATTTGAAAATAATATTTTTAATTCGTTATTTATATAAAAATATTTCTTTGTCAAATAAAAATAAATCTATTTTCTATGCGACAATATCATGTATTTCGTATAGTTTTTGAAATATTAACGTTATTAAAAATGTTCTAATTTTAATAAAAACTATAATAATTGTAAAAGGTATTAAATATAAAAAATCTGACAACGTTTAAAAGTTAAGATAGTAAGCTTTAATTGCTATGGTTGGATTTTTTGCAATAAAACATTATAATATTTGTCTAAATTTACGTCAGTAAAAAAATATTATATATTATCCATTGCAAGAGCTTTATCTGAATAAATTCGTACGAAGTGCTTTCTCCACCCTTTATTCCCCAAACAGAAGGGAAAACCGATCTACCGAGACAATTAGCTAGCCTCGATAGTTCTCTCGCCTCTCGAGCGACGCAACGACCACACCAGGAAGACTTGAAGACGTCAAGTGTATCGGCTCCATTGCTCAAAAGGAGACCTTTAGTGAGGGTGTATCGAGGACGTGACGATTCAAATGCACACGAGATCCTAGTGCATGCAGTCTGGAGTCTGCCCGGAAAATGTTCATACGGTCGCAAGAGAGCAACCAAAGACACTAGCGTAATTGTAAGTTGAGTATAAGGTCATCGATCGCGAGACAATCTAATTTCAGAATGTGCATTTTTCTACAACGAAATCTAAGTTATATATATATATATATATATATATATATATATATATATATATATATATATATTCTTTCGTAAAGTATTGAATAAGCGCGATCTCGAATTCATCCATACAACCATCATTTCCTTTCATGTCTTCATTAAAACAAGACGAAATACTGCCCTTTTTTAATATAAGTTTTTCAGAAGAAGTCAAAAGTGCGTGATTGACAGTTTAAGCTCCTTCTATTAGATAGACTTGCACAGTGGAGGGAAATATTTTATATGCCTAGCGATTGATAAACTATTTATTATACCCACTATGCAAGCTATAAACAGATTGATTTCTTCTACTAAAATAATTTTGATTATTCATGAAGTTTACTAAAACAAAGTTATAAGATAATTCTTGTTTACTTACCCTTCCTTTTTAAACTAATAATCCGTATCCAAAGTGTAGATTGCTATTTAGTCAGTAGTGCAAATAGAAAAATAATTAAACGTATATAGTTACTAATTTACATCAGTTTCTTAGATCAATAAACAAGATTTTGTAATTATAGTTTTTAACTTATATTACAAATTGACTTATATCTTATTTTGATAACTTGGTATGTCAATGAACATTCCTATAGGTTATATGCAACTTTATATCCACCTTGAAGATGCGCTAAGATCAAATATTTATGTACGTAGTTGTAAAGAGGAGCGGGCACCCTTCCTTCAAGCATTCGAGCAGAAATTGATAACCGATTGCGTATTTAACAATGTTAGTCTTCTTATTTGGTAGTTTGATTACCGTAAACTTACGGCGGAATTTACGATGAAAGATAAACCACTACGTAAAACAACACTTATACATTTTACTTTGTTAAATAAATTTATTTTGTTGAATAAATACGTAATAAACATTGCAATGTCTTTTAAAATAATAAAAAATTTACATTTCAGGATATTAAGTTTATTTGTTCTCTTCCGTCGATCATTGCTTATGGTACCATTCCAAAGAGTTAAATTATTGATGAGTATATATCTATAGATACGTGAAGATAGAATACATCATCAGAGACGATTTTGGTGTCGAAGTTTTCAAGTGTTTCGATGTGCTTGAGATTGGAAGAGACGAAGGAAGAGAGAAGAAGATCTAAGAGAATATTTCAAGGATTTCCCGGTGGCTGCCATTTCGGTTTAATGCACTTGATGGGAATTCCGAATTGCCCTCTCATGGACCTCCTCGGTTCCGGACGTTTCGAGTTTCATTTGAAATTAAGATGGCGCGATGTTATAGAGCGACTGGTTTCGATGCAAACTTCAACTTTTGGCGCTTTCATAACAGATCCTTTGTATTTTAATGATGAGAACGCGAACCAGATGTGCCAGAATTGATGGTCCAGAAACAAGGACGTGTAAACTGATATGCATACGTAACTCTTCCCTATACCCGAACAATTTTTTCCTTAACTTGCGCAGCAATCGTAAGCAAAATTTTAAATTGTTTTTAAATAAAATTACCTTTCAACATTCCCTTAATCTTGAAATAATCAATTTCAATCATATAAAATGTAAAATAAATTAAATTATAAAACTTTATACAATTCAAACGTCGGAAATGTATTTAAACTCGTTTGAATTGTACTTAATTTTCTTCTAACTAAATCTACAATATACGAAAAGAAAATCACAAAAGTATACGTATAAAAGTGGCGAAGCATTGCGGTCTCTTTAACCTGATCGAGTAAGAGATTCGATCAGCCAATCTACTGTACTTTACGCCTCAACTTTAGTCGCGAATGAGCTAAGTTTCTACTATCGTCTAGGCTTTGATTTTCCACAATTAAATGCGCCGGTGGAACTTCCGCTGTACAGAGTCTCGTGAACAATCAAGGAAATCGACAAGCATTGAGAATTGAGTAGAACACACATCTTAAGTCTATTGTACGATTTTATTATACGACTATTTATCTAGTTAAGGTTACTAAATTTTAGTTTATCACAATATTATATTTTACCTACACTACCAATTTCTAGTAAAATTACATAATTATACATGCAGATTGTGCATTTTAATTATTTACAGTACATGGGGACCCATTATTGAGCTGCTTTTAATTTTTTTTAATACATATTTTTTTATATTAAACGGTAGGTCAAATACATTCAATAATAATAATTTACAACGTTAAATATATATATTTTTCAACAAAATTTTAGTTCATATTTAACGTATAATAAATAGAGTTCTATGTTAACCAAATTACTTTTTTAATCTGTAAATTAATCTGCGTAATATTTTAATAATTTTTTAATGGGTAAAAATAAAACTAATAAAAAAAGTAATGTGAATATAATACGAAGATAAATTTACAAATAACATAGTAATTGTTTCAGAAAGAGCAACAAGAAAAAATAAAGGCCGTTAAAAACTAGTATCGTATGTGAAAACGAAGAAATTCCTAATATAACTACCAAAAAAGCTGAGATGGTTGTCACCAGTACGCAAAATGACGAAGATAATTGGTTCTTCGAAAAGCTACAAAAAGTGAATTGATTTTTTATTTATATAGTGATTGTTCATTTGTTTTCCATATTTTGATTTTTGACTAGTACTGCGTTTTCTTCTTTTTTCAGAAAATCAATTTTAAAACCTATAATAACAAGAAATTTAATGACAAATGGAAAAACGAAATATTGAAACGACAAAAACTCGAAATCATGTTAAGTGAAGTAAACCCAGTCTTACATTAATTATTAACATCCAAAAATACAGAAAAGTTAATTATATATATGGGCTATTTCACGTCAAGTGGTACGATGAAAATTTTAAATCGCTCCAAAATTTGAGAACAGGCTAGAAATATCTTCCAGAAGATAGAAAAAAAATTTTAGATGTTAAAAATAATTTGCCTACGAGTTATTCCACCATGAAAAATTGCTATTTTCAAAGCCATTTATCTTAAAATCTATTGATTTTTTTGAAAAAACATTATAAACAACTTTTGTTCAAAATAATTTTTAGAACTTATCTACCTGGGTTACAATTCTTAATTTTAAAATCTCGAAGAGATAGAACACCCGGAAATATTGAATATCAAAAAAAGGCGACCACGCCACAATCGATTTTGATCTATCACCGCTCAAAAGATCACATTTTTCGAGAGCTTTCGAATGGCTTAAGTTAGATTATTGGCCAAGATCGCTGGTCTAAGTTATGCCCTAAAATACATGAAAATTAGTGATTTTATGAGGTTTATAAGGCATAACTTACACCAACGGTTTTGGCCAATACTCTAACCACCGCCATTCGAAAGCTCTCGAAAAATGTGATCTTTTGAGCGGTGATAGATCAAAATCGATTGTGGCGTGGTCGCCTTTTTTTGATATTCAATATTTACGGGTGTTCTATTTCTTCGAGATTTTAAAATTAAGAATTGTAACCCAGGTAGATAAGTTCTAAGGATTATTTTGAACAAAAGTTGTTCATAATATTTTTTCAAAAAAATCAATAGATTTTGAGATAAATGGCTTTGAAAATAGCAAGTTTTCTAAAAAAACTCGTAGGCAAATTATTTTTAGCACCTAAAATTTTTTTTCTATCTTCTGGAAGATATTTCCAGCCTGTCTCAAATTTTGGAGCGATTTAAAATTTTCATATACGTACCACTTGACATGAAATAGTCCATATATATTAATTTAATTCCACAGGCAACAAATTTTGTATATCAGTGCCTAAAATGCAAAAAAGCTTCAGAAGAAAAAAACGAAGAAAGAGACCATGAAAAGGACAAAAACAGGGCACGAGAATATAGAGACAGAGAAAACAGAGAATATGAAAGAGAGACAGACAGAAACAATTATTCTGATTCTTACAAAAAACATTATTCATATAATAAACCACGTTTTTATAATAAATATTGATGTTTTTTTACTTTTATTTTACTTTATAGAATACTGTATACTTAACAAAAGTGAATAAGTACACTTATTTGTATAGATTATAATAAGCTTGCTAACTTCATTAATAATATAATAAACAACATTGTTGTGTTGACAACTAGTCATATACAACGTAAATTTATTACTAAGCGATTGGCCTGCAGAATGAATCAGAAAAGAACACTGAGAAACACCCGCTATTGATACAGAAAATTTGCAAACAATGAATGACTGTCATACTAATCTTGGATACGCAAGCAAATAGGATGATTTTATGAAATAACAAGGAAAACAATGAACGAGAGGTATTATTATTATTATTATTATTTTTTTTTTTTCGTGGGAAACTGGAGAAATCTTACATAAGACGACAACGAGGGTCCGCACTCATCGCCAGTGCCATAGGACACTGACGTAGGACACTGACGTAGGTGACATCGCCCACCGTTGCCCAAACGTAGCTCTCCCCGGATCCCCGCGCGATGATCCGCGTTGCCCATTCCCCGCGCACCCATAATGCCACTGTACTCGTGCTGCTAGCGAGCCAGTTCGGCGGTGTTCAATCCCGGTACTGTTCGCTGATGACGAGGATGTTCGCGTCCAGCTCCGCCGCAATCTGAGGGAGCAGCGCTTATGCCACGCTACTCCAATTCATATTGCATTGGAGGCCAGTTACCGGCATTTTATTGTCTTCGTCTTCATCGTCGTCAGTGCTACCTTAAATGCTGCACACGCACCCGAACCAGCAACAAGCATTTGTTGTCTTTCTTAGGACAGAGGAAGCACTCAGGTGTGTTTTTGCACGCCCGTGCATTGTGCCCCTCTCGGCCGCATCGCCAGCAGCATCGGTGTCTGTCCGGTCCTTTGCAGTATTTTTTAATATGCCCATATCCGAGGCATTTGTGACACCTGGGTACAGCAAGCCTAGGTCTCACGCGGCAGTTAACCCAACCGATTTTTATTCTTCCTTTTTTAAGGATCGCGGTCGCGTCCCTCGCATCAAAATCACGGTTATGTATTCTTAAGAAGTTAGCGTCATAGCGATCATCTATGTATAAAACCTAACCACAGAGGTTAGAACTCTGTCGATAAAAATGATGGCTTCGACGTCCTCTTAAGACAATAAGTATGAGTAGATGTTTTTCTCTTCTTTTTTGATAAACAAATTATGTAATTCATATTACCTTAATTAATGTTAAAGTTTGAACAGTTAGGTTGGTAGAATTATAGTCATTATTATTTTTGACTAATAACTCTTTAGTAAACACTGTATTATATCTGATTTGTTATATGACAAATTATTTTTGTGTAAATTGAAAAATCACACGTTTCCTTTACCATTCATTTAGTTCCATTCGTAATCCAATCGTAATGTAAGCTTCATTAATAATATATAATAATTACATTTTATAATCCTAGTGGAAATCAAAGCATTTATAATGCGCGTTTGTTTTTGTTTAATTAAAACTAGCCACTAACTCTGTAATTAATGTCCAAAAACTAATTTCAGTAAATCTGAAAATGGTTCAATTTCTAAGGTATAAGTATCTATTATAATTTGATTAATATGTTTTTAATATGTCCACATTTCTCCAAATTAAAATAAAAAAAATTCTTCAAATTAATCATTTAAGGTTTGAAATTGAAAAGCTTACTCTTTTGAAACGGTAAAAATAAAATCGATTTAAATTTGTAACTCGGTTTTACGTTAATTGATCGATTGTGAACAAAAATAATTATTTTTTCTAAACATAAGGGTTAATGCGTGATGTAGTTGAACAGAGCGCCTTATACGCGAATAAAATCAAGTTTTATAATAGTCGTAAATCTATAATTTACAATAGTATGTTTCGATACAAGTACGAGAATGTGATTCCTTCCTCGCGGGGCGATCTGCGCACGAGTGAAGCGAGTGCGAAAAGGTCACGCGAGGAGAAATCATCTTCTCGCACGAGTATCGAATACTATTTTTCAACACGACGTGAGAGAAACGCGATTTAGCGTACAGATTTTTGAGTAAGCGTGCGCAAAATCGCGTTTTGCGCACGGAGTGTGGAAAATGATATTTTGATGACAATATTGAATTAAAAAATTTAGTGATTTTTTAGGCCAAATTTTCATCAAATATTTCTTTTTTTCCATAACTATAGACAAAATCAATATATTTAAGCTTTTTAAATTCAGTCTACTCGATCTCAGTTTTCTTTTGAACTTAGACTTAAATATTTATCTGTATTTATTTTTGAGTTATAAGTAATCAAGTTTAAGTTCTTTTGGCAAAATTTTTTGTTATTTGCTTATATCTATCGTACAAAAGATCGTTAGAGTCTAAAACTTTGGCTTTCTTCATATATTTGTAGTAGAAAACATATCCTAAAGATTGGTAAAGATCAATTTTCAAGATGTGTTAAATAAATATTATTATTGATTGATATTTACGTAATATTTATACGAACAGGTAGTAGTTGTATAATTTTAAATATAATTTTTTTGTAATCATTATATACACCGGTTTGGTTAGTTGGCATCTAATTTGTCAAATATAAAAGATGTATACAGTCATAGGTACAGCGCTACTACTGACATTGTCTTATCGGAAAGAAGACGTAAACGGTAAGAAGAGTCTCGGAATACGACTTACTGTAAAAACCGACACGATCTTTTATAATCTAAAAATAACTAAGGTGTCAGATCAACTCGTATACTTTATTGCCTACTCTCTTCGAGTTACCGATAAAAAAAAAGCTTGAGAAAGAATTTCGCTTGATATCGCATTTTATTCCCATTACACAATGCTGGAGTTGCTATAATTTTATTTATCGCGAGCTGTAGCGCGAAATTCAGGGAGAGGTTCTACGGTTAAAACAATGCAAGAGAAAAACAACTCTTGGTGAAATGTTTAAGGGTCGCCATCCCCGCAGAAAAGGCGGAGTGGCAAGCATAGGTTCATCGCTACTGGTCCGATCGATTTCGAAGACCAATAGGGCGAGGTGATAGGTCGAGCGATCGGTGCGACGGCGAGGCCGCGGCGCCGAAAATCGGCCCTCGACGATCAGTCTGTATACTTGCATGTCAAGGCAGTACCTTCACTCTGTCACTTTACCGTGTACTCCTCCAGCTATTTCCCAGGTCACCGAGTCGCATGTGTCGGGAAGTACAGTGAGTCAAGTGTGTGATAGCCGATTCAGCCGTGTTCACCGTCATCCTTCCTTAAGATTGAGGAAGGCCATCCGGATCGAACGAGCGGATCAGTCAGCGAGAATGAGAGCGCGAAAGAGGAACAATAACACGAGGCCAGCCGAAGGAAATCACGGATAGAGTGTAATCTCCCTGTGTACGCATCTGTACTGAATAAGCGTTTCCAGGAGCACCAAGAGAAGCCTGCCGTTTTACCAGACCGTGAGCAGGGTAAGCATAACCTTTACTTCCAGCGTGCTCGATCGCGAGTTAGACCGGTTAATCTGTGTAGTTCCTCACGAGAGTTGTTTTCCCTAGGTGGTTCCGAGACAAATAATTAGTCGAGAGTGTGTGTGTATGTACGAGAAGAGAGAGAGAGAGAGAGAGAGAGAGAGAGAGAGAAGAGAGATTTGATTGATTGATTCATAATAGTTATTGCAGCCTTTGGGTATAACCCTGTCTGGCTGTGGAGACTTACAAAATAGTACAAAATTAAAATAAATGAGTAGCAATTCAGTGCAATACAAATAATTAAATTAAATATGAAAGTACAAAATAGTAGATATTATATGAAAAATAAGTAAATAAGAATGAAGAATTTAATTTAAAGCTCGGATCGATTTGCAGTGGTTTGAGTAATTATACCCTCGCGTATAACTCTGCTATTCCAGTCATTTTTGTCGCGCTTCAAGAGTTCACTGAAAACTTTGGTTTTGAAGCTATTTAAATTTAACGGATCGAAGTCTATATCCTCCAGTGAGTTTATAATTTGTGACACTGTGACAAGAAAAGAACGATTCCAAGCTTCTGTGCGGGGTGAGGCATACATAAGGTATTGAAGTTTGAGACGAGTGGACCTGCGCACGATATTGGTGTCGACCTGGAGAAAACGTTCGATTAAGTATGCTGGATTTTTATAACTAAGATATGAGAAAGCCAGTGAGCCAATAATATACTCGCGCCTTCTTTTAGCTGATAGCCATCCTAATTCAAGTCGGTGCGGGTTAACATGTCCACGTCTTGGAATGTTACCATGACAAACCTAACACAGGCATTTAGGAGCCGATGCATTTTTAAATCGCGAGTGGAGTCCAAGTCATGATAGACTGCGCATGCATAATTAAAATGAGGAAAAATTAAGGTTTCCACCAACATTTTTCTCAATTCTCTGGAGAGCCTATTTTTGTTGAAGCGGAGCAGGTGAAGCATACAGTGTACCTTCCTCGATACGTGGCGAACTTGCTTATCTCAGTCCAGTGAGGGAGTTAGCCAAACTCTCAAATTTAAAACTTCAGTAGAATAATTTATAGGGGTATCGAGGACAGTCACTTTCGGAAGGTCAGAAGAGAACAATCTACCAATATATAGATGGATGCCCAGTAAAATAGCTTGGGTTTTTTTGTATGTTAAGCTGGATGGAATCAATACCGTGATTTATATCCCTTGAAGAGACATGAGTATAAATTTAAGTATCGTCAACGAATATCATGTATTTACACTCAGTAGTCAGCACATTTGATAGATCATTTATAAATAAAAAAAACAACAGAGGGCCTAGGACACTGCCTTGGGGAACACCCGCCATCGTTTTGAGCCAGTTTGATGTCCTGCCAGTGCTGTTGGTAACTGCTTGAACTCTGTTTCGTAAGTAACTAAAGAACCACATGATTACATGGTTGGAGCAGTTTATGGTTTTTAGTTTGTACAGAAGACACTCGTAAGGCAAGATATCAAAGGCATTAGAAAAATCCAATAATACAAGTATAGTGACCATTCCCCTATCGATAGCAGCACGTACATCGTCTATTATGCCAAGAATGGCTGTTTGGGTACTATGTCCACTCCTGAAACCGGCCTGTCTTGTAATCAGTATATTAGGAGATTCCACATTGTTAGAAATTTGGTTATGAATACATTTTTCAAGTAGTTTAGACATCTCTGGTAACTGTGCTATGGGACGAGTATCACTAGGTGAGATCATGTTTTTAGTTTTAGCTATTGGAAGAAGAAGAGCTTGCTTCCAATCCGTAGGAAATATGGCCGAATGTGTGCAAGAGTGTGTGTGAGAGAGAGAGAGAAAGATCATGTGGGTGTGTCGCGAGCATGGATGTGGTCGCGACAAGAGTAAGATAGTGTTGTAAATTATTAGCGCGCGTGCAATTACATAATTGTTATTAATTTTTTATAGTAAAAGGGGTATTTAAATAATGTTTATTTGTTAATCGGGTGTTGATTATTATATTAATAATAATTATCTATCTTCCTATTCCGAGTAAGGTGAAGCCAGTAACCGAAAAATAGTAAGTAGGTAAAGTCTTACATTCTACAACGCGAATACGGGAAATTTTGTTGCCAATCTTTCGGTTGGCGCAAAATACCTAGTCGCAAAGTCGAAGCGCAACTAAAAGGAGAAAGAGTCCCGCAGAGAGAGAGAAAGAGAGAATGAAAGAGAGAGAAAACGATTCGGTTTAATCGAACTTTATGTAAAGCGCAAAGAGAACGGTACGTCCCACAAAAGAAGTAGAGTAACTCGATCGCAATCAAGGTATATCCTTTGTGGAAGTGAAAATTCAATGCGGCGTCCTGTGAAATATGGATCGGTAAAGCAACCGAAGATAAAGAAACGTTATATTGATCCTTTTGGCGTCGAGATCTTTGAAATGTAGCGACTGCTAACAGATGCATTCGTAGAAAAATCGAACGTAACTTATATATATTAATGGTTCTCTGTGAAATCGAAGATAAAAAAAATTAATATTGCTATAACTGTGGGAATATGTTTTCGAGGTATCCAGTAGTTCTCCTGAATTTTTTTAGATTTTTTCAGGGCCATTATTTTAAGTTAGAGATTCAATGTTCACTTTTTAGCACTTTCTTGCATTATATGCCCATTTTCATGAATTTGTAGCTCATAGGGGATGCATTTTTTTATATAAACATACATATGACTTTTTTGTAAAATTTTCTGAACTTTTCATTAAAAATACTTTTAAAGACATAAATGTATGCTGTCACACTCTTGTAAGCCATTTAAACCTTAAATAGTGAAAATCAGCAATTCTGCTCCGGACTCTGGTAACCTAATACTGTCTAAAAGATGTCTTTTTATAGTCAGAAACTGCCTATAAATTAAGATCACTTATGGTCAAAACATCTGGGAAAAGTGCCCGAAATATTAATAGAAATGTATATTTATTGCCTTATAACGATGAATCTAGTAGCATGATCATTGCAAAAAAATTTATGCACTTACCTTGGAATGGTAGAAAAGTATCTCTACTTTTTCAGTATCAACCTAATTTCCTATAAGCAGTAAAAATACAAATATTATTACACAATTATAAAAAATTAATTGTTAAACATTTATAATACCGGATTTTTAATTTTACAACCACTATAAGAATTATGATACTAATCTGAAGGGTTACTATAAATGTATCAACATTATTATTATAATAACTGAAGATACGTATTTAATACAAAAATATATCAATAAAGGTGAAAAATGCACCCCCTGGCAGCTACAAATTCATGAAAATGGACATATAATGTAACAAAGTGCTAAAATGTCAACTTTGACTCTCTGTAACTTAAAATAATGGCCCAGAAAAAATCTGAAAAAATTCAGGAGAACTACTGGACACCTCTAAAACGTATTGCTACAGTTATAGCAATATTTATTTTTTTTTATCTTCGATTTCACAGAGAACCACCCATATACATACACTTATATATACATCGATGAAAGCATTACGTATATAACGTGGCTCCACAGGGCTCGAACGGGACCGGAAGCGAATTCGATTTCTCAGCAAGACGCAAGCACGAAGGATAGAAAGAGAATGAGAAAGAAAGAAAACATTGGTACATCCACTCCAAAACTTTGAAAAGAACAGATGCGCGCGAGCCTTTTTACGATACCGATGTAACATTGGTTCTTTCGATACTATCTGCATTCGCGCTTGTCCTTTCTCTTCCAATTGAGTTTCAACACTTACTTCATTTACACATTTATTATACACCTATTTTGGCAAATGCTCAATCCTACGTTACAACGATTTTATTTGTTTAGTTTTAAAAACTGTGCTGTGTTCTTCTCTTGCATTATATTTATTATACTATGTTCCGTATCAATAACGTACATCACGAAATTTCGATAACCGCTAGGTTGTCAAGATTGATGTCGAATTCGACGACACGGGAGAAGATAAGCGACGTATAAAAGTCTCGTAAACTAGTAAATTTATGGTTACACGCAATCGTTCGTAGTTAAATTAATAAATTGGAGCCATGATCATTAGCATTATTGCTGATTTATCCAAAATTTGGTTACCTTATCGTTTCGATCCTATTAACATTTTATGTAAAATATTCATATCAAAGATAAGTATCTTTATTCTTGAATGATAAATTAATTGAAAAAGTTAAAATTGAAATGAAAAATGTAGTAATTTATAAATAAATGTATTGACTTAAACTGAACTTCTTTTCCACAGTAATTATACCATTACAATCGCATCAATTGATGGATGAAAGATAAACTTACGATTGTATCAATATATATTCATACTCATAATAATTTTATTAAATGAAAGCATAACTCGATAATAAATATAAATTACGGAAATAAATAAATTAGTTGGAAAACAGATTAAATATGAGACGTTACAAGAAAAGGAACTAGTTATAAATCTCATTACACTTATGCCTCTCTCTCTCTCTCCCTCGTCTATGGATTCACATGCGACTAACTTATGCGCCCCAATAAAAGATTTTCCCTCTCTATCTTTCTCTCTCCCTCTCATCCATCGTCCATCGGTTCATATGCGTGCAAAGAAGAAGAAAAAGTAAACACCCCAGAACGAATGGCCGAATCGCGTGTGTTACTCACTCGACTTCTAAGATGGCGTTATCTTCATTGCTCTGTACGTTAGCGAAGACCAGAGCTCTTTAACCTTCACGTGGCCCAGATTAGGTAATGACTTCTTGTCCCTTCCCATTTACCTCCCATATACATATAGGGAGGTACTCGAATTACGTACGTATAGGCATTGTTGATGGGAAACCTCCTTTTCTGATTGATCTCTTTCCTTCTATCCCCTTTTTCAACTTTATCAAGGGTATATATGTAGCATTTTTTTCACTTTGTATCCAGCCTTTTGTTACGGATAAGTATGAAAACGCATTGTTGTATAAAAGGACCGATACATATGAGAGATTCCATGTGAAGTAATCCACTTAAAAAATAGAATTTTGTTTTAATGTATAGAATCAGTAAAAAAAACTACTTGAATAGAGTGTAGCTAAATTTTTAGACCTGAATTTCAACTAGTACCAGCGCTGTAGCCAATCAAAAAATTGAATTTTTTGAAAAAAATGACTTTTTGGACATTTTTATCACTTTATAACTCAAAATCTAACAATTTTTTATTATATGTATTAAATTTGAAAAATTTTATAAATTTCAAGAAGAAATCAAAGTTTGAGTGCGGCAGAGCATTTTCGACAAAGTTATGGTGTTTTTAGTCAAATTTGTTAAAAAAAAGAGACCGAATGCATTTTATGAAAAAACAGAATAACCGTATACTTGCATTCAAACAATAGTATATAATATATATTATAAACAATATACAATAAATAATACATACTATATAAGTACTTATGAACTTATCATTGTCTTCAAAAAGTTCACATGTACTTTATTATTCATCCTGGAAAGCCAATAATATATTTGTTTTATATAAAAGTTTCAGGTATTTATCAAATTATATAACAGCTGTAACTGGATAAACCTACTGTTTTGTGTTTGTAAGCAGCTTAAAGATTGAAAAGTATCAGTGACTAACAATAAACAGTATATTTTAGTATTTTTGAGGAATAACAATGTCCAATATTTTTTAATGCAAGTATACGGTTATTCAGTTTTTTCATAAAATGCATTCGCTCTCTTTTTTTTAACAAATTTGACTAAAAACACCATAACTATGTCGAAAATGCTCTGCCGCACTCAAACTTTGCATCATTTTGGAGGTAATTAATCATCGATGAAGTAGATTTTTGAATGGATAAAAAATTTTTTATCGCACAACCCTTTTTTTGATTATAAAGGTTTTTATTAATTATTACTATATCCAATGTTTTAAACTAATATCAATTAAATTTTTCAATAGATTCTTCTTGAAATTTATAAACTTTTTCTAATTTAATACATATAATAAAAAAATGTTAGATTTTGAGTTATAAGTGATAAAATGGTCAGTCATTTTTTTCAAAAAATTCAAGTTTTTGATTGGCTACAGCTCTGGTACTAATTGAAAATCAGGTCTAAAAATTTAGCTACACTCTATTTAAGTAGTTTTTCTTTGACTGATTCTATACATTAAAACAAAATTCTATGTTTTAACTGGATCACTTCACATGGAATCTCCCATTGTGTGTATATATATTACTAATGGGGATAAACGATGTGAATTTTGAAATAGTATCGAGAACTATTAAGAGAAAAAGAAAATATTGTACGCAGCAGTTTGTAGTGAGATTGCTTATTAAGTGATTCTTATTTTTTTCCTATATAATTGAAAATCTAAGATTATTTAATATAATATAGGAAGAATGAGTGATTAAACTAAACTTTCTATACCGCGAGCTTTTATACGAAAACTGCAATGTTGCGTAAATAGAGGCACAATAAAAGGAAAGAGTCTAAAACAATTAGTAAGTGTTATGATTATTAAAGATAAAAATGAACAAAGTATAGGAAAACTACAAAATCATTACTTTAGTCGTTTGAAACGATGAAACGATGTACCCGAAATTGTAAGAGATCGTCGTAAACGTTTAAAAAATATATATTTCTCCAAATGTTGAGCGTGGTATGAATGTGTATGCAAATGCATTGTACTGCATAAAAATGTAGAAAATTTTCTATTTTGTTCGGCAAAGCATTAATAAATGATTTTACTTGAAATTGTAGTACATGTAAATTAGACAGTTACAAAGAATAGCATTAAATTTCATGAATTTAGAAGGGGTGACTTTTCTCGTTCGGTAGACCGATCGTTTTCCAAACAAAATTCGAAAAGGGTAAACTGAGGACTGTCAGTCAACTTGCTGTAGTGAACGAGAAAATTGAGGGCATAAGACTGTCGCTCGAGTAAGGCCCGGGGAAAAGCGGCTCTGCGCCCTCACTGCAATAGGAAATGGAGGGCAAGTCGGGGGTCTTTAAAACAGCTTCAAATTAAAGAGGCAAGTTACTATAAACCTTAGCATTGACTATTAAAAGGAATCGATGTCGAGGGTCAGTTTTTTAAATAAATAAACACTATTTATTTAAATTTAGTTGTACAACGTTTCGTCTGCGTGGTTTGCAGACCTCTTCAGGTACTATAAATTTATTGAGCACAAAATAACAATTTTAATAATTACAAATTAACGGACGAAATATTGAATAAATTAACAGAAGAAAATATTACCATTGATACACTGAAACGTAGATGTAATAAGCCCAGAAAGGCGTCGTCGAATAACAAGAGTATGCGAAATCGAGCGAATTTATACAAAACAAAACAAGTGTCTGCGAGTATATGTGTATGTATGTTTACAAATTAAAAGTCAATTTCTTAGAAATACTCGGATATAAATAGTCTCTTTAAATCACATCATAATACTTTTATATTGTCGGTTTAAATATTGTACGTCTTCTTTTCTATTGATAGTCGAATTATAATAATTAATGTGTAACATTTCTGAAATAATTCGTTTTTTGTAGGATGACTCTCTATCTAATATTTTTACATTGTTCCAATCGAACTCATGATCCGCATTTTTAACAATATGTGCAGTAACAACAGCTTCCGGATTTTTGTTTTTCTGGTGTTCTTTAATTCTGTTTTTTAGGCAGCGTTTAGTTTCTCCGATGTAAGTTGCCGGGCATTTTTTACAATTAAATTTGTATACTACCCCTGTCATATCCCATTTTTCAGTTGAGTCTTTGCCTAATTTTATTATATTATTAAATTTGTGATTAATTAATGGAATTGTGTTAATGTTAAATTTTTTTAACATGTTTGAACATTTATTAAAAAACTCTTGATTATAAGGTAATGATATACTGCAAATTGGAAGCTGTTTTCTTGTTTCGCTTGTGCCTGTGAATTTAATTTTACGTAGTCTGTTTTTAATTGCCAAATTCGTGAAAATATCGGGATAGTTATTCGTTTTTAATAAGTTTCTAACAATCATTATATTTTGTTTGTGAAATTGTTGATGAGATAAGATAATTGCTCTGTCTACTAAATTACATGAGTTCGATTGGAACAATGTAAAAATATTAGATAGAGAGTCATCCTACAAAAAACGAATTATTTCAGAAATGTTACACATTAATTATTATAATTCGACTATCAATAGAAAAGAAGACGTACAATATTTAAACCGACAATATAAAAGTATTATGATGTGATTTAAAGAGACTATTTATATCCGAGTATTTCTAAGAAATTGACTTTTAATTTGTAAACATACATACACATATACTCGCAGACACTTGTTTTGTTTTGTATAAATTCGCTCGATTTCGCATACTCTTGTTATTCGACGACGCCTTTCTGGGCTTATTACATCTACGTTTCAGTGTATCAATGGTAATATTTTCTTCTGTTAATTTATTCAATATTTCGTCCGTTAATTTGTAATTATTAAAATTGTTATTTTGTGCTCAATAAATTTATAGTACCTGAAGAGGTCTGCAAACCACGCAGACGAAACGTTGTACAACTAAATTTAAATAAATAGTGTTTATTTATTTAAAAAACTGACCCTCGACATCGATTCCTTTTAATAATTAACAATGGAGGGTGAAATCAACAAGCTTAGCATTGACTATTGAAATCTACACACTGTTTTTCCTTTACTATACTAATGTCGATCGCGTTTTAAGGGTCTTTGAATAACCAAGATTTATATGTTTTATAACTCGTGTTATCTGTTAGGATTAATACCCCGTACATTTTATGTATTTATTTAGATACTGAAAAGTATATTAACTAGATTTGTACGTTGCTCGGACTTTTTCCTCTAATCCGTGAGATTTTTTATGCGTAAGCAAGTACTCTTGCAATTAAAAATAAATTTAAAAAACTTAACTTTCTGTGTTGTACTTTGAATATTCTCACACTATCCCTTCCTGAACTGTAGCAATGATATATCGATACTAGGACTTGTATTTCTCCGACCAAGTATAACGCCGTAGGCTATATTTTCTTATAATAGGAAACATCTCGACTAGTACCCGTACTATAGTAAGTCGAAAAATAAGCTTCGGTTGAAGAATATTCATCTTTTTTCCATTTAGTTCTCCTTTTCTTCCCATATTTTAATAACCCCACTTTTCACAATTTAATTTTTATTATACTGAAAAAACGATTTAGTCATAATTAATATATGAGGTAGTAAATACCATAATTTTAAGGGATTAATGTCCAAATGGTCGAATTTTTTTTTCAAATGTTGTAGTTGTTATTTGATGTATAAATCGTAGCCTACGATAATGCTGATTAGGCACGACCGCTACACGGGAGAGCCTTATATTTTCATCATCGCAAAATGTGTGATGCATCAAAATATACTATATAATAGTTTGTAAGAGAAATTTATATGTATTAGAATTCAGTTAAGGCCCTCCCTAAAATGTATGTATGGATGTATGTATGTATGTAATCATGTATCAAAGATAACTCAGTCAATTTTTTACCGATTTAGCTGAGATTCACAGGGTAACTTCGTCATAATGTAATTAGATAATGGTCCTATTTTCAGATATATAGAACTGAAACACTTTAAGTTATGGCATTATTTTTAATTCCTTAGAAACGGTTTTGTAGCATTATCTTGAAATGTATTAATTCTACATAAAAACTTTATACGGACAAAATGTTCGTCTTAAAATAACAAAACTGTTTCCTATTGTACACTTAACGCTCAAAACAATATTTTCGAAGATAAACATAGAAAAACGGTCAAAATAACGAAAAAAGCACAAAAAAACACGTTTATTCGCAATAAAACAAAATGTATTGTTTTTACTGAAAAACTTTTAATGAACGAAATGTTCGTCTCAAAATAACAAAACTTTTTCCTATTGTACACTTAACGCTCAAAACAATATTTCCGAAGATAAACATAGATAAACAGTCAAAATAATGAAAAAAGCACACAAAAACACGTTTATTTGCAATAAAACGAAATGTATTGTTTTTACTGAAAAACTTTTAATGAACGAAATGTTCGTCTCAAAATAACAAAACTTTTTCCTATTCTACACTTAACGCTCAAAACAATATTTTCGAAGATAAACATAGAAAAACGGTCAAAATAACGAAAAAAGCACAAAAAAACACGTTTATTCGCAATAAAACAAAATGTATTGTTTTTACTGAAAAACTTTTAATGAACGAAATGTTCGTCTCAAAATAACAAAACTTTTTCCTATTGTACACTTAACGCTCAAAACAATATTTCCGAAGATAAACATAGAAAAACGGTTAAAGTAATCCAAAAAATATGAAAAAACGTTAAAAATTTGACTTCTATTGTATAATTATTGTTGATATAACATCATTTTCTTCTATCAGTATTTGTTATAAGTCTTTAATATCTTTCTGCGGTTCATCATTTTTGTCATCAGATAAATTGCTACCATCTTGTAAATCAGGTCCAACTATTTGAGAAATATAGTCAAGTGACGCCTTAACCGCCAATTTTTCAGTCTTTCTTGAAGTGTCAAATTTTGTACACCATTCTAAAATTAATTATATTTATGTTAAAAATGAAAATAAAATATTGAAATTATTATTATTGTTACTAAAAATGATTCCTATCTAATATTTTTGTTTTGAAGGCGTATTTTTTTTAAATTCAGGTACCCAACTGGTATGACTTCGTCATTGAAATGCACTACACTTTCATGCTCATCTTTAAAATAAATTAATTATTTTACAATTATTTTTCAAAAAGTAAAAAATTATTTTCTTTTATGCTATAATAAAAACTTACATTACAATACTTTTGATGTACAAAGGACAATTTAAACAAATGTTTTATACTCTCCTTCTCCTTCTCCAAAAATGTTTAAGCCATACTTTTCTTTCTAAAAAAATAATATATGTATGTATAAAATACAATTGTAATCTATCTTAAGATTTGTTAATAATATATTTTAATATAACAATTTCAAAGTATAAATTTTATTTGTACCGTAAAATACAATTTCTATCTAAAAATTCCGAATAGATATCTTATGTAAATAAATGCACGTACCACTTTTATAATTTTTCACTGTTTCCACTTGAAAATCTTTCTAAAGTTGTGGTCTGCATTTGTGTTCTATACCGTAATTATAAAATCAAAACAGACACTTAAACCCATTACAATATCCTTCACATACATCTTCATAAGCTATTGTCCTAAACTCTTCGTACATAGTGCAATTGAAATTCTCCTTTAAGAAAAATGACCAAAATTGGAAGAGTGTGTTCACCTCATAACTTCTCTATACCAAGTTGTTTACGCTCTGAAATAAAAAGAGATTCCATGAATTCTAAAGTGAATGACTTTATGTAAATTTTATAAATAATAAATATAACAACATGATTAATATTAACATGATTTCTTTAGCTAAGAAAAGAAAACATTATAATAATCATCATCACATCAAGAATTTATAACTTATAGTTACAAAAAGTAAATTCAAGGTTTTTTAATATCTTACCTATTAAACAACGTAAATGATATTTATGATACACTTGTTGAGTGAAACCGTTTACTTTTAAAAACGAATGACTAGGATGTTGGAACGTTGGCAATGATTGCGGAGCACCACCGTAACTATACTGCCTAAGAAACCTTCGTTTGAACTTGTATCAGCACTACTTCTGTAAATATAAAATAAAAAGAAAATCCTATTATTCTTGTATTAGAAAATAAAGCTAAATATTCAAAAACATAAAAAATATCACATTAAGTAATAAAAGTTGTTAGAAGATAACACATAAACATCAGTTAATGGATTGAAAATCTTAATGATGTTCGCAAAACACTTTAATCAATATTGCATAATTACATAATTTAACAATTGTTATATATGTTAAATAAAAATTATACTGTGCTTAAATTATAAATTTTATAAGCTTATTTCAAAATTAATATCTAAGTAATTTATATATTTACCCTGAATATGTTCTCGGTCTTAATAATTATAAGTGCCGTTCTTTTAAATTATTGTATTTATTATTACATAATAAGAACTTTAATAGTAAATTATAAATACAACATTAAATGCAAACTTAATGTAATTTAAAATAAATTAAAAAATGTAATAATAATGTAATATAAATGTCACAAACCGTTAATGTATACCAGATCAACCTTGAGAAAGATTAAACATCGCCAAAACTATCTCAATAAAAAACAAGAGGCTCGTGGTTATTGTTGAATTGAACCATTATTGTTCGACTGTCTACCATTGTTACTCTTGTATTAAAACTGACTAGTAGGTGAATTACTCCTATAATTCATAATTATCTTATATAAATTATCTTTAAATTTAATTATTAAGTATTCTACAATTTAAAACATAAATAAAATGTAAAAAAATAAATATTACTTAGTTATTGACAACTTACGGCAACTTAATATTTTCAAAAATAAATAAAATATAAATCTTATACAATAAATAAATTAACTAAATAATAAATAAAAATTATTTACCTTCCAAAAATAGTTATTATTCTATTATTTTCAAACACTGCCAACATTGGACAAATACTGGACAAGAGCTTCTGCTATTTTGTAATGCTCACTTAACTTTATATTAGAATAACTAATATCATACAGTAAAACTACATGAAAATCATATAAAAACTATGTGTACATAATGTATATACATAATTTTATATACACAATAAAATAAATAAACTAACTAGTAACAATCCCTTATATTTATTGTCCGTTTAAATAGTGCCATCAGCGCCATCATACACACATAAGAATAATGTATATCGCATTTTATGTAACCCGCGTCCCGTATCCAAATTTGAATTTCAAATTTTTTTTATTTTTTTACAAAAATATTTATTTATAACAATTCTCTTTTTTTATTTATTTTTTAATACAAAAAATCGAATAAAAAAAGGAATTATAATAAAAAATTTCATTTATTAAAAAAAACTAATATTTTTATAACAAAATTTGATATAAAAAAATAAAAAACAGTAAAAAATATTTATTATTATTATTATTAAGTTACTCAGTTGGCACCCTCCTATTTGACTAGGTTATGCCAGGCACTTGGGTATTCCCTTTGCGCCCTGTTTTCCATTTCCCATCTTTAGCCCCCCGAAGTGTATAGCAATGTTGCCACACTTGAGTGAGCCTTCTTATGGGTCCTTGGTTTTTTTTTTTTTTTTTTTCAATCGGGCACCGCCCAGAGACCCTGCCAAACAGCAAGTATTCTCTGGACATCCCAACTGGATATATCTCCTGAATCAATTAGAAATTCACCTGTGAGGCGCCATCTTCTTGTCATGATTCTGGGGCATTCACATAAGATGTGTAGAGGTGTTTCGTTTGCCTCCTTGCACATTCGGCATAATGGATCTGTTTCCAGTCCCATTTTATACCTATGGTATCGCAAATCTCCATGTCCAGTAAGTATGTCCATTAGCTTGCGAGCTGTCTTTCTGCTAAGTTTCCTAAGCCCTTCTTCCCAGTGTCCGCTTATTGCGTTTCCGAGTGCGGCTTTAGCTTGTCTGCATCCTGCAGTTTTTACCCAAGCACTTTGGTGTTCCTTCACCAGCCATTCCTTTAGTAATTCTATAAGGTGGCTATGTGGCATCTTCACCATCATGCTTGGTTCCGCATGTTTTCCATTTGTACCTATCTTTGCTAGGTCATCGGCTATCTCGTTACCACGTATACCTACATGACTTGGTATCCATGTTAGCGTTAGCCGCTTATTCAACTCTGCCAGTCTATTTAGTGTCTTATGACATTCCCAAATTAGTCTGGACTTAGTGGTGTGACCATTCAGACTCTGTAACACAGTTCTGCTGTCCGAGTAAATGTATATCTCTTCGTCTTTGCAATTCTCCTGTGCCGCTTTAGCACATTGCAGGATTGCAAATGTTTCCGCTTGGGAAATGGTATTGTATTCCTTTAAGGAATATATCCTACCCTTCCCATTTTTTCTGCAGTATACCCCTGCTCCGACTCCCCGGATATTCTTGGACCCATCAGTATACCAGAGTTCTTTGCCCTCCGGCACCCTAACACGTCCTTGACTCCAGTCATCTTTGCTAGGCAGACTGACTCTGTATCTCTTATCGAATAGGAACTCAGTGCTGCATCTATCAGTTCCCTCGTATAAGTTCTCTCTTAGATTTCGCGGGAGCGTACTTAGGAGTCCCCTGTCCGCCCGTCGATCTAAGAGATTTCTAACTCTTAAGTATCCTTTTATGGCTTCTGACTTAAGAGTGAGCTGAAAGGGCTCAATATTCGTTATGACCCCCATAGCTTGTACTGGCGTGGTTCTTAGAGAATTGGTGATGCAGCGCAGGACCAATCCTCGTACCCTTTCCAGCATTTGGTTCGCAGTTTTCAAACCTGCTCGCTTCCACCAAATCACTGCCGAATACGTGAGTTTTGGTTTCAGAATTGCTGTGTAAATCCACATCATGGTTTCTGGTTTAAGACCCCAGTTCAAGTGCAGAGCTCTACGTGTTTGCCATAGTACTCTTATAACTTTATTACACTGGTTCTCAAGGTGCTCTTTCCAGTTTAACTTACTGTCAAGAATGACACCTAGATATTTAGCTTTTTCTTTTATTTCTAGCCGTTTTCCTCCATATTCGAGGTGTTTTATGCTTGTTTTCCACTTATATTTACGTGTAAACACCATAACTTCCATTTTTTCCGGGTTAACCGATAGTCCACCTCCTTGGCACCACTTATATACCTTATTCAAGGCATTTTGCATGATGTCAAATAGTGTTTCTAAAAATGGTCCTCTAACTATTATTGCTAGATCATCTGCATATCCTACAACCTCACATCCCGTGTTGGTTAGTAGGCATAATAGTGTGTTCATTACAAGATTCCAGAGGGATGGGGAAATAACCCCCCCCTGTGGGCATCCCGTGTTCACCCAGCCAGTTACCTTGGTGTTACCCTTGGTCATTACCAGCTTTCTGTTTGATAACATGAGTTCGACCCAGTCAGTAACTGGCTGAGCGATTCCATGTCTCCTCATTGCCTCCTTGATTACTCTTTTGGAGGTATGGTTGAAAGCTCCTTCTATGTCTAAAAAGACCACTAGAGCGAAGCCTCGTTTTCAATTTGTTCTTCAATCAGGTTCACTATTTTGCACAGAGCAGTCTCAGTAGAGTGTCCTGCTCTGTACGCATACTGATCCCTATGAAGTGGTCGTTCTTTTAAAGGTTTATCTTTAATATGTCTGTCTATGAGCCTTTCCATTGTCTTCAGCATAAACGATGTAAGACTTATAGGTCGGAAGTCTTTAGGAGAAGTATAGCTCCCCTTACCTGCTTTCGGAATGAACGTCACTCTCGTTCCCTTCCAACTTTCTGGAATATGGCATAATTCCAGACTTGCCCTAATAAGTCTGGTCATTGGACGGATAATGCACTCCCCCGCCCTTTGTAATAGTGCGGGGTGAATACCATCCAGTCCTGGTGACTTATATGGCCCAAAAGATCCGATGGCCCACCTGACTTTGTCCTCTGAGGCAATTTCGGTCCCCAGCACACTGCATGATCCGGTTTGGCTCACCGCATGCTGGTTTCCCGTTCCGTAGTCGTTTGACTCATGAACTTCCATCGCCCCTTCCCCTTCTTTCGAGAAATCCGGGTAGAAGGATTCGATCAGGCGGTACAACGTTTCTTCGTCCGTCATGGTGTATTTCCCATTTGGCAGTTTAAGTGCTCCCAATATAGCTTCCGGATTTTTTGACAAGATCTTGTCCAACCGGGCTGCCTGTGAGCCTTTTTCTATGTCGCTGCAAAAGTTGGCCCATGATTCTGCTTGTGCCTTCCTAATTGCTGCTCGATAGCTGTCTCTTTTACTTGCGTAATGATTCCACTCGTCTGCTGTACCTTTTTTTTGGGCCAGCTTATAGGTTCTCCTTACTTGTTTCTTGAGACACTCTAGGTTCTCGTTCCACCAGTAGGTTTTATCTCGCTTACCCACCAATGTGGGTCTACAGTTGTTCTCAAAAGCTGAGATAATTCCTTTATTTAGTTTATCAGCAGCTTCTTCAAGCTCCTTCCAGTTTCTTATATGTTCTGGAAAATTTGCTAGTGAGCTGCTTATTTCTTCCTTGTAGGTTATCCAATTTGTCTTCTTCGGTTTCCTGGTCCATGTTCTAGGATTTGTACCAGGTCCCACTAACTCGAAAACAATTTTGGCATGATCAGATAGTGTCGGTTCATCAGATACCCTCCACCTCTTGATCCTATTTGTAATTTCTCCAGTACATAACGTGATGTCCAGTACTTCTGCTCTAAGTTTATTACAGAATGTTGGCGTTGTACCAGTGTTTAGAATATCTAGTTTGGTTGTGGCTAGATATTCTACCAGTTCCTCTCCTCTCCTATTGATGTCTGTGCTCCCCCACAGTATGTGATGTGAGTTAGCGTCACAGCCTATTAGGAGCGGTAAGTTTTTACTCTCACAGAAGGTAATTAACCTTTTAACTTCCGTGGGTGGATTTACCTCTCCATCATATGGAAAGTACGCTGAGGCAATGACTATGTTTCCAATGCCTTCCGATTCCGTCCTCACCGCTGTCAGGTCTCTTGTACAGAAATCCATCAGCGGGGTTACATTTACTCCCTTAGTGATGATACACGTTCTGGGCGTCTCAGCTTGCATGTCCCTGTAACAAACAAGCCCCTTTCCCCTTAAACCCTTGATTGTTCCTCTCACCGTCCATGGTTCTTGGACCAGTGACAGGCCTGTGTGCATCTCTGCCAAACCCTTACGCAATAGTGCAGAAGAGTCTTTGCAGTGATGCAAGTTAATTTGTGAGATTTGCAGCGCCTTGAAGGTCATTATTTCGATCTTCCCGGCACTGCTGCCTCTTTATCAGACTCCGCTACCGCCGGCGCGTGTACTTTGAAAGTGACACGCTCCAGTGAGTAGAAGGGTCTGCAATCTAGAGCCTGAAGGGCTCTAGCTTGGGACTCCGGCATCTGCACCAGAAGAAAGTTGTCCTTCGCTGCAGCACCGTCGGTAGCCCCCTTGTCGCATTTTACGACCCGCCATGTTACGGTATTTAGCGTCGGATTGTACCGCATCAGCCTCTGAAGAACCAGCTCCGTGGGTTTCGGTGCTCCCGGTATCCACGCGCTGGCCTTCACCAGCCTCTGCAGCACCTCCGTTCCGCTGACTGTCAGAGCAGGACCCCGCCAAGATTTTAGTCCGGGCACGATCCCACTCAGCCAATCCGCGGACCGTTGATCCTCTGCTATAATCACAAACACTCCCCCCCTGCAGAAGGACGCAACAAACTTTGGCAGCTGCTCAGGAGGAAGGACATCTGTCTCCTCCTCCAGAGCATTCCTGAAGTCTTCAAACTGTCCTGTAGTAAGAAGCACCTCAGGATATTCTGCTGATGTCACGACCCTCGACAGAGGGTTCGTTCTCTGTGCTGTTGTAAGTCCCACACTACATTTCGGCTTTTCAGCACTCTGAGTGTTACTTACTTGTGCCGGCTTGTTTTTATGCCGTTTTTGTGTCCGCGGGTCCTCTGGCGGCGTGTCCTTCCCTCTTTTCCCCATAAGAGGCGTTGAGGGAGGTCTCTCCGCGCTTTGAGCCCGCATTTCTTGCTTTCTGAGCTTTCGCCTGCGGTTTTTCTCCGCATAGCGTCCACTCGTCCAGCTTCTTCCTTCATTGGTATCCATTGGCATTCCAGCTCCCGGTTTGGGATTGGACACCGTCAATGGCCCATCAGGATTTTTAAATTCAGTGGGTTGGTAAGCAGACATCCCACTGGGCGCCGCCTGCTCACCTACCTTTACTCCAACTACCGGTGACACCGAAGTTACCACCGGCAAATTGGTTGTGTTGAGAGTTGGGATCTCTCCAGGGTTTGTTGACACTTTTGGGCTAGCATCCGAATAGCCCGTTGCTTTTACAGGGAAGGACATATCATGGATTTTTAAGGGGGGTTTTTGATTTGTGTTAAGTGTTTATGTCTGTGGCTCCCTACGAGTGTCCCCCCTCGTCATCCGAACAGCCCTCGCAAAACAGGCAGCGACCCACTTCGGTCCTACTATAGGAAAGCCCCCCACCCGAAGCAGTAGGGTCCCATCCGGTCACTATCCGGCACTACTACCCCTGGCGCGATTATACACTGACTGATAGGGCAGCCAGGCTTTGCTAGTTAGGCCAGCCCGGGCCCCTGTACTATTCAGCGGCCTAGGAGTGTCTCAACCTAGTTTATCCTAGGGTGCCTCCATGGGTACCCCACCCGTCCGCTTGAGCAGTCTTACTACGAGGAAAGAACACCCCCCGAGAGCCCCAGTGTGAGAAGGTGTTTGTGTGTGTGTGAGTGTCTGTTTGTGTCATGTGAATGTGTATAGGTATAGGTGTAATGATTACTGATAAAGTCCCAGCGTGTCCATCCATAACCCGCGCGGAGCATACCCGTTTATAGGGATCTCCTCTTTCACCAGCGAGCCCGTTTATAGAGCTGCCTCTTACAAGCGCTTGGAAAGAGCCGTTTATAGGCCTCCCATTCATACCTCTGAGACCCTACCAGTAATACATGAGTGTAAATGATGTGTTGTGTGTCATTCCGTGTCCTGGATAGGAGCCCTTACGTGGGAATCCCTTCCGGGCCAGAAAGGCCACGGTTTTTTAGAGAGATGTTACTCCTCTATCCCTCCCCAATTACACTGTTTCCAGTGACTTCCGGGCTTGGGACCGGCTTGCTGAGGTTCACCCGTGGCTACTAGATTTCACCACAAATGAACCTCTTAATATTATTAATATTAACATGATTTCTTTAGCTAAGAAAAGAAAACATTATAATAATCATCATCACATCAAGAATTTATAACTTATAGTTACAAAAAGTAAATTCAAGGTTTTTTAATATCTTACCTATTAAACAACGTAAATGATATTTATGATACACTTGTTGAGTGAAACCGTTTACTTTTAAAAACGAATGACTAGGATGTTGGAACGTTGGCAATGATTGCGGAGCACCACCGTAACTATACTGCCTAAGAAACCTTCGTTTGAACTTGTATCAGCACTACTTCTGTAAATATAAAATAAAAAGAAAATCCTATTATTCTTGTATTAGAAAATAAAGCTAAATATTCAAAAACATAAAAAATATCACATTAAGTAATAAAAGTTGTTAGAAGATAACACATAAACATCAGTTAATGGATTGAAAATCTTAATGATGTTCGCAAAACACTTTAATCAATATTGCATAATTACATAATTTAACAATTGTTATATATGTTAAATAAAAATTATACTGTGCTTAAATTATAAATTTTATAAGCTTATTTCAAAATTAATATCTAAGTAATTTATATATTTACCCTGAATATGTTCTCGGTCTTAATAATTATAAGTGCCGTTCTTTTAAATTATTGTATTTATTATTACATAATAAGAACTTTAATAGTAAATTATAAATACAACATTAAATGCAAACTTAATGTAATTTAAAATAAATTAAAAAATGTAATAATAATGTAATATAAATGTCACAAACCGTTAATGTATACCAGATCAACCTTGAGAAAGATTAAACATCGCCAAACTATCTCAATAAAAAACAAGAGGCTCGTGGTTATTGTTGAATTGAACCATTATTGTTCGACTGTCTACCATTGTTACTCTTGTATTAAAACTGACTAGTAGGTGAATTACTCCTATAATTCATAATTATCTTATATAAATTATCTTTAAATTTAATTATTAAGTATTCTACAATTTAAAACATAAATAAAATGTAAAAAAATAAATATTACTTAGTTATTGACAACTTACGGCAACTTAATATTTTCAAAAATAAATAAAATATAAATCTTATACAATAAATAAATTAACTAAATAATAAATAAAAATTATTTACCTTCCAAAAATAGTTATTATTCTATTATTTTCAAACACTGCCAACATTGGACAAATACTGGACAAGAGCTTCTGCTATTTTGTAATGCTCACTTAACTTTATATTAGAATAACTAATATCATACAGTAAAACTACATGAAAATCATATAAAAACTATGTGTACATAATGTATATACATAATTTATATACACAATAAAATAAATAAACTAACTAGTAACAATCCCTTATATTTATTGTCCGTTTAAATAGTGCCATCAGCGCCATCATACACACATAAGAATAATGTATATCGCATTTTATGTAACCCGCGTCCCGTATCCAAATTTGAATTTCAAATTTTTTTTATTTTTTTACAAAAATATTTATTTATAACAATTCTCTTTTTTTATTTATTTTTTAATACAAAAAATCGAATAAAAAAAGGAATTATAATAAAAAATTTCATTTATTAAAAAAAACTAATATTTTTATAACAAAATTTGATATAAAAAAATAAAAAACAGTAAAAAATATTTACCACACACAAAAATAAAATTTTGAAAATAATCGAAACGTCAAACTCTGTAAAGCATGTTTTCAATACGTCCAAATTATTCTAAAATTTTAAATTAAAATTTAATTAAAATTTTTAAAATTTAAAATTGAACAAAAAACTTTGTTCTTAAACTTGAAAAATTTGGACTTGAACGTTAAATAAACATAACGAATTTATTGTGTCCGCGAATTCTAAGAATATATTGATTTTATATTACTTAAATATATTTGTCTTTTCAAATATTATAATTACTTTCTTCTTAATTTATTTAATTAATAAAAAAAAGAAATGATTAACGTTTACATGTTATTAATAACACTGTAATTTAAAATAGAAGTTAATAATTCACTCTTCATGTACATATTTCAATTTATGACTTTGTTCACTGAGTTTTAGTTTTTCACTTGACAAATTCATCAATTTAAACATAAAGTACATATAAGTACCATACACTACTCTAAATATACTACCAAAGAAGGCACCCGATAACACATCTTTGGGACCTAAATTAAATTTATATAATGCTCCAGTAACCATCCATTCCCCCAGCTGCATAATAAAAAAAACAAAGTTTCATACAAATGAATTTCTTGAAAAATTAACAAATTTAAACAATATACATGAATGCTGCGCTCTATATCGAATAAATAAATTAATCATATTGTTTCATATAGACAAATTTAAATTGCACAATATTTTATCACATTTACTTACCTTTACTGTCCAAAATATACGTCCCATTAATATTGTTTTACCAAATATTCTTTAGAAGGAACATTAATGTAAAAAAATAAACTATACGGTTTTATATAAACATATGTAAATTATGTACATATGTATTTTTTTTAATCACGTTACCTCTTCTTTCAAAAATGTGTTTCCTATTACTTCTTTCTTGCCAAATATTTTTTTTTTAAATTTTTGAGATATTTAAGGAACAACACTTTTCTCTTCAATACATTGATATTCAGAATATTAGAATTATATCTAAAATTTAACATCTATAAATACATCTGAATTGTATTATTAGAACATATATATGTATATGATATTATTATTATTATTTTATATAATAATAAGCGAGCTATATTCGGTCGTGCCTTATAAATTTCTGTTCTCAGGCGCAGTCTGAGAACAGAAACTTGCGCGCGAAGCGCGCGGGGGGTTGGCGCGCGGCAGCGCGCAGGGGGGCTCGGCCCACCTAGTTTTTTTTTTCTACATAGTGTAATCTACAGTTGTAAAAAAATGCAAAAAAATGATTGCTATTTTAGGAACGACCGACGCACGAGAGTGCCTTATATTTTCACCATCACGAAAAATGTAACACCATAAATAATGGTTTATTTATACATAATAAAAACAAATTTTGTCAGGCTGTTTTAAACGTTTTTGAAAATGTATGTATGTGTCAATTTCGAATCGATTGGGCTGAAATTTTTATGGCATATTCTACATATATAGAAATAGTACTTTAAGCAACTAGTGCGTAAAACTAGTACATAAAACGCACGCACGAGTCGCTTATAATAATTTTTATACGATAGTGCATAAAGTTCGTCACCAAAGGTAAACAACAGTAAAAAAGAAGCGCAAGAAAATACCTATCACATGAATAAATGGCGTAAGCAGGAAAAAAATCAGGGTGGAGAGCGGGTCCAGGTCCTCAGGCCCTGATGGGGATGCAAGGGGCAAACCCCCCGCCGGGGAGTTGGGGGGTCGGAGCTCTCCCTTTAAAATATACTCAATAAATTGTAAAAAAAAGAATAGTCAATAATTTACAAATAGAATTTTAATTTACAAATAGATTTTTTATTTTACAATATATACGTAATTTTAATTTAAAAAAAACCAGTTTACTTTTACACACTCTGTGCGTAAAGTTACATTTTTTTAACAGAATGTGTAAAAGTTACACTTTACGCACTAAAAACAGTACGTAAAATCAAACTTTACGCACATTAGTAGAAAAAATAAATTTTCGATTTTGGACCAAATGACGCTAAAACGTTTTTCTACATTTCTAATAATCTATAATATAAATACAGAAAATGTTTAAATATAAAATACGTGATAATTTTTGTATTGTAACTTTTATGGATAACTAAATACTGGCATGTTAAACGCCTAAAAGTGTCAACATAGTGCAAAAAAACAGTTTTTTGTACTTTATAAAGACAAATATTAACTGTAAAAGTAGGAGTAGGAGATGCATACACGGTGTCGTTGTGTACATACACGTATGCACATGTGCGGTATGAATAACTATCAGGTTTACTATAGTGTCATCTTGGAATCAATGTCTTCGTCGAGGGAACAATACTCCTGGTTGGAATCGCTGCAACGGTACGGTAGGTGGTATCGTTCCTTCCAGTTTCCTTAAAAACAACATAACCTTATAATTATTCCCTATCCTGTCCTTCTGTGAACGTCGGTGACGAGAATGGCTTGAGCCCGGACTCTTAGCCAATGTTTACCTACCTATTCCTAAACAGAAATATCCCATATATAAACCTTGCATGTTTTAATATTCCTTACATCCATCATAACTTATCCTAACCTACCCCATATTCATTGTTATCATTTATTAGTATCTTATTTACAGGAAGCCCAGGAACTCCCAGCGTACCCTAGCGAACCAACAAGATTCAACCGAGTACGAGTGGTCATCGTTGGACCAATGTTGGGTGCCAGGACTCAATTACAAATCAAGATAAGATTTTATTTTTTATTTTTATTAATTATTAACGAACTTTTATTAATCTACACTTTACTAATATATATATATATATATATATATATATATATATATATATATATATATCTTTACTCACATTGATAATTTTAATTAGTTATAGGTATAAAAACGATTAAAATAGCCGCCGATTTTACAAGTGGAAAAAAACGCTTTTCTGACTTTATTCAATATTTCAATTATCCTATACATCGTTTCACTGTAGTCATTTAAAATATTATTTAAATATTTGTAAAGTATTTCCACATGATAATTACATATTTATGTCCCATCATTTTATAAATATTTAAAGAAGTCAGATTCATCATCCAATGAGCAGTTAAAAATTTTTGTATTCTATCAAAGTATTGGCTTCGCTGGGTGGACAACTACAATACAATACACATCACTCGCAGCCGTAATATACAATTTTCGTTTCTTGACTCAATTCTGTAGAACCTCCTGATTTTTTATTTAAAGGTTAATAATGATTTTAATTTGCAATAACAAGTTGTTCTCCTTATAGTCTGTATAGCTGCAACGATCTACAAGTAATAAAATAAAGCTTTCTATACATATGTTACTTAAAATGAAGTTAAGAATATGAAATTTTCCAAGTTTGTATTCAAATATTTAAATAATACATTATTAGAATTTACGTATTTAATTTTTAAGTGTTTGTTGTCAATTACTATAATCTTGCTTATTAGGGCAGCTTGACCAGCAACTCCTGCTTCGTTCATTCACTCGTGCCTCTTTGGTGCATTATCAGTGTTAGATGTAGTAGACAATAGTTACACATCCATTTGTATTAGTAAGCCTAAACAGAATAAATATAATAAATATAAATAAATATAAGTTTAATCATGACAAAAACAGAATAATAAATAGATTTTTTTATTATTTTAACGTCGCTCTTTTTATGCTCCCAAATCGGTCCTAATCAGCGAAGGAGGGCATACGATGTCTTTGTTAAGAAAGCACTTGTTGAAAATAAATTCCCCAGTGGTGGTTGTATCAATCGGCCGGGGCCGGGAATCGAACCTGGGACCACCAGATTACGAGCCCGACGCCCTACTGACCGAGCCATCGCAGGCCATATTTTTGTAATTTGAAAATGTCTATTTACTATAATTACAATATAAATATTGTATTGCTAGACGTAGAAAAATTAATATAACTAAATATTTATAATTAACGTATACTAAAATAATTAATTTGAATTTGAAAATTAATACCAAGTCATATTCGTATAATATAGATAATTTTGTAAAATTACGGATTACGCTTCAAATTTATGACTACAGCAAACATTGACTATAGGACTTGGTGTAATAAAATGGGGTACACTTTTGACATCTAAATACTGTACGAGGTAAAAATATATGAATCGAATTGTAAACCTGAAGAATAGTAGAAGGACCCATCCGATTTCTTTCCCAAGATGTTATATCTAAAAATAAAAAAGAATTATTTTCTTAAAAAATTAAAGTTATAATTGATTATCGGTAAATCAAAACTTCCTTTATACCTGAATTTGTGAATGCAATGCGATAGACTTCATATGCGTCTTCAAATTTTAGAATATTTTCTCAGTTATAGCTTCCCCGGCATAATTATATTTTGAATATGAAATATAAGTTGAATTCGTACTTTCTGCTTATAAGAAAATATTGCCTATAGTGACTAAATAGAAATTAAAACATTTGTATCACTTATCTCATCTAAATCCATTGGTCAATACAATTTGGACAATATAAAAACCAAATAATAATCAAAATTCTCTGTTGCAAATACATTTTTTAATTTATGAAATATATTTGCAACTGATGAAAAATAAAAAGATGCTGTTGTTGTTTTTAAAAGAAAAATTATTCTCATAGTAAACTGTAAAACTCTACAATTATAATTTAGTTTATTTTTGGACATCAAAAAATGAATTGAATAAAATAAAATTTTATCAAGGACAAAAGTAATAATAAATTAATAAAACAATCATCAAAAATAAATAATACGAATTGTATTATACCAAAAATAAATAATATGAAAAATACACATTAATGTTACTTACCGATTATTTTTCCAATATTTTAGCCCATCATTCAAATTAAAAAATGCGCAGAAGATATACATATAGAATCAACCGTCAAAATTTGAACCGCAATAAAATCGTGGAAACAAAATATTCAGCTACATAACTATATATGGATTAAAATAAAAGATTAACCGGTAATTCAATAATATGTTTATACCATTATACAATTATGTAGAAAAACATTCAACATGTAAGAATGTGTAAGCATACGGTCGTTACACCATAATTACAAAAAAATGTATATCGTTGAAAGTAGTGAAATTGTACGTTATTTAGGGTAACTCGGCAGCAACAACACTTAAAGTTTGAACCGAGATACGCGATGTAGTCACGCCATTTTTCAACGATTCTCCGTTGGAAATTCAGAATATAGAAAAACATTTAAGTACGAAAGTATTGAAAACTTAGACGGAAGTGAAAATAATCCAGATCTACCTTGATTGAGTGTGACCGTCACCGTGACCGTTTCGTTACCAAATCAACGACAGCAAAATTTTATATATACTTAAACAATATTGTAACAATAAATTTTAACAATATTAATTAACACAAATAATAAAATAATATAATATATATGTAAAACAAATTAATATAATAATTTCTAAGATTTAATTTTATTATTATTTTTATATAGATTGTAAAAATGTTTTGATACGAGGATTTATTGTGTACAATACCAATAGAGAAGAAAAAGTAAGCTATCATGACAGGACTAATACAACCTTTTTTCATTTATATAGATCAAAAGTAAAATACGTATATATTATATGTTTATTCTTCTTGGAATCATATATTCCTCATCCATAAATATATCACCATTGGAAAAAATGTATAATACAAACAATTAATAAAATAAGTCATTTTAAACGTTTTTGAAAATATAAGTATGCGTGTATAATACCTATGTGCTATGTATATAAACAAGCCAATCGAAAAATGGCAAAAGGTAATTAGGACTCCATTAAAAGACTACCGGCACTATAGAGTCTTTGCCTGAAGTGATTGGGTTGATGGTATAGGCCATGATGTTTGGTTTCTATTACCAACAATTATATACCAACCTTACCACCCGGTTTTATCGCTCCGTCACAGTTTTGCGAGAGTACTCCCAATTGTTTACCACTATTTGACATCGACACTGCGTAATTTTCTTCAATGTGGGGAAGTCATACCATATTCTTAGACAAGTTGTATGTTAGCTGGAAACGTGACTAGGAAATGAGGCATAGTCGCACCCGAACCTCAAGAGAGGCCCCTGTTTTAAAACAAATGCATATATTAAGGATGATAAGACTATCAGATTTATAAAATATACTGTCGTCTGTGTTGATTATATCGTCGTGCCTTTCAAAGACTAGCACATCTGAATGCTTTATTAAATTTAAACGTGCTACTCTTCGTAAGGCACGACGATATAAAACTTGTGCTATTTGTTTTAATTGTGTAATACAATAATAAAAATCATTTGTTTAGCCTGAAGAGGTTGGCGAATTTTGCCAACGAAACGTTGCGCATATAACGTATAAAATGGTTTTCCTTATTTAGATTAAGAAACCTACCTGGCTTTCAAGAAATTGAAAAATAATCCTCTCAATTTTTTTATAATCTAGGTATATGTATAACCCATACATGTATTGGCACGCTCTCGCATAACACTATAGAACGTATGGTTTTAAAATCTATACAAAGTATTTTATATACGAATTGAAGTCAGTCATTTGCACGCACGAGAATATAATAAGGATATGATGTACAGTACTTTACAGTTGATAACTCCAATTCATAGACTTAATAATTTGTTTTAATTTTTTTAAGACAATTCTATACGGTGATTAGTATAACAAATTGGGAACATGAAAAGAGCGACGTTAAATTAATTTAAAAAATTGTAAACTGTCTTGCGTTTCAAAGGATTAATTCCTGTACCCGATAGTAACTTTCATTTTGACATAAATTTAACTACAGCTACAGTAAATCGCTCTTTTTTTAAACTGAGTTCTAGCTCCTGGAAACGAATTTGTTCACAACTGAGGAATATGATTCTTTAGATGAAATAAAAGGATCCGTGCCCAGGGGTTTCGGCCAATAGGCTCTATATGTATAAGATATTCGATTATTTGGTAAAATATAGGGGAAAAACTTTACTTCGTTTAAATTAACTTAATTAACGAAATAGTTAATTTCACCCTTGATTATTATTGGTGTTTATATTTCGATCTGATTAAGAGTGTGATGATATTAAATAAACAAAAAATATGCAATTTTATTGTTGACAAATTGTGACGTGTCATCTACTATAATTAAAACTCTAATAAGTGTAATAGTTGATGCTAGAATGAGTAAATCGACAACTTTATACTTAAGAGTTTAGAGTGTAAGTTTTGTCGCCCTTATTTTTTTGTTTATTCAAAACCGTTTTAAACCGACGAAACGAAGCTGCTTAAGAAGACGTCGAAGCTAGCAATTTTATCAATATATAGGAGTGACCTTTTTAATTCGTATCTTTAACTAAAAAAATGTATGAGGAATTTTGGTACCAGAGCTCTATTCTATACAGCAATATAAGTAATCTTTCAAATTTTGGAGCAAATTCATTGAGTGTTTACGAAGAATAGTATGAAACTGTAATTTTTATGCAACATACCCTGAATAAGCCTGAATAAGTGCCGTTTTTACCTTTTATCAATAATAACCAGTTTTTGGGGAATTTTGGGACCAGAGCCCCATTCTATACACTACTACAAGTAACTTGTCAAATTTTAGTGCAAATTCATTGAGTATTTATAAAGAATAGTACGAAACTGTAATTCACAATAATCAAGTTATGTTGCAAAAAATTAAGAGCTAATTTTTCAATGTTAGATGATTCGAGTTGATCAAATGGTTCAGATGATATATTCAATCATAGTTACAAAATTAAGTTAATTATTAATGAAATAAAGCGTGTCATGCAAGCATTTTTATTTTGTTCGAATAATCATATTTCACGGTTATAAACAAATTCGTGTCCCAAAGTTCAAGTACCTACACTTCTTTTTTATTAAAAATTCTTAGCATATTTGTAAACACTCCTATATCCTACTGCTACTAAGTAATGTATATAAAAATAGAATAAAAATAAACCTAGTAAAAGGACAAGTATACTTTTCGTGTACAATAGAAAATAATTTAATTTACTTTCAAATTTTTTTTAGTATATATTTTGCAATAGTAAAATAACAAGTTCTTTTAATTTTTATTTAGGTTTACATTTATCAATTATTCCTTTTTAATTAAAAAGGAGTAGTTATCTACATTAAAAAAATGGTGGTGAATCTATATAGTGTCTTACTAGGCTAGGCTACGTACTGAATGATTCTCCTTATGTGTCTGATACGCACATTTCTAATCAATCTTCGTTTCATTATCTTTTTCCATCCATCAAGGAAGTAATTATGGGTACTTTGGTATAAATGGTGATGATATCAGATATGTTGTTCGAATCGACTTATTACTACTTTCCTGATTAAATAAGGATAACTACATATGAAGATGTAGAACGGTCTTCTAATAAATGTAAAAATAAAATACCAAATTACAATAGTGCATTTAATACACTTTCAAGGATACATGTGAGTATAGGGTAATGAAAAAATGACCTAAGTGACTTTTAGCATATTGCAAGAATAATGAAAAAAAAACTATTTAATAAAACAAATATAATATATAAAGCACGGCACTTAGGTCTCTTTGTGCATAACTCGATATCTATAAAATTCGATAATTAAATTTTTATTTTTACAGGGAGATAAAGCAATTTTGTCCACAATATCACTTAGGTTCCTTTTTGCATGGCACTATTCATATAACTATATAAAAGATTCTCATGGTATAATAATTGAGCAATTAAGTAAAAATAAACAGTAAATGTGATATTTATTGATATTGAAATTAGTTTATTTTAAAGTAGTACAACTAGTATATGACACATCGTATATGCTTCAACAACTTCATTTGCAATATTCAGCAGAAAACTTGCGGTGAACTCGAAGCACATTGAGGGGTATATACCAGCTCTTCGGCTCCTAGAAAACTAATAGAAGGTAGGTAACTACTACGCGTTTATAATATACGTAATAAGAGTTAGTCCGTCGAGACCTCATCCAATTAGCGTTTACCTTCTGATGCACATGTATTGCACTTTTACGTTAAAATTTAGGTGTGTTCCATTAATCATACATACACTTAAATAAACGTTTTACGAATTGCACGCAATTTTTCTATCGCAATATACTCGACTTAGAAATTAGTATTCTCGGTACTCTTTTCCATATTCCTTTATTTGTACAAATACAAAAGTTCAGTAAAATAAGCTAATTCATAATTTGTGAATATTATAGCTTTCCCTTAACATAATAAATATATACACTATATTTATTTTCTAAATAATTTTCAAATTAATAGGAAATATCTTAAACCTTTATATATTCGGTAAACTGATGCAGCAGAAGTGCAAGATAATGTTAAGGAAAATTAAACACCGATACAATGTTTTCGGGTAGGGCAGGGGTGAGCTTGATTAAAAATGACAATTGTTGGAATATTTGCGTATATTGTGACCTGATAGAGCTTTCATTCTTACAATTTATCAATAATTTTTTAAATTACATTCTTAAGGAAATGGTATATCTGTATTTTTACCGACAGAGCAAAGCAACTTTATTTTTACATCTATTTAATAATAGATAGTATTTTATCGAAATTCCAAATACAGAGACACTAGATTATTAAATAACTTATCTTTTTACAAAGCTAAAAATGTATATGTTTGACATTCTGCTTATTGCGCTCTCTGTATATTCGAAATTTAGAAATTTATCGATCCGATAGAGGCTAAGAAAAAAATGAAAATGTAGTAAAAACAACTTTTATGCCACTTTCAACTATAAAAATTAGTCATTCTTAACACCGTAACTTGCAAAACTTTTGTGATTTTTCGTGCCAAAAGTATATAGCAGTTGCAACTCATGTACGCGAATATGTTTTCTAAGGGTTTTCGGATCCGCTGAATTCATTCCCATAGTTATATTTTTAACCAACAACCTACCCGATAGGTTCAAAACAGGGAGTGGAGGGAGTAAATTTTGATTGTTTTTTTCTTGAATTTTAAGCTTTTTACGGTCATTTATTAGGTTTGTTCGCTATGTACATATATGATCTATTGTCAGTTTAGGCACGATTTTTGCTGTACATATATAATCTATTGCCAATTAAGCAGTTAAATACGTCGAAGTGAATTTACTCTTAAAATTTCACTTTAAAAAGTGGATGAATCTGAATTACCACCGAATAGATGCTGCTTTTCAATAATATTTTTCATCAGATGCAGATTCAATGATCATCTTTTTCCTTAATTGTGAACTTAACTGATTGATATAAGTACGTATTCACGAATTCCATTTGACTTAACATCTGTAACTCGACAAGACTAAAGGTTGACATACCAAGCCAAAGAGAAGTTAAAGAAACAAACGTTGTTTATTTCCTTTTATACTTCTCCGTAGCGTACGGTAGATTGATTATGTTAAGTTTCAAATTTATATTTTATATGCACTGTAAATAATATCTATTTTTCCATGCAAACATGTTCGAAGGCGCTTCGTACTTATTGACTTGCTAATTTGCACTATAACGTATTATTTATGTATCTACTGCTTCTGTATTTGAGTTTTCTTTCCAAAAATATTAAATTATTTTGCTAAGTGAAATAAATGTTAAATAAATGTAATGAATATAGTATTGTTCACTTGATCGATATAACAATCAGCAATTCAACCCCCGTAATTTTAAATTAAAAACGCCTAAAGTCTATCAGTCTTATCCTAGTTCATTAGCAGTATGAATATAATATTCTGCATTTAATTTTCTTCTTGTAATTCAAAGTTAGTTTAGTATAGATATAAGTTTTCACAACTATAACTATATTTAAATAAGTTTAATCATCTACCGCAGCAAATTCTAATTACACACATATCAAGCGTTAAGCAAAATGAATGACGAAAGCTAGTTATTTTTTTAACGAAAACACGCGGAACCCGTATAAAAACTGTAAGAAAATTCACGACACCTGCAACAACGATGAGCTACGCACCCCATGTTCACGCCTAGTTAGTTACTTTTCAGTATTCACGCATACGTACAAACTGTATACAAAAATTGTCGCACAACCGTGCGAAGCGGATACATACATACACATATACACACGCACACAAAATAAAGACCTTCGGTCATGTGAATCAAATGCAAATTCTTCTACTATTGTTTTGCTCACTTTCCGGCGAGTTACGCTTCACGAGTTCAGGGTGCGGTAAAATTGTTGGATCGGTATTATATAATTTTCAGACGGTTATGCTCTTTTTCAGAAAAAAATTATCCGCGAAGCTCAAATTAACTTATGATTACACGTAGGATAAATGGATATTGCAGGATCTCTCCTCACTGTTGAACTTGTACGTATTTTTATATTTTGTTTTTTCGTTTTATTTTTAAGCAAAGTTTATTTTAATTGGTGATGCTTCGTATTCTGCGTAGTACGTAGCGTGTAATAATAATTTTTTGACGACGTAAAAGTTGTAAATTTTCCGGTTTTATTTTTCTACGTATCTCAGAATGCCTCTGCGCTCTGGATTTAAAGTTATTTATAGCGAATGTAAAAGGCGCAACGTAAATATATGATATACAGATATAAAAGTAATTGTTTACTTTACACTGATGACGTATTATGAACAAAGTTATAAAAGTATTTTATCGATGGGGTTACTGTATTATACACCTAATATTTAAGTGATCCTATGTATCAAATCATTTTTTTATTCTTCTATATGCAAGGAGATTGTAATTTTAAAAAATGTTATATTTAATACGTGTATCATGTCAAAATAAATTAAATATTATTGAGAATTAGAACTTTGCGCTTATGATTCGTATACTTCATAATACTGTGCGTTGAACCTTTAGGTTAATACGCTTTAAAGCAGAATGATAATGGGTATGAATGTCATAGAGCGAAAGAGAAGAGAGAGAGAGAGGGAGAGCGGAGCTTTTAACGACATTGGGTTAGAACTTGATTATTTTGCCATATAATTTTCAATTCACTTTCTCGTGAATTCGGTACGCAAGCTTAATTTCGACGATTTATGTAGTTTGAGCCTTTAACAGGCCTAGAATACATAATATCTTGCATGAAACGGCTTTCGATGCTCTTATATCAAAATTATGAATGTATACCTTTTTAAATTTATGTCAACTAATAAAACCTGTTATCAAAGTAATCAGAGCATTTAATTAGTTGTAGTCCACTTATATTGTTCATACGTATAAAACATATTTATCTAATATCAGATGTAGATTTTGGCATTTCTCAATCTTCTGTATAATATTGCATGGCTGTTTCAAATTCACGAGCTTTACAAAAATGTAAACCAAAATCGGAGGGTCCTTTTATGTACAGCATACCTCTTTTAGCAAGTGACCTCAACAAAACGCTAACACCAAAACTTTTATCAGGTCTACCAATTACCTGTAAATTCATCAAGTGACTAACAGTCTCTCTATATAGGTGTTTTGTTATACTTATATTTATTTAAAATAATAAAAACCTACCTGGCCCTCAAGAGATTGAAAAATAATCTTTTAATTTTGTTAACAAAGAAAATTTTTATGGTGACATTATTTATTTATATATCGTAACTCAATTAATTATTTAAATTTTTATTTATAGTAATAATAAGCAATTTAGAATATTGCAATGATGACGCCTGCAATGGCTCGGTAGGTAAGGCGTCGGGCTCGTAATCTGGAGGTCCCAGGTTCGAATCCCGGCCCCGGCTGATTGATACAACCACCACTGGGGAATGTATTTTCAACAAGTGCTTTCTTCACCAAGACATCGTATGACCTCCGTCGCTGATTAGCACCGGTTTGGGAGCATAAAAAGAGCGACGTTAAAATAATAATAATAAAAAAAATATATTGCAATGAAATTGCAAGAAGATCGTTTTCTACTTAATAATTTTTCGTAAATAAAAATATCATCATTGACTTACTTAAATTTAAACTTAAATAATTTGGAAACAAACTATTATTATTAGTATTGAATTTGGTGAGAATTTGATTATTGCTTGCTTTAGAATTCCAAAAATAAATAACAATCTTTTAATAGTTGGACTACTTGTCTATATACATACGGGTGGGAAATGCGAATATGTGCATAATTCTGAGAGTTTATATTTATATATAGAAATTGTTACAATACAGTGTAAAAAAAAAAAGAAATATATTTTTATTAAGGTGTTACCAAACCTCATTAAAAATTTAAATTACGCTTCCAAAATTTTATTGATTATTCCGTGTTTATATTATAAAAATAAATAATAATTTGTCACCGCTAGCTATTATAACAAGCTACATTTCTATCAAGGGCAAGTAAATAATATTTTTTCATTTACTCGACATACTGAAAAAAGGTAAAACATAACCTCTTCGTTTAATAAGTCAAAGTTTTCACAAAAACGAAACAATATTATATACTCGCCCTTAACAGAAATATTGCTGATCAGTATAGCTAGCGGGAACAACTCTTTATTTTTATTTAAAATAATTATTTTTAGAATAAACACGGAATAATCAATAAAATTATTGGCGCGAAATTTAAATTCCTAAAGAAGCCTTAAGAGATATATATATATTATATGCAATATTTTATATTTTATATTTTTGATTCTATAAATTGTGATATACTTACAATGATAATTACATTTGTATGATATCAATAATTGTACTATAGCGACCTCTATGTATCTAGCTGCGTAACCTTGTTGTTGGTGCCAATAAATAAATACAAACTTATCTTAGTCCCCGAATGTATCGACTTATTCCTATTGTGTGCTAGCGCCCTCCGGAAAGTTCAAATAACACTTACAACTTATAACATTTTAATAGATATTCATTTAACTATACTAGAACTTTGAAATAACTGGTTTATCCCTATGTAGAAAAATATATCTTAAACCGTATAAAACTATGCAAAGTTGAACTATACCGTATAAAAACGTTTACAATAATGTACCTAAATATTCGTTTTCGGATAACCAATTCACATATATGTGCATTTTTGCACATTCTAATATATTTTCATACTGTTAATGCTACTTTTATATACACAGAAAAAAAAATTTGTTTGAATCAAAAAAATATATTTGTTTGAATTCAGTTTATTTGATTCAAATAAATATTTTTTTGATATAAATAAAATTTAATTGAAATAATAAAACTAATTATTTGTTTTCATGCACACAATTTTATTGATTTATTATTACTTAAATCAAATAAATTTTACTTGAATCATTAAAATATTTTTTCAATTTTATTTTATCGTTTATTTGAAATGAAAAAAACCCATTTTTTCCCATGTTTTAAAAATACCCAATAAAATGGTAAACATAAATCAAGCAATTAATTTATTTAGTTCAATGAAAAAATTGCATTAATTTAAAAAATGGATTTAACTGAAAATATTCTTTCATATAAGTACATATTTCTTCAAAATGCTAGAATATTTGGTTAAATTTATTAAATAATTTTTTAATTTAACGAAATGAACTACATAAATTAATGTTTCTTTCACTTATTAAATTAATGCAAATATTAAATTAATTCAAGTAAATGTTTGTTCAAAAAAATTATATGGGTTGATAAAAAATTTTTGATTATACAAAATAATTATTTTGTTAAATTAAATAAATAATTTTTTTTCTCTTAATATTATTTTTATTTCAATTGAGAAGTTTGATTTTATAAAAGCAAAAAAGTAAATTATTTTAAAAGATGATATAACTTTACTTGAACAATTAAGTAACATTAAAAAAATAATTTTTCTCAATTAAATAAATATTTTTTAATGTGGATTTGCTAAAGTTAAAATTATATTTTATTGTTCCAATAAAATGTATACTTATTTTAACTAAATTAGGAATCTTTGTTTTAAAATAATAAATTTACTTAATTCAACTATATTTTTTTTTAATTCAACACTCAATTTGAGTGAAATAAATAATTAAATATTTTAATTGTAAACAAATTTGTGTTTTTAATTTGGTATGTACTTATTACTTTAATTTTTGTAACTAAATGAATTGAAAATTATAAAACGCGTTCAGTTTTACGTTGCTTTAAAATAATATGTTATATTATAAAACCTATAATAATTCAGGGACCTACCTGCACCGACTCTCTAAACAGTACCCGTTATAATTGGTAATTAAAAAAAAAAGTTTTGATAAAATAAATTAATTTTAAAGAAATATTTTATTAAAACAAAGAAACATACGCTTATTGAAAGAAATAAATACTTTTTTGAAGCGATGTAATAATTTATTTGTATTAAATGCATTTTTATTAGAAAAAATAAAATTCATACGAAATAAAGTAATTTTAAAGAAATGTTTTATTGAAACAAAGAATTATTGGTTTATTGAATTAAATAAATTTTTTTTTGAAACGATGGAATAATTTATTTGAATGTTCACTGGTTTTGGTAAAAATATTCCAATCAATTTTTGAAAAAAATAAAGTTATTAAAATAATTTTTTTTTGCTCTTTAAGTTAAATAAACCATTTACTTAAATAAGAGAGCTTTCGGCAACGACCGCTAGGGGGATCCAAGTTTCCCGCAAGCGGCCAAAAATTTTATCGGTTCATATAAAAGAAACTTTCAAAAGTATAAAATTAAATCGAGAAGCGAATTGAAAAAACGTTTTCTTGAATCAAGGAAATAATTTACTAAAATTCGCTGCACTATATTAAGGTAAGTAAGAAACATTAATTAAATACAGTTATAGAATCAAATACTCTTCGTTTCATCCAATTAAATAAACTATTTACTCAATTTCAGTGTTTCGGTCGTCGTATGAAAACTGGATTCAAGTAACAGATAATTTACATAAAAGATGAAGATGCGTTACATTAAGAAAACAAGTGCATTAGAACTACAAACTCAAGGATGCTCGATGTAATTAAATGTACATTGGATTCAATGGGCCATTGAACATAATCGAAGAAACGAAAATAGTATCAAAGGAAATAATAACTTTTTTTATGTTAAATAAAAAATTATTTGATTTAAAAAAAGATTTTCTTGATTTAAATGTATAGTTCAATTAAATGAAATAAATGTTTCATTCAAATAAATAAATTTATTAATAAAATTTACAGAGCAGTAATTAGGAAAAGAAATATTAATTTTGTTTTAAATATATATTACCTTGAAGCAAATAACACTATTATTAATATAATTACAAAATATTATGAAATTGAATAAATATTTTATTAGTATCAGATAAATGAAACTAATAGGATTAAATAAATATTCCAATCCAATTTTTGAAAAAATAAAGTTATTAAAATAATTTTTTTTTTGCTCTTTACGTTAAATAAACCATTTACTTAAATAAGAGAGCTTTCGGCAACCGACCGCTAGGGGGATCCAAGTTTCCCGCAAGCGGCCAAAAATTTTATCGGTTCATATAAAAGAAACTTTCAAAAGTATAAAATTAAATCGAGAAGCGAATTGAAAAAACGTTTTTCTTGAATCAAGGAAATAATTTACTAAAATTCGCTGCACTATATTAAGGTAATGTAAGAAACATTAATTAAATACAGTTATAGAATCAAATACTCTTCGTTTCATCCAATTAAATAAACTATTTACTCAATTTCATGTGTTTCGGTCGTCGTATGAAAACTGGATTCAAGTAACAGATAATTTACATAAAAGATGAAGATGCGTTACATTAAGAAAACAAGTGCATTAGAACTACAAACTCAAGGATGCTCGATGTAATTAAATGTACATTGGATTCAATGGGCCATTGAACATAATCGAAGAAACGAAAATAGTATCAAAGGAAATAATAACTTTTTTTTATGTTAAATAAAAAATTATTTGATTTAAAAAAAGATTTTCTTGATTTAAATGTATAGTTCAATTAAATGAAATAAATGTTTCATTCAAATAAATAAATTTATTAATAAAATTTACAGAGCAGTAATTAGGAAAAGAAATATTAATTTTGTTTTTAAATATATATTTACCTTGAAGCAAATAACACTATTATTAATATAATTACAAAATATTATGAAATTGAATAAATATTTTATTAGTATCAGATAAATGAAACTAATAGGATTAAATAAATATCTTTTAAAACAATTAAATAATTTCTTTGTTTCTGACACATCAATTTTATAAAACATTGAAATATTTTGTTCGATCGAAAAAAATTTTTGTTGGTTTAATAAATTGTTTGGTTTAAGTGACTAATATTTGTTACAAATAACTAATTATTTACTTGTGTGTTAATATAGCAGATTTTAATTCAATGAATAATTTGCTTGTTTAAAAGAAATATGTTGGTCAATACAACGCAATATTTATTTATTTTTAATATAGATTAATTTTGTTCAAATAAATATATTTTATTAATTTAACAAAACGGATTCTTCAAATATAGTGAAAGAAATAATTTACTTGATTCAAAAAAAATTTTTTTGAATTCAGTAAATTTTTTTTTCAGTGTAGTTTTATATTTTTTACTGGGCTTTCTTTTAATTTTATAGAACGTTTTAATATTTTATAGAATTAATGAAAATAATTATTCATAAAAATAGCAAACGTTTAATACATACAACCATATCGATTTCTATAAAAATGATGTAATAATTAAGTAAGAAAATATATTGAAAACCTTACAGAATTATACTGAAATACATTTATAAAAATACATTTTTATACGATTTTCTACATATTATTACAAAGAAAATTATTACCCGTTGTTAAAATTTCCAAAAACATATGAAATTGTATAATAATGTATAAAACCGCACAAAATATGTATAAAATAATAATCGTATAACAATGTATAAAATCAGAACAATGAAATTATTCTGAGATTAATAATCTTTAAGAGGTTGACGAATTTTGCTAACGAAACTTTGACTATAACGTAAAAGTTGGTTTGTTTATCTATTTAAACTAAAAAACCTACCTGCTTCTCAAGAAATTAAAAAATAATACTTTAATATATTATTAAATCTACGTAGAGGGTGAATAATAAGTATTATCATCAATGTAAAAACCACATAGAATATGCCCGAAAACCTTTTTATACAATTTAATACATTTATTATTTCCATACGGATCTATATATATCAAAATTAAAAATATTAATACGTTTAATACGTTTTAAGATAATAACCAAAGAACAAACGTAAACAAATTTATATAAATAAATATAATTATATTATATCCGTGTATTGTATCTCTTCTGTAACTATTACAGAAACGGATACGTTTCATCAAAGATAGTGCCTAATATTCAAGGTCTAATTATAAACATAGTTATTTTTTTATAAATCACAATTATTTATTATTATTTTCTACACTTACCAATATTTTTTGAATTTTTAAAATCTTAAGTGTACTATTATATAGTAACGAAAAACTAACATTAATTTTTTTGTATAAAAATTCAATAACTTTTATTATATATTTTCATTTTTACAAAAAAAAGTATTGTGCAGAGATCAGTAAATTTCATTTAAGCTCATCTTTGAAAGGATATTGTGGATGTTCTTCAACTCTGAAACATATAATTAAAAGCAATTGATAACAGATATTATATAACGTTGTAATTACTTTAATTACTGTAAATTTTATTATCGTATTTAGCGATCAATGTTTAAAAACGCGATTAAAAAGCTGCGCATGCGTAGATCCTACGGAAATCAAAACTTACAGTATGCTAAATAATTTTGCAGATATGTTTATTTATTACTTTATTACTTCCGCGATGTTTTTTTTTTATTTTAAATTTAATCCTAATCAAGCAAATTTTCATAAAATAATTCTAATACTTAATTATTTTATAATTTAAAACACGTTAACATATGTGTTAATATACATGACAAAAATATAGGTAAAGTAGAAATTTTTATTTTGTATTAATAAATTAATAATCATTACTTTATCGCTTAATAATTGATATAAAATTTATACTAAATGTAACTGCTCTTACCCTTTGAAAAATAAAAAGTTGAATATTCTTCCAGCAGCACCTTGATCTAAGGCATTTAATTGATTCATTTCATCCTCGGAGAGATTAAAATCAAATATTTCAATATTTGACTTTATTCTCTGTGCATTTGAACTTTTAGGTATCACAATTACTCCTCCTTGAACAGCATGCCTTAAAAGCACTTGGGCTGTTGTCCTATTATGATTACTGGCTATGTTTTTAACTACAGAATGTCCTAGCAAGTCTGGAAATTTTTCTGCGCTATAATTATATTTTGTCTGAAAGTGTTGTTTCGCCCCAGGTGATCCAATAGGACTGTACCCAGTTACTGAAATATTATGCATTTTACAGAATTCTCTGAGTGGTCGTTGTTGCATGTAAGCATGTAATTCAATCTATTAAGAAAAATTATAATTTTAGTGATTAATTATATAATATTAATTTAAAAATGCATAATATATTATTACCTGTAAATTACTTGGTTTAATTTCTGAATTATTCAGTATACTTTGAATTTGAGATTGATTATAATTACTCAAACCTATTGACTTTGTACGACCTGCTTTTACTTGATTTTCCATTTCCTGCAAATACATATATATTTATATATATAATCGTTGTTTTAATGATAAAATCTTTAATGTCGTCCGATATTTACCTTCCAGACTGCGGTAGGTTCCGATTGAAGATCTAATGCAAAAGTTCCATCTTGATTTGTTGCCGGTGCAAAAGAATTGTTATCCTGAATAAATGAGAATGGCATATGGACCAAGTACAAATCTATATAATCTAATCCTAATCTTTGTAACGATAGCTTAATAAATTTTTCAACGTCAGATGGTCGATTGCCAAAATTAGGTAACTGCAATTATATTAACTTATTTACTTAAATGACAAATAATAGTTTAATCGATTAATTATTGGAGTTACCTTTGTCGTTATAAAGAGATCTTCTCGTTTTCCTCCTTGATCTAGCCACTTTTTTAAGCTTTTTCCTATAGCCTCTTCATTGTTATAATTAAATGCTGTATCTATATGTCTGTAACCACTATCTAGTGCACTGGTAATAACAGCTTCCATTTCTTCCGATTTTGCCTGTAATAATATAGGTAATAAAGAAGCTTCATAACACTTCGAAATATAATAATAAAATTTCAAATATTTATGTCATTTATTTAGTGTTAAAAAAATTGTGTTTCTGTTTACATAGTAGTTTTTATTATTATGAAAAACAACAAATCATATAACGTTAAATATTTGATTGAATGTCAGCTCACCTGCCATGTTCCGAGACCAACGACGGGCATGTCATACCCCGATGACAGCCGCACAGTCTGCATTGCTGTAACTCTGCAGCAACTGAGCAAAGCGAAGAGGCACCACAGCCTCAAACTGGTTTTAATGCTAGATGCATGAACACAAATGCATTATTTTTAGACTAGCCTAATATACTACCACTAAGAAAATGGACTTTATTTATAAGCACACCTTGAATAGCTTAGATTGTTCGATAATTAGTGCAAATTACTTCAACATTATTGATTAGTTAAAATTACGAAATGAAATTTATTTTTTATAGCGAACAATTTATTTATGTGCTTAATATTAAAATATTTGTTGAACAAAAATTATAGATGTATTAAAATATTTAAGATTAAAAAACCTTACTTTATGTTTATCGGCCAGTTACTAGAAAGTTGTGAAAGTCAATTATAAAATATTAACCGTATTAACTGTCAAAAATTAGTGCACCGTAATTGATTTTACACACACCAAATAACAGGTTTCTTACTAACTAGGGCTGCAATTTTTCACGAGAAACACTATGACTTTTTTAAATTTAAACGCGTTACGTCAAAATAACAATTTCTGTTTATTTAAATAAATAAAAAAATTATCGAATTTACAAAAACTGACTGTAACTAACCGCGTGAATTGAAATTTTAAAAACTAAACGACCACCTAATTAATAAGTGTCATTAAGTATACTTGGCACCATATTATTGACAGTTCGTATAAGTAGATGCGCGAACAATAAAATTTTGAAAATATTAGTTGTTTTTCCTCCAAAAAAAGAAAAAGTGAAATGGTCAACAGTCCGACCTGATGTGCAAAAACAGCGAAGTGTCGCTATGCGCCTGAGCAATGGAATTGCATTCGATACTATACGTACCCGCTGGTTTTGTTATACATAGGTAAAGAATATTGATTTTCCATTTGGTTTCGTGTTACCACCTATTTTAAAGGCAAGGAATGGACTTGAAACTTAGGAAAGTATGATCGATATTGTGCAGTGTATGTTACTTCTAAATTCACTAAATTTTAGCGACTGGTTAACCTATATTACATATATCTTAACCAGAGAATATAGAAGTACACTCTCGTTTATATATTGTTACGTGTGAAAATGATTGGAGAGCGAGTGAAAAAAAAAAGCGGCGAGTACGCGAACCCACGTTACGACGCACCGTTGGATTACGAGACTCGTGCCTTGTCCACCAGGCTAACGTAAGCGATGCTTATAACATCGCTTGCATTCGTCTGCACTTCGTTTTGATCTCCCGACTCCTCCTCACACATTTAGTCGCGTCGATGTGCGCGACGATATAGAAGGCCAGAACCACTGATTTCTTGAAGCCAGTCTTCTCCCCCAAGCCAGGTAGTTCGCTCCCCATAAGGCAGGCGGCGCGGTATCGTTACCGACCGCTCATGGTAAGCGGCCAGTAAATCAAATCTGGCTTATGATTTGACAAAAAAAAATCTTTGAGTACGACTATACTGCATTAATTATGTACACAATCAAAAGCTGTATGAAATATTATTTACTCCATTCTATTAAATTATATTTTTAATTGAAATATTTTATATTCAATGGATTTTTTGTTTACTTTATTACATTATTAAATAATAGTCGAATATAAATAATGCAGTTGTTTATCTCATTTGTTTGTTTAAAACTTACCGTAAGATAATTCCTTCATGTTATTTGGAAATAAATATTAAATGATTTTTACTTATAGGTATATGCATGTGTTCAAATTAAATTAATATTAACTTTTAATTATTATAATAAATCATGAGTAATAAAGTTAAAATGGTTATCGATCAATTACATTTTTAAGTTCAACTCTTTGTGAGATGTATATTTAGGCACGATCGTTGCACGAGAGTGCCTTATATTTTCACCATCGCGAAAAATGTAACACCATAAATAATTTTTTTATTTATACATAAAAACAGTTTTCGTCCAAAAATAAAGCGTTTTTGAAAAAGTATGTATATGTGTATGTATGTATGTAGTAAAGTTAATCGAATAACTCAGCCAATTTTGAACCGATTTGACTGAAATTTGTATGACATCTTCTATACAAATAGAGAAGTAAACGTTCCTATTTTGGATCAAATTGAAAAATAAAATGGCACTAAAACGTTTTTCTACGACATTATATAAAAAAATTAAATAATTTAAAATATAAATATAGAAAATGTTTAAATATAAAATATGTGATAATTTTTGTATTGCAACTTTTTATGCACAACTAAATACTCGCAAGTAAAATGCATAAAAGTGTCAAAATACTGCAAAATAAAAACGTTTTTTTTACTTTACAAAGGCAAATATAAATTGTACTATAAAAGTTTAAAAGTAAAAAATCTGTATCTCAATAAGATAAACTTTTTTATATACACTTTTTGCTTAGATCAATATTTTCAAAGTTAAATACAAAATACAGTCGAAAAAGCCTAAAATGTACAATAAAAGAAGCTTTTTAGACATTAACTAAATAAATATTGATTTTACGTAAAAATTTTAAATGTAAGAAATGTTCATCAGAATAAAAGAAAACTTTTTTCTATTAATCATTTTTTACTCACTTTGATATTTTTTTCCTTATCTAAATAAATATCGATAATTGTACGTACAAATTTTAAAGGTAAGAATTGTTTATCACAAAAGAAAGCTTTTGAAAATTGGTTCATAGGAGTTTGGAGTAAAAACCATCGCAATGCAGATTTATAATTAATGATAAGGTTTCACATTTGTGGTCGCCATTTTGAATCCACCATTTTGTACTTTTAAAAACCATAGTACGAATAATAAACATTAATCTACTGTTACGGATTAAAAAGGCGAGGAGCGAAAAAAGGCGGACGACGGGATTCGAACACACGGACCTTGGATTACGAATCTCGTTCTCTGACCATCGAGCTAACGTCCGCGCTGCAATGCAACGCTTACATTAGTCGAGACACCTTATCGCTCTCTCTATCCTTCTCATACACCTAAGTCGCGCGGAGACGCCCGTGACACAACAAAAAATTATTTTCGGAATTATTTCTAAATTTTTTAATATTTTATCTTAATTCCGACATTTTTAATTTAAATAATTTAAAAAAATTTTAGTTCAGATTATTAATCAGCAGCCTCGAAAACCTTCGTGTACGTAATTTCAAATCAATCAAAGCAACCATTCTCCTCCGCATGAATAATTTCGATGAAAATGACCGTTTTTGTTGTTTATTTGTTTAATAAATTTTAAACAAATGTCGATGTATATTACACACAGTATATATGTTATGTCAAGCACTTCCTAAACTTCTACTTAAATGAAATAAATAAAACCAAACGAAAAAGCATATGATATAATCTCTGATTTACTGTAAATTAGAAGATCATTTTGGTAATTAATATATAATAACCATCACCATGCCGCAAATGGTTAAATGTTAATAAAAAAACGTTGACTACGTATTGTTTATATATGAATAATTCAAAATTTTTTAATCACATTCAAAATCTTAACTGCTACTAATCAATATAAAAAAACTTCAGGTCCCATATGTATAATGCAATTTCTAATTAAAAAAGTAATCTTGAAATGTAATTTGCGCTCCGTCAAATTAGAAAAAGAAAAATACAGACTTGTTTACGAATAAGCACAGTATTGAAATGTACTTCTATATTCTGTCTTAACTCCATAAAATTATTTGTATTATAAATAAATTCAAATGAAAATCCAATACGTCATTTAACTATTTTAGATAATAACATCGTTTAATTTATAATTATGTTAAGATATAAAATATACATCTTACCTACACATAATCATGGTTCTGATTGTTGCCATAAAACTGTGGATGCATTTATGTATGTGTACATATATAATACGGCTATTTGAGCCTTCCATAAATATACTCAAATATAAAAGATTACAGATTGCTGGTATAATCATTCATTTATAAAATGTCAATTTTAGAGTTATTTAAATTTGTTTTTACATACTAAAAATCATTTTAGATACAACAGAATTTTTCATAATGATTAATTTAAAATTAATTAACATAAAAAATTTGAATTAAAACAAAGAGAATTAGATACCGTATTAAAATCTACAAAATATTTTCTAGTTTCAAAAAAATATTTTTTGAACGTATTTAACAAACTATTTTATTCAATTTACTAAATTTTTTTTAGTACAATTAATTTTTATTAATTAAGATTTAGACAAGGTTCAAAATATGATATTCAAAATACGTAATAAAGAGATTTTTCAAACAAGGAAGCCCTTCCTTGTTTAATAAACAGATTGCCTCCTTATTTTTAATAATTTTTACCCTGTGAAAAAATTGTATATACAATTAGTAAATATACAATTACTATATTGCCATCACTTATATAAAATGTATAGTGTATTGTTATATAAGATTAAACCAATTTTTTTTTACAAAGATTTATTAATAACGATTATAATAAATGGAATAATGTACAAGGTCACAAAATGAAACAAGGGGTCGTATAGAAAGAAAGTAAAAGTATGTATATATTGGGTGCCCCTATAAAAAAGTGCAGTAAAGTCCTATAGTTGAAAGCGCACAATCATGACATTCAAATGAAATAATAATGATTAAACTAGCCATATATACGATATATGACATAGTGAAAATCAATCCTTTTGTTTGGATCCGCGGATAATCACAGAAGAGTCTATTTATATATGTATATACGTAATTAGTTAATCATAACGCGGTATTAGCCCCTTATGACAGGTAAATGATCGAAACTTTGTTGATGATGTAACGACGAACTTCGAGGTCGACTTTCGCTCTGAGTATGGCCGTTTGCGTAGCCACCGGCTTTCGGAAGTTGCGGGAGTACCATTTGACTAAAATTTGACGCCTGAAAATGTTTAAAAGTTGCAATCATAAAGAATAATTAATTCATATTGTTATTAAAAAAAGAAAACGAATTCGAGAAAATTCACGCTTTTCGTATAAATTTAAAAATAAATGAATGTGTAGTGCAAACGCTAGTTATATAAAAGAAAACAATTTACTTATTTATTATTTATATATAATATATTTTTTAAAATATTCATTTAATTCAATCAAAAATAGTATTTATTTAAGTTTCTTTAAATCTACTATTTTTTTTTTGTTATCGGTCATATTAAACTTAATCAAGAAAACGGATTTTTCATTTTAAACTATTCCATGTTTAAATTTTTCTTTAAATATGTAATATATTGTATGTTTGTTTACATGAAACTATATACTTACTCTAGAACGTTCTCGAAGATTTGTTACTTTCTCATACTCTCTCATATCTACTTCTGGCACTTCAAAGTTTTCAAAGTAGACGTGTTGTAATAATTGATCGCATGTCCACCTTTCATCAGGATCTCTGTCTAGGCACTTTTTTAAGAAATCCAACTGAAAAGTAATATTAGTATTAGTAAATATAAGAGATAAAAATATTAATCAGTATAAAAATATGAGATAAAAATATTATCTCAGTCCCTGATGAGGAGCAGCAGCGAGCTCGAAACGTCGGACATCATATTTGGGGTTAGTAGATTTTTGGTGCAGGGGGGCAGTCAGATTGCTTTATTAATAATTTGTTTTTATGTTTAGTTAGTGTTTTTATTTTTTATATTTTATATTTTTATTTTTATAGATTCTTCGGGGGTGATTATAAGTAGGGGCAATCTGATTGCCCATATAATTGTGTACTGTAAGACCGGACTGTAAGACCGATAAAAATATTAATTAATTTAGTTATACTACAGTCGACATAAGTAATATTTTATTAAAATATAAGAGATACTTAAATAATATTTTTTCATTAATATGATAGTAATGATATAATAATAATCAAGACAATTTCGTAATATCTTGTAAAAGATTAAACTAAATTGTCGGATAATATAAAAGTCAAAATAGTTTATTGTAATATAGATTCGATTGAAAATCATGAATATCTCCAGTTTATCGAAAGATAGGAGGGTATGGGGTGAAACCTCAATGTTTTGCGCTATGTAACGTTATTTTCATAAGTAAACATGAGTCAAATTTTTGCTTCAATGCCTTATCAGTTCACATGAATCATAGACATGTCGACACGCACATACTTCTTTGTTTCGTGCAGCAATTTTTTAAAAAATTGATCTATTAAAATGCAAGTACGTTTTTCATAAATTCAACTTTGCACAACGCGCAACCGTATGTAGAATATCATATTTGGAGTATAGTGGGGAAAGTCACTGAAGCAATCAGAGCGTGCTTCTTTAGCATTTGTTTATTTGTTCTATATGTAAATTACGTGTTTTAACGTTTTTAATAGACACAAAACCATCAATATTATGAGTTAGAGAGTATAAAATATTTTTAACAATCGTGTTATTTAATTTAATTTACGTTTTCTTTTATTTTTGTATTTTATATTCCATCGTATCCAATTTTTCTTTTCAAATAAAATTTTGTGTTAATTTAACAACTGCTTCATTATCAAAAACATTCATATAACTTTGTATATTAAATAATTATTGAAAATTTACTATTATATCATTAAAAAAGAAATTAAAGAAGAAAGATTACATAAATATAGCAAAAATCTCCGTGTATGTTGTTTCAGATAGTATATTAATTTTTCCATAGAAGTAATATTTTCCCAGTATTTGGCCACAAAACAAAACTAATTTAACTTTGCTTTTTTGCAAAAATTTATAAAACCTAAAGTAAATTTTAATAAGGTATATTTTGCAAGTTTGTTTCTTTAGTAACAAATAGTAAAGAGATTTGTTATAAAATATTTTTTTGATTTTTTAACCAAACTTGTAAAGTACACACCAAGATAAAAATGAATCCCATTTCTTAAGTATGGAATAGCTGTTTGAATAGAAATAGATGAAAAATGTTTCCAATTTTTTCCTTGTGACGAAACGTTTTTTCTCATTGCTTTTGCCTATTTATTAAAATAAAGTCATTGTTGTCCATCACAATTATCAATTTATAATGTATTTATCTTTATAAAAATTGCTTATATCGAGCAAGTCAAGATCATGAGCGCAAGCGATTAAAACACATAAAAATATTTTTTGCAAATTTGCTTCCGATATTAGAAAAATGTAAATATCTTTAGAAAGATTGTGTCAAAGGCAAAAACAATAAGAATTTTGCGTTAATTATCGGTCCGACTTGATAGGAAATTCATAGTTTAGAGTTTCATAAGCATTGGAAACTGAATTAATAGTATATTATGCAACACGGGCGTAAAAAGCGGTTTTAATTCCCGCGTGCTGATCGCCGTGCCCGAGGGTCTCGCCGATCAGCACAAGGGAAAAAATCGTACGCCCGCGTTGCATACGCTATTTTTGCAACAGTGTGAGTAAAATTTTGTTAAAACATACAAAAATTAAAAATACAAATTAATTGAACGAGGACATCTCCGTAATAAACGAATGTAAGACAATTAGAGTGCGGGTAAAGGGGCGGAGAGCGGGTCCAGGGCAATTAATAGACTATTTTTCATACTCATTTCCAATAACACTGTGGTCATTTTAAATACGTTGATTTCTACTATAGTATCAACCTATAGGTCAAAGATTACTAAAAATTGACTACACAAGGTAACGTACCTGCAAAGTTGAACTCCCCGTTTCCGGTAACGCTGTTTCGAGAGGTGTAAGCGTCTGAGGTGTCGGTAATGTAATACCCGCGAAAAATTCATTTTGCTGGAATATGGCCATGTGCCTAGGAAGTAAATCGCCCAAAGTCCGTCTAATTAAGTAGAGCTGATCAACGTCGGATTTTCCTGGCCAAAGAGCTTCGCCTCTGATTAATTCAGCGTAGACGCAACCGATCGCCCAAACGTCCACCGGCGTTCCGTACTGAGTGTCACCAACCTACATATCATTTGTATTTTTCATTTTATAACACTTAAATTTATTTATTAATTCTCTTAAAATTATGTTTTTCACCCTGGTAAAAAATAAACCAACGAAAATGGTCGTCCAAGTAATTGTTGAGTAATTTTTTGAACTAACGCTTAATAAAAATATTAACCAACCGTATCGGTAAGGTCTAAAAAAAATTTGCAATCAAAGTTTATTAAATTTTTACACTTTCTTACCTATATAATTTAAAATTGATTATAAAATTATGACTATAAAACTATATATATTAACAATTCAATTTAGAAACATATATTTTAACAACTTGATTTGCTTTATAGGTTATGGTTCATTGTAGTGTATATATATAGAAGTATAGTATAAAGTTACACGGCAAATTGTTTGATCATTTGTATTGTTTGTATTTTAAAATTGTGTAGAAGAAAGTTGCTGTATATCCATTTACAAATGGAAAGCAAACGTCACTCCAAAATATACAGACAGAAAAAAAAATTAAAAAAGTTTTACAGAATGTGTCTAACGCTAATAAGTATTTAAATAGTCATCTCCAAATCATTTTTGCGTATGTTAAAATTCTTTATGACGAAGGAGCTTGCAATGGGATACGCAGTAACAAGGAGATCGAGGGATAAAGAAAATCCAAAGGATCGACTGCAGTCCTCACAGTTTTATAAACTTATGGAAAGTAAGCGAAAGTAAGCGATACTTGCACCATTATTTTAGTGTAAAATATAAATAATTAGGTAATAATGAAGTGTTAGAAAAACTTCTTTTTTTAACAGTTGTGGTAACTGCTGCGAGGGAAGAAAAAAAGCTACCTACAACAGAGAAGGATTCGATAGCGTGCTTAAGTGACGTGCTTTCTAACGTCAAATTTATTTTATCTATTAGCTTGCGAGCTGTATATACATTCCTTATGTATGCTTATTTTTTAATAAAATTTAAAATAATAAAAACTCAAGGTCAATCGTATCAATCTGTAAATTTGATTTACCTCAAAATTTGAAAGATATTAATAAATTATGCAATTCCTAAATACTTTTTATAAATAATTTACGCATTATTTAATAAATACTTTTTAAAAATAATTTATTTACTTTTAATAAAAATAATAATTGTCAGATAATTAAAGAAAATAAATAATTATGTACAAAAATTAAATTTAACCAACAGTTAACCAACGGAGCCGTTTATAATGTGACGGAATAAGCCGTGTCATTTGATAAATGTTGGTGAACCCGTTGGTCAACACCTCCAATTTTCGTCAACTGATGCCTAATTGTTGTCTTATGTTTTTACCAGGGCACTTTAAAAATTAATTTTATTCTAACTGCGGTCTATTTTACTAATGTATTGTAACGTTATCACAATAATGTATAGATTGCGATTTTTAAAAATGAACGATAACAAAAAATCGCACCAGTAATTCCGGAGCTCTGTACCATCGTGTAGCAACGTATTCAGTGTAGTTTTCACCGGGACTGAGCATCCTCGCGAATCCAAAATCACAAAGTTTGACCACTCCGTCATCGTTTATGAGTATATTTTCAGGCTTGACATCACGATGTACACATCCTAATCGGTGACAATAAGCTACTCCTTGCAATATCTGCCAAGTAACTCGCTTCGTTACAGGTTCGGGACAGCCTTGGGGATACCTTTCCATCTCGTTTAAAAGTGTGCGTTCGCAATATTCGAACACAAGGTGTAGTTTTCGCTTTCGTCTAAAGACTTCCAGTAGATTTACTAGGTTTGGATGTTTCAAATTCTGTAAAATATAAATTTTTGTATTAAATATCAGTAAATTATTATTACACTATTTACTTGCAAAATAATAAGTAAACATTGCCGCATAAAAGTCTTGGTTCACTAAAATAAAATATTTAATGTTATATGATTGCTTGGTTATATAAAAACTTTTATAACTTCCTTAACCATTATGCTCGATAGAATTTAAAAAGAAATAATTAAAAACTCTGAGAAAACTTCTCTGAGAAAATATTCTCTGTACGAAATTTTAATATATACACCATTGTCAGTACAGACAATTTTAAAGTACATCATAATTTCAACTTTTTTGTTTTAATCTTTTATTTATTAAGTTAAAATAAAAAAATTCGTAAATAGCTTTTAATTATAGGTTAATCGAAAGCTTTTTGAATAATTATTTTTCAAATTATATATACAAAAAGTTTTTGAAGCATTATTTGGATGAAAGATATTAAATTTCGAATTTGGTTCAATCTTCACTTCGTTGAACCCAAAGTTATGAGCAGTAGTGTAATATTGTATTGCTTCATTCGTAAAATTGATTGCCTAAGATCGATGATAAAATAAGTAAACCTACACAAAAACTATCGTGAAACGACAAATTGATCGACAGAACGCAGAGTTACATTTGCAATCTAAATCCAAAAAATCATGAAGCTATACAATTAAACGAATACTTTTGATTATCACGTTGTATCGATGTAAAAAAAATATATTCGAATAATACATGTTAATGCAAATTCAATCAATTCCAAGGTCAAAGAAACTGCAAACCTTGCTAATAAAAATCGCTAATACATTTCCCTACATTAAACATTCGCTGTAATTTACATTATATTTTATTGGATTTAAATTTGTGTACTTAAGAAGTATAATATTTGAATTTTAATTTGTTTGTTATTATATTATATTGATCTCAATTTATTATCTATTTATTGATAGTGATTACGAGTAAAACATTTGTTAATAAGTGTATAAGATTAATTCATAAACTATTATTGCACAGCGAAGGAGCAAATACTTACTATCAGATAATAACAATAGTTATCTACTATCATATTTTATTCTAAAACAGTTGTATACTCAAAGTTAAATAATATTACATTAATCATATAATTAAGGGGGTTGCATACCTAATTTCTAATGTCCAAGCAAAACATGATAGTTTTTTACATTTTTTAACAAAATGTACTATTTCATGCAAAACCCAATTACAGAGACGCTAGCTTATTGGATAATTTATCTTTCTACAAAGTTTCAGTTGTACATATTAAACATTATTCGCATTATTTAGTTCTTTTAAAAATAGTAAAAAGAAACTTATTTTAGCCGGTCCGTGTAACAATAAAATATGCCACCTCGTCAATCCAGTTATTTAAACTAAAGACAATAAATTATTAATAAAGATATTAACGGGATATACTCTTTTATGCAAAATGATGTAAGTGATCTTAAAAGAAATTTTTATCACGAGAGGTCAGGTTCAAGATTTCTCGCGAGCCTGGTAATCGATACTCTTCTGAGGTATCCTTTTTTTTCTTCTCGATATATGTATATGGATTTGAATAATTTCGTTCACGCGAACGATGCATTCTTTAAAAGCGAACAAAGGAAGATCCTTGGGAAAGTCATCGAGGCACACGCGAGGTGACGTACGATTGCAAATGCATACGTCGGAAGTGACGAGGCTTATAAGAGAGATTTTCTATTTGATTCTTAAAACACGCGACTCAATGGCTTAAACGCACAGAAGATCCGACTTGTTTTGATCGGCGAATGCGGTCATTTAAGTATTTTTGTCTACTGTTTAACTAATCTCAACTCCTTAAAGGAATGTTTCTGTACGAAAATACATTTATAGATTTTCGTGATCCAAGTGTGTTAGACCTATATACGACGAGTGCAATTTTATTTACATAATACACGTGTTCCAATTATTCGACCAATGTTTTTGACTGTCTTTTGACAATTATAAATGTTTTTGGTATGCAAAGTTTACCAGATGTATTATAATAGATACGAGCTTTGAAATACATTTTGTAAACTAATAAAAATAGAAGTTATCTTATATAATTTGACATTAATGTAACTATTTAATATTACTTTCAATCTTTATATATAACTTTTTGTTAGCTATATTAAAATAAGATAATTATACCTAAACATTAATTCACAGTTTAATGTTATATCCAAAATCACAGAATTTCCATAAAAGTCAAAGAATAATATCTAATTGTTTTTATTAATACTAATTGTTCAATTTTAAATATTTGAAAATTATGTGCTTAATTAGTCAAGGTATTCAACTTATAAATATATGTAAACCTCGTGTAAACCTCATTCAAAACAAACTAGAGCCTAAATATTTATTACGACTTTATAGTTCCTTATAAAGGTATAGTAGAATAGTTATACACGAAGAGAAATATGCTTTATAAAAAAAAGTAACTGAATGTTTTGGAAAAAATTCTGAAACAAAACACGCACTTAGTTGTTGTTCCAAGGTATCTACCAAAAATTATTATTAAACACGATAAAATTTTTAATGAAATTCTCACTTTATTCAAGTGTCTATGCGTGTGCGTGTGTGTAAGTATTTAGTTTAATCGGTTCACATTCCAAGACTCGACTCACATTAACGGGGTGGCAATACCTGATTGTTAACGACCCGGTGAAATAGGTTAATTATAACATTAATTTAAAGAAATAAATTATTTTTTTATTGTTTTAAACGTGCCGCGTGATTAAATACTTTCAATTATCTTTATTATTAATTCCATATGTATTTAAGCGTAATTGAAAATTCATTCTTATATAAATTACCTGTACTACAAATAATCAGATTTATTATAATTTATGTTTCAAACTTAGAATATTCATTTTGTAAAGTTTTAAGCACCTTAAGATAGATATATAATTCATATGGATAATATTTAATTAATTTATTTATGTATATTATAATGAAAAAGAGACAATTGTTTATTGTATTTAAATATAAATCATTCTTGAAAATTTAGCACGATTTTGTTTCATTGCCAGCTAAAATTTCAAATTCAAAATGTTATAAGTAATGTAAATGCAAATTACAGTTGCTCAATTTTCGTTAAGAGTCATAATGTTCTATTTTATGTATATGTAATTTGTGTAGTATTATGAATTTTAATGAAATTTAAATATTCTGATATATAACTGTAGAAAATTATCCATTATTAATGTCTAATTTTATTATGCTAATACAAACTTTCTTTGTAGTTCAATATTTCAGTCAAACGGTTGTGCCTTTTATTTATGTTTATCATGTATCATAATTTGAAAACAATATCATTGTAACGTTATGATCATTACATATTTATCAAACATTAACGATATAAAAATTTTATCAAATAATTCTTTCAATTTCGTAGTAATTAAAACAATAATTACATTCGGTTAATCATAAATATTGGACTGTAATACGTACTATAGACTAAAAATTATCTTAAACATGTAAGCATTAAGTCTCTTAGTAATTTAAATTTTATACAACACCTAAAAGATAAAAAAAATGATTATCTACCGTAACATTGAATTGCAGCATTAAAGTGTAACATTTGACTGTAGTATATATTATAGTATATAAGATAAGAAGAATTTTATAAACCCATCATGCAATAATCGTAACAATCACATAAAGATTTATTAAAAGAATAATTAGATATTTCAATTGTAATTTTATTTATATAATTGTTTATCATTTATAGTACATTACACTTGTAGTATATTATACTTAACGGTGTATTAATATATATAAAATTCCTAGTATTTTTAAATTACATTTTAATCGATTTCCGTTAACAACGAAATCACTGATAATAGCACCGCTAGATTTTAAAAGAAATCGTAACACGAATCTAAAAAATTTCTTTTTGACATAATCGAGCGCAATTCTTAATAATACACCTATACAAAAAAAATTTACATAAAATTATATACTATCGTGCCCGTACAAAGTACAAAGGGTTAAATACAACTCGAAAGCTCAAACGAAATCATCGATCTACCATTGTACGTATAATTCTTGAAATCGCGTAAATGTATCTTATCTCGAGAAAAGAAAAAACAGCGAAAGAAAATTTAGTAGAATCCTCGGTATAGAAAAAGATCCTAATAATAAAGCGGTGTTGATGGTGAGTAACACCTAGGAGAATTACAAATCGGATAAGAGTGGGCGCGAGGCAGGGTAAGATATTGACCGAGGCCGTATTGACCAGTGGGCAGCGTCTCGCAGACGCTTGGTGGTGTATACACACGCGATTCCGCTTATTACGGGGGCGCGAGTTACCTTTCGATTTTTCTAGCATGCATGTTTCAAACGACGCCTCGCGGCCTCGGGTTTTCCTGCACGCGCAACCCACCGAAAAAAGAAAATAAAATACGAAGGAGATCGACAATGTGGATCGTTCTCGTGCGCGAATCGTTCTAAAGAACATTTTCTTTTTAACTGTACGTTATTTCTTGTTTCGAGCAGCATCTATTACTATTAGTGTTAGTACCATTTATTTAATTAAAATTTTTGAGATAACGTTTATTTCTTGAATATTTTATTTACCAACCATCCCGCTGTATATCTGTGATTTGAGCATAGATCTTTTTTGTGATAGTTCTTACTTGTATTTACTCAAGTTTGTCTATCGCAAAATCTTCGTTTTTTACAGCTTTTCGAAAAGAATAATAAATTGTTTTTTTAAAACTTGTCGGAATAATAAATATTTAAAATCCCCATGTATATTATACATTCTATTATTATATTCTTAAGTATAACATATAATTTTTATTACTTTAAATTAAATTACGGAAATATTTGAAAATTATACCTAACCTTCATATTTTTCTTTCAAGTATATGTACACGTAACGAAAGTGATCTTTAAAAATATCAACTTCTTTATAATTCATTATTATAATAATAGAAATAAACCATACATCTTCTACTATACTTAGCAGCAATTAGAAAAGTATTACTGTACCTACATTGAGTAGTTTGCGTAGTACTATTTCATAGATATTAATCATTTATTATTTTTTACGAAAATTATATTCGATTGTAAAAGACTGAATTTTGTTTATGACTTTGGTCTCACCTTTACTCGATTAAATGAATACATTACCTGAAAAAAAACAATCTACTTTAATGCACCTCTTATTTCCTAGTGAATTACAAATCAAGTTATCTTCATTTTTTTCGTATAATGAATCGATGAATTTTTAACAGCTTCGTGCGGTAGCTCAAATTGACTCAATAAATAAATATAATTTCTCGAATGAAAAAAAAAAATGAGTTAACGAAGTCGTTTTTTCGAACCGTGGCATATTAATTGAAATATATTTTAAGAATGAATAATTTTAATATTTCAAACCCGCGTAAGTAACATTTATGACATTTTAAGAATAAAAATATGCATTTAGTTTATATTTGTATTATAAATGCATACACCTTGGACTAAATAAAATGTTGCAATCACATTTAAATATAAGATATCCAAACTTTTATTAAAACTAATAACATTACATTCGAAAATATAATTATTATTTACGTATAATTTGTAAGTTCGTGGTAAAATAAAAGAGTTAATTTCGGAGGTTAATTAAAACATTTTGATACAATTTAATCGTAATTAGAATTAAGCTCCGAAAAATTGGTTTTTACAAAGCAAGCGATATCAAAATATTCCCGACGCGTCCCGTCGTTCTTAAAAGGCGGAAGTGACCAACGTCGGCAGTAGAGTCCAGCTACGAAGAGTTCGTTAACCTCGGGAGAAAGCAAACTGCTCGAAACGATCTATATATCGCGGGGTTGTCCTAACGACTGACCGCCTCGCTCGTACAATACGTAGCAGTGACTATATATACTCCTCGTATATTATTTCATTTAAAGCACAACTTTCTTAGCGCCTCGGCCAACATTTTACTATCGTTTGATTTTTTTTCAATTGCATGCAAAACTAAAGATTTTATTTATTTCTTCATTAATTAAGCACGCCTAAGTGGGACTTTAAGGGCTATTTAGGTCTCTAAACTTGATTATGTCATCAAAATGAAAATTCAAAATGATGAAAATCATATAGCGGATATTATACCGGGTGTTTTTTTTTAAACTGTCCACCTAAATATTTCAGAAACCGCGGCGCAAATTCCGGCACTCGAAAGGTTAAATAATAACAATTGATTCAAACAGAGTCGGTTGATAATCAACTGGTGTTATTTTCGTTCTTTCGGAGCTACTGTATAAGTAACTTAAAATATGTAACTTTCGTCGATACGAATGTTCTCAAGAAAATTATACTTGGACGGGCGGAACGCGAATAATATTGTGAGAAACGCGAAAAGAAATATGAACGAAAAGATTATTTTAACGCAATTATTTAAGTTTACTATGTTATAGTAAATTAGTACCTTAAGAATAATTACGCGTATGAAATAGTTGATTTAAATAATTTTATAGTGTTCGTTATACTTAAAAAAGTACCTATTTACTCTCTAAATTCGTTAGAGTGAAAAAGTCATTGTAAGCTTCTACCAAAGCTGAGTTACACTGCTACATTTTGTTGAGGGACAATTTTATTCTAATTAAGTAATTTTCTACCCGAAGAAGAAAATTGATGTTAAATTTAGTTTTCAAGTGTATTTTGTAACTTGATTAGAATGAATATCTATCTCGATTACCGATTCATTCCATTTATTTTTGAAAAAAATAATTTTACGTGAAGAAAGAAATTGTTATAAAAATGACTAAGTCGTTGAGTAATCAAAAAACAGACTTGAGAAATGATAAAACTTACTTCGTTGTATGGTAAAATTTACTACATATATGTTGAATTTTACTATAAATGTTACGTTATAATTTTTATTACTCGTCAAATAAGTCCCTGAATTACTTAACGACATAATCGTTTTTATTACAAACTTTTTTTGAAGAAATTTAGAGAATATAATATGTAATAGGTAAATAAATAAAACTAACCTTGAGTAACCTAATCTCCCTGAGGGCGATTTTTCTAATGAGAGGATCATCCTCGGTCTGTTGAAATTTTTTGACGGCTACTATTCGCCCGGTCTGTCGATCCCTGCATTGGAAGACGACGCCGTAGCTGCCCTCGCCTAGCCGACCCATCCGTTCGTACCGCTCCATAGTCTTACTTGGCGCCCGCGACCTGCACCCACAATAATTTTACAACAAATTTATTTATCTTTGTCTAATTAGTCTGTCGCTATAATTGAAATTCGTTGTTGTCATCGTTGAAACACGAAAAATATCACTAGAAAATTACTGTACTCCAGGTATATACAATATTTGAGCGTCGTCCATCCTGAATTTATGAGTGATACATAAATAATTGTAGTTTTCTATTTATCGACATTTTTATTATCGTGAACTGATATTACAAAATACCGTAAACACATGTATTCTCAATTATTTGAAAGTATAAACGATTATTTACGAGCTGGTAAAATCACGAACAAAGTAAACATCGCAATTGCATTTCGGCGTATATAGCGTGTGTACGTTACATTAATTTAGTAAATTAATAATAACATAGTTATTGTCTATACGATTTATTTGAATTATAAAAAGGAATCGAATACTTTTTGAATAAAACGGTTATTGTTTTTAGTCCATTTACAAAAACTCTGCAATCGCCAGATTATTAATTTATTACAATTAAATAAAATTAGTATAAAATTAGAATGATAAGGAAAACATAACTTCTCTCTATGTAAAACTGATCATTATAAAAATTTTTGAAAATATTTACCGAACCAAGTTTACAAACACCATTAAGTTTCGTTTAGTAACGTTTGTACTCACAATTTACTTTTAAATATCTAAGTATGCCAATAATTGTATAAGGATAAATAAAATAGTCAATAAAATCGAATGAAATAGATAAATACGGGTGGAAGTGTGTTATTATTAGGAACATACTTCCTATACTTGGAGAGGCATGGAAGAGTAAACTGTTGGGTGAAAAGCATGCTCGCCGTACGGTGGCTAGCAGCCAAACTGACTACCCGATGCGGCTCGCCATTGACCAAGGGTCAAGCTCCCGCTATGCAGTTACGAGACTTTCTTACCCGAGTGACCTGCGCACGAGCCTTACCATCTGCATCTTAAGACTTATGTCGTGCACCACCCTTGTGTGTCTTATCGATAGAAATTCAACCCTCCTCCTTTTCCTTTGGCCTTTCTAACACTGCGTTTACTCACACGATATCACTCGACCATCTCGTCTATTCGCTTTGAATATTTTTCGGTTGCGCGATTAATATGAAATTACACCGAAAGAAAAGTCTTCTAGAAATTGTTGAACACTCTAATAAAGAGTGCTTAACTGGCTTATTAACGGGATGTAAAGTCAAATTTACCGACCGAGTAGTGAGAATATCAAGAGAGAATAACTACTGTAATTAAGGGGATGGACTCAGAAATGGTCGTTTTTTACTTTTTTTTTATAAACAAGCGAATAAATTATGCATGTTTTAAATAATATACCCAAATTTAAAATTTTTAATTTTTTTTTCCAGATTTTTAAACCGATAACTTTATTACGATGTTTGAGTTGAAAGTTTATGTCTTTTTCAGCTAATAATTACCGACCAAAAATTGTTTACTCAATTATTATTAAAAAATGATTTTTTCTTAAAAAAAAAATGAATATGTCAAGCTATCTCTTATGTTTTAAGCTATCCCTATGAATTTTTTCAGATTTTTAATTCAAAATTTCAGATACAACTTTTGAGTTAAAAGGTGCAGATTCCTGTAATTTGGGTCCGACATCCTGTTAAACAATTATTTTAATTAAACAAATATGGTAAATTATGAAAAGCCGAGACTCGAATTCCCTTCGTTTCAGTACTATCTAACACTAAATTCCATGCAAAAATATTAATGCTTTCAATATGCCATTGGAAGGAAATTTTACTCTTATATCTGTGACAGAAAATTAAAAGACAAGAATGTCTTAATATATTATAATTTATCATATTTATTAAATTATTAAACTAGAATAAACTCGGTCAAAAAAATAATGACTTTAATGCGTGTGCCATTATAGTCAATATTTATCATCCTTACCTTACTAACAAACGCGATAATTCGTAATAAATTTGTAAATAAAAATGTATGTCGAAAAATAGGAGAGTTTCTTAATCGTCGCCTCCGAATAAAAACATTCTAACTCAAAAATCGCTTGGAGAACACGTTAATTCAGAATTTGCTTGGAGAACACGTTAACTCAGAAATCGCTTGGAGAACACTTTAATTCACACGATGATTTTTGTCGCCTCGATTTAAGTTGGCACCACTGCCATTTTTTAACATTTCATGAATAAATAAAAAAACTAATTTTAATATATTACAACTTATTACTGTCTGATTTATTATATTGTCGAATAATAGCACTTTCGTATATGCATATACGTATTTCTTTTCAATTTCTGTAAGCGCTCTTATTATACACTAATGCGTTCTGCTAAAAAAAGTTGAAAAATTCTTTAAAAATTTAAGAAAATAGTGGAAATAAGTATTTTTTGATAACTTTATGAAAGCGATATAAGTATATACGGACTTTCCATAAATGTGTAAAAGTACAAAAATCATTTCTACATAAAAACGTAGTACAAATATTTGAAAGAATTGTTACTGGGATGCGTTTGTACTTTACTTTTATGAAATTGCATTATTTCATAATTATATTGTTTTTAATATTCTAATTAAAAAATTTGCCATGTATAGTTTTTGCGATTATCTGAAAAATATACATACACACACCATAAATAATCTATATATTATAAAGTGTACTTTTCATTGCAAGGGTGAATAAAGTTGAACTCTCTCCCATGTTAAAAATGTTAAAAAATTTTGGCAGTGGTGCCAACTTAAATCGAACCGACAAAAATCATCGTGTGAATTAACGTGTTCTCCAAGCGAATTTTGAGTTGAAGTCTTCTCCAAGTGATTTTTGAGTTAATGTGTTCTTCAAGCGAATTCTGAGTTAACGTGTTTTCCAAGCGATTTTTGAGTTATAATAATTTTATTATAATTATAAAAAGCAACGTAATAATCTAACTGGGTGCTGAATTAAAAATTAAAATATTAAGGGGATGTCGGATCCTAAAAAGGGTATATTTTAATGTAAAATAAGTTATTATTTTCAAAAATCTGGCAATGTCAGACTCTTGTATTTGCTTTAGACAATATGAATGATTTCTTTTAGATTTTTAAATTGTTAATTTCAATATAATTTTTGTGTTGGAAATAGTGTTTATTAAATTACCGACCAAATCTTGTTTATTTAAAATTATTGAAAAAAAATTTTTTTTTTCGGAAAAGTCGCAACGCCAAGCCCTGTATTATGTTTTAAAGTATTTTTATAAATTTTTTAAGATTCTTATTTCCATATTTTGAATATAATTCTTGAGTTGGAAGATAGATCCCTGCAATCTGGGTCCGACAGGCCCTTAATAAGTTTTCGTGAAAAGTTACTAAACATTTGAATCTAACTTCAAGAGTATGAACAAGCTTGACATTATTGCTGAGGGATTTCTCATTAATATTTTAGTCTGAACTTCAGCAAACTGTTAGGTTTTGGATAAACAAAAGCGCCTCATCTCTTACTTATTGGTATAATTTTTAATAATCAGTCTACGAAAATTGAGTATAATTCAGTTAGTATATCTTTTAGATCAGGCTTAGATTCAATCATTTTAACGTTTTAAATACAAATTTTAATACATCGGTAAAATACTGTAAAACTTAATATTATTATTAACGGCACGTAATAGTCAAATTGTTACCGATCAAGTCAATCGAGACGAAGAAACTATTCTAGCTAAATCAATATGGTAAATTATGAAAAAAAGGTTCGGTATTATATTTCACTGAGATAAATTTCAATGAAAAATATTGATGCATTCAAAAACAGCATTGGGAGGAAATTTGCCGGTTAAATATGTGATAGAAAAGTCAAGATTCTTTTCAACGCAATGTTTGAATACCTTAAGAGGATGTGATACTCAATATTGACCGACCGAGTCAATAGAGATGAAAACAATATACTGGTTAAATAGATAAAACAAATTGTACAAAATAAAGACATCAATGCCCTTCCTTTAACTATTATCTATCACTGTGTAAAATTTCAAAGAAAAATAATTGTTGTGTTAGAAAATGGCATTGGAAGGAAATTTACCAGATCGCAACATTGAAGTAGACAAAAAGTCAAATTTCCTTCCAATGCCATTTTCTAACACAACATTTTTTTTTGAAATTTCACATAATGATAGATAATAATTAGAAGAAGGGCAATAATGTCTTTATTTTGCAAAATTTGTTTTATTTATTTAACCAGAATAATTTTTTATCTCTATTGACTCGGTGGGTAAATATTAAGTAAATCATCCCCTTAAGGGGTGACTTGTCCGATGGATTACCGACCAAGCCAGAAAAGGTAATTATTATATTTATTTTAAAATATACGCAATTTTATGCAAAACCCGAATACAGAAGCACTAAATCATTCAATATTAAGTCATTCTACAAAGTTCCAGGACAATACAACAGACACCTTAAAAAATTTCTGCACCGAAAAATCACGGAGAATCGTACATTTTCAGTGCAGAAATTTTTTAAGGTGTCTTTGTTGTATTGACTTAAAACTTTGTAGAATGACTTATTATTTAATTATCTAGTGCTTTAGTATTCGTATTTTACATAAAATTCCGCATTTTTTAAATAAATGGAATAATTATCTTCTTTTGCTCAGTCGGTAACCTACCGGGTATGCCAGTCCTTAATAGGTAATACTGAAAAGAAGGACAAGTATATCTTGATATTTTATAATTTACCATATTTAATAAATTAAGATAGGTTTTTGGACTCTATATTGACCCGGGCGGTAACAATTGAGTATGACATCCTTAACAAAGGAAGCACATTACTAATAAATTCAATGATAGAAACAATAACAATTATTTACAAAAAATATATGACTACTGTATACTTTAAATAAGCCATACCTATTATTTATACACTAAGCATGTATAAAATACAAAGTTGGGCATTTCAGTATTTAATTCTTTCAAATATATGCCCAAATAAAATTGCATTTGAAATACAGTAATTATACACATATTTTAAATAATCTATGTTAAATACTGTATTTAAAATATAGTATTCATTCTCTTTGCTCATCACCCCGTATACCCATTAAACGGGATTTTACAGGAACACCCCTACCACCTATGTGTGGGGGTGAAAACATTCCAATTTTTCCCATCCCGGTCCCCACCGTCTCGCATTCGCCCGGGGTTATGCCCGTGAGAAAGGGAAAACCTTGTAGGAAAACCTTCCCCGAGACGGCCGGTGTATTGAAACATTCTGTTTAGATGTTCAGGTCACCTTGCGTAGGCCCAAACACCGAAACCGAATGTTCCACACCTTCCGCTCACGTTGTCAAGTGTGGAAAAACACCTAACCGATCCCGAAAGCCGCACAAGAAATGTCAGCCATCCAAGTGCCAACCGCACTCAGTGCTGCTTAACTTTCGTGATCGGCCGAGGTGCGTCTCCGCCACTCCGCCACCGTGTCGGTTATTTAAATATAGTATTTAAAATACATTTGTAGTTAAAAAAAATTTGAATATTTTTTTGAATTGCATAAAATTTATTCTAAAATTTTATATTACAACTTATTACTGTCTGATTTATTATATTGTCGAATAATACACTTTCGTATATGCATATACGTATTTCTTTTCAATTTCTGTAAGCGCTCTTATTATACACTAATGCGTTCTGCTAAAAAAAGTTGAAAAATTCTTTAAAAATTTAAGAAAATAGTGGAAATAAGTATTTTTTGATAACTTTATGAAAGCGATATAAGTATATACGGACTTTCCATAAATGTGTAAAAGTACAAAAATCATTTCTACATAAAAACGTAGAACAACTATTTGAAAGAATTGTTACTGGGATGCGTTTGTACTTTACTTTTATGAAATTGCATTATTTCATAATTATATTGTTTTTAATATTCTAATTAAAAATTTGCCATGTATAGTTTTTGCGATTATCTGAAAAATATACATACACACACCATAAATAATCTATATATTATAAAGTGTACTTTTCATTGCAAGGGTGAATAAAGTTGAACTCCTCTCCCATGTTAAAATGTTAAAAAATTTTGGCAGTGGTGCCAACTTAAATCGAACCGACACAAATCATCGTGTGAATTAACGTGTTCTCCAAGCGAATTTGAGTTGAAGTCTTCTCCAAGTGATTTTGAGTTAATGTGTTCTTCAAGCGAATTCTGAGTTAACGTGTTTTCCAAGCGATTTTTGAGTTATAATAATTTTATTATAATTATAAAAAGCAACGTAATAATCTAACTGGGTGCTGAATTAAAAATTAAAATATTAAGGGATGTCGGATCCTAAAAAGGGTATATTTTAATGTAAAATAAGTTATTATTTTCAAAAATCTGGCAATGTCAGACTCTTGTATTTGCTTTAGACAATATGAATGATTTCTTTTAGATTTTTAAATTGTTAATTTCAATATAATTTTTGTGTTGGAAATAGTGTTTATTAAATTACCGACCAAATCTTGTTTATTTAAAATTATTGAAAAAAAATTTTTTTTTTCGGAAAAGTCGCAACGCCAAGCCCTGTATTATGTTTTAAAGTATTTTTATAATTTTTTAAGATTCTTATTTCCATATTTTGAATATAATTCTTGAGTTGGAAGATAGATCCCTGCAATCTGGGTCCGACAGGCCCTTAATAAGTTTTCGTGAAAAGTACTAAACATTTGAATCTAACTTCAAGAGTATGAACAAGCTTGACATATTGCTGAGGGATTTCTCATTAATATTTTAGTCTGAACTTCAGCAAACTGTTAGGTTTTGGATAAACAAAAGCGCCTCATCTCTTACTTATTGGTATAATTTTTAATAATCAGTCTACGAAAATTGAGTATAATTCAGTTAGTATATCTTTTAGATCAGGCTTAGATTCAATCATTTTAACGTTTTAAATACAAATTTTAATACATCGGTAAAATACTGTAAAACTTAATATTATTATTAACGGCACGTAATAGTCAAATTGTTACCGATCAAGTCAATCGAGACGAAGAAACTATTCTAGCTAAATCAATATGGTAAATTATGAAAAAAAGGTTCGGTATTATATTTCACTGAGATAAATTTCAATGAAAAATATTGATGCATTCAAAAACAGCATTGGGAGGAAATTTGCCGGTTAAATATGTGATAGAAAAGTCAAGATTCTTTTCAACGCAATGTTTGAATACCTTAAGAGGATGTGATACTCAATATTGACCGACCGAGTCAATAGAGATGAAAACAATATACTGGTTAAATAGATAAAACAAATTGTACAAAATAAAGACATCAATGCCCTTCCTTTAACTATTATCTATCACTGTGTAAAATTTCAAAGAAAAATAATTGTTGTGTTAGAAAATGGCATTGGAAGGAAATTTACCAGATCGCAACATTGAAGTAGACAAAAAGTCAAATTTCCTTCCAATGCCATTTTCTAACACAACATTTTTTTTTTGAAATTTCACATAATGATAGATAATAATTAGAAGAAGGGCAATAATGTCTTTATTTTGCAAAATTTGTTTTATTTATTTAACCAGAATAATTTTTTTATCTCTATTGACTCGGTGGGTAAATATTAAGTAAATCATCCCCTTAAGGGGTGACTTGTCCGATGGATTACCGACCAAGCCAGAAAAGGTAATTATTATATTTATTTTAAAATATACGCAATTTTATGCAAAACCCGAATACAGAAGCACTAAATCATTCAATATTAAGTCATTCTACAAAGTTCCAGGACAATACAACAGACACCTTAAAAAATTTCTGCACCGAAAAATCACGGAGAATCGTACATTTTCAGTGCAGAAATTTTTTAAGGTGTCTTTGTTGTATTGACTTAAAACTTTGTAGAATGACTTATTATTTAATTATCTAGTGCTTTAGTATTCGTATTTTACATAAAATTCCGCATTTTTTAAATAAATGGAATAATTATCTTCTTTTGCTCAGTCGGTAACCTACCGGGTATGCCAGTCCTTAATAGGTAATACTGAAAAGAAGGACAAGTATATCTTGATATTTTATAATTTACCATATTTAATAAATTAAGATAGGTTTTTGGACTCTATATTGACCCGGGCGGTAACAATTGAGTATGACATCCTTAACAAAGGAAGCACATTACTAATAAATTCAATGATAGAAACAATAACAATTATTTACAAAAAATATATGACTACTGTATACTTTAAATAAGCCATACCTATTATTTATACACTAAGCATGTATAAAATACAAAGTTGGGCATTTCAGTATTTAATTCTTTCAAATATATGCCCAAATAAAATTGCATTTGAAATACAGTAATTATACACATATTTTAAATAATCTATGTTAAATACTGTATTTAAAATATAGTATCATTCTCTTTGCTCATCACCCCGTATACCCATTAAACGGGATTTTACAGGAACACCCCTACCACCTATGTGTGGGGGTGAAAACATTCCAATTTTTCCCATCCCGGTCCCCACCGTCTCGCATTCGCCCGGGGTTATGCCCGTGAGAAAGGGAAAACCTTGTAGGAAAACCTTCCCCGAGACGGCCGGTGTATTGAAACATTCTGTTTAGATGTTCAGGTCACCTTGCGTAGGCCCAAACACCGAAACCGAATGTTCCACACCTTCCGCTCACGTTGTCAAGTGTGGAAAAACACCTAACCGATCCCGAAAGCCGCACAAGAAATGTCAGCCATCCAAGTGCCAACCGCACTCAGTGCTGCTTAACTTTCGTGATCGGCCGAGGTGCGTCTCCGCCACTCCGCCACCGTGTCGGTTATTTAAAATATAGTATTTAAAATACATTTGTAGTTAAAAAAAATTTGAATATTTTTTTGAATTGCATAAAATTTATTCTAAAATTTTATATATTACAAGTTTAGTCTAATAAATAATATTTCAAATACTTATTTCGAATACTTTTTGGGAAGGTTTTAAATTTACTTATAGGTCGCCAATCGCTTTAATATCACATTTCTGTGCTTATATTTGAATTTATATAAAATTTTTAAAAAGTATTCGACGAAAGCTTGCAGAATACTTGCCCACCTCTGATTAGAATGAACATGCAAAAGATTTTATAATAAATTTTATGCAATTAACAAAAAGTATTTAAATTTTTTTAAAAATACATTTGTATTTAATACTAATGTATTTTAAGTAACTTTATAATTAAAATACAAATATTTTAAATACTGTATTTATAAATTAATATTTTCAAAAAAAGTATTTTATATACATGTATTTAAAAAAGTAGTTTTTTAGTACATATTTTGGCATAAAGTAATTACCTTTTTTTGTAAGTACTTTAGTATTAAAATACGTATTTAAATACAAAATACTATAAAATTTTGCGAATCTCTGATAAAATATAATTAAAATTTTACAATTATCTCGCATTTAAATTCCATCAAATATGTAGGTTAAGAAATTAACTGCAACCCACTTACAATTTATGAATGTTTATGTAACTTTAAGGTGAAAAAGTGTATAATTGATGATGCAAGAAAAAGTTTAATCAACAGTCATGTCAAATAAATATTAATTATAAAGTTTACTAGTTTGTGGATAGTATTACGCCAAGTCTAATTAATTTTTATTCTTTATTAAATATTTAGAGCAAAACACAGAAGTGATATAGATATTGAAACATCGAGTTACAAGTACCTTGTTAAATGCTGTACGTATAATATATCCACTATACGTACTTACAAGCGTAACCTTCCCAATTTATTTTTAGAGAAAAGGCGAGGAATTAAAACTTTCCGATTGTATTATTTTACATTACTATAAGACAATTGCATAATAGATAGCGAATAACATTTTTGTGCAATAAAATTGACGAAATAATCTTCGAACGATGATTAGCATTTCTTTTTACTAAAATGGTGCAAGAGCATGGAAGTTGCATCTAACTTACTATATACTGCTAATTGTTACTACGAATGCTTCAAGAAAGTGTACTTTAGTAGTATTACAACAAATTAGTGTTATAAACGTAAAAACTCAAGGCGCTAAATATTTGATTTGAGGAGAATGCAAACGATTATAAATCATATTATAAATATATTTTATTATATTTCATTGTCAATTAAAGCTTTTAACTTATTGATTTATAAATTAATAATTTTGATGAGTAAATCTATTGAAATAAAATTTCAAACCAAGCTTCGAATTGTATTATTATTAAAGATGTTTGCAGTAATTACGAAAGAAATTGATTTGAAATTGAAGTAAGGAGCTTAAATATTCTACAAATGGTTACAATGTTGACTGTTTGTTATAAAGTTCCAAGGATGAATTTCCTAAACTGTCTACAACTGCTTGTTAAATTTGTTGTAACAACTTGGAATTTTCATTTTGATTACAATGTTCATTAAAAGACCGAGAATCGTAAAACGGAAAAAATCCATCATCATAATTGCTAAAGTAAAGGAGTTCATTGCTGTGTCACTGCTCGTTACTGTCTCTCAATATTATTTGTATTAACTAAAAAATGTAGGTTAAAGCATTTAAAGGTGTAGTATACTTATTTTTTAGAATAAGCAATCTTAAAATAGTTGAAACAGAAATAAATAATTATGCACGATAATATCGAAAATTAGGGCATTGCGTAAAATATGCGCTATATTTACTTTACTCGAATATACAATATTATTCTTATTGTTATACATGTTGTACAGTTAAGACACGTGTAAGTAATATTTTCAAATTTTTAAGATCGAATTGAGCTTCTGCAAAAATTGATTACACGATGTAATAATTACGAATACTAAAACCCTCGTAGAATTTTGAGCATAATTGAAACGGTTTTTAAGCCAGAAAGTGACGAATTAGTATAAAATGCTCAAAATATGATCCTAATATGATCAAATTACAAATTTTGTCTAACCTTAAAGTGCTCAATTTCTACTAGGGAAATTATGCAAGTAATAAGTATAATTTTAGTATTAAAATTATAAAACAATTTATTTATATGTATGTTTCAATTACATACAATTGTCACTGCATTACATTCTATTATATTTTTAGATTTAAGTACGTTACATTGTACTTTACAAAGCACTTTTTACTAGAAAACATTCGTTTCATAAAGAGAAGATAAAATCTATTGACTATTTCTTAGGTAACTTCAAATTCTTAAAATTGCTGGTCAAATTCTTTCACCTGTTGCAAGTTTCATATTTTGCAAATGTGCACTTGACGCAATATCTACTTTGTTTATTCACGATAATGAAATTTCATTCGACAATACTACTAATTTTAGTTTGAAACATTTAAAAGTTAACATGTTCGTATTACAAATAAATCTGTGAAAATTGGGTGTGTAACTAGAAGCTAGATAGATAAATGTAAATACGTACATTAAACGAAACGATTTTAAAATTGCGTTCGATTATTTAAATAAAATGAACGCAACATTAAAAAAAATTTTAAGTTGCTCAAGTTCAATCGCTTTCTCGAATATACATTTAACTAGCTATGTAGAAGGTAGAAATTGAAAATATTTAACAGTCATTTTGTAGGTATGAACAATTATTAAAAAGTATAAAATTGTTAGAGTAAAACTACCGAATTCTTTCTGGGTAATAAATTTTCTCTTCGCACTTTTTGTGGATTTTTAACCTGAACATTTTAAGTTTTTACCAACAGTTGAAACGTAAGAAAAAAGTTAAAAATACCCAATAAGCAGTAACATTATAGTAATTTGTAAGCCGCGTTCAATTCCATAACATGACTTTGACAGTTTCTTTACTCATCGAATAATTTTGTTAGTTTTTATTGAACTTATATATTATTAAAATTTTATTTTATTAAGCGACCGAAAAGGCATAAATATTATCGCACACAAAAACAAGTTTAAAACATTTTAATAATTTATTTAAACTCAAATGATTTTAGTTGCTCGAAACAATGAAAAAAGTTTATAAATTAATATAGACTTATATATCAACTGTTTTGAATTTAACAAATAGTAAACAGTAGCATTACATTTAACAGTAATAATGATATAAGAAAAATGTCTGTTAAACAAATGGAATAACCTATTAAATACCTAATTTATATTTACCGCTTTCAGCATAAATACATTTTTTATTACCGGTGTCTCTATGTATACGTTTTACTATATATGTAAACATTTTCTTGTGAATTCTTAGTGATTTAAAATAAAGTGTAATTTGTAAAAAAATCAATATACTTAATTACATTTAAATAGGGAAGTACCAATTTAGGAAGAAATCAGAAAATAAAATTACTACATCAAAACCTAATTAAGGATTATTTACATAATTTATACAACTTAATGTCACTTGCTGCGATAGGCCATTAAAAATAGGAATATTCTGGTCAATTAATAGATACTCACTTAAGTGACGCCAAAAGATCAATGAATACACAATTTTAATAATATGAAGTATAACACTACGAAGTGTATGCTCATTGTCGTACAATGATTTAATCAAAATTATTAATTTTAATGTCCATATATTACCGAATCAATGTTGCTGACCATTTTCAGTAAATAATTTTCTAATTCAATTGTTTCATTAATAAAATGCAACTGAGAAAATGGTAAATACAAATTCAAAGGATTACCCAGGGCGTGTAAGTAACGATTAAATCGAAATTATTGAAATGAAAGTTAGAGCACAAGTTTAAATTGACGAAATGCTTTTAACAATAAACTAGATTTTCATACATTAATTTGTTATAAAACAAAGCAGTATAAATGTAACGAAAAGTGTGATAAATATTACTCGGAAATAGGTGGTTATTGGGTTTAATGACTGATCCCTAAGTAACAAGAGCAAAGGCTTATTACACTTTATGCCATATTTCATTTATAAAATATGAAAAGCTTTTAAAGTCTTTATACAAAATGATCAATAATCGATCTGATACATATGTATAAAATTTAAATAATTTAGTCAAACACATAGTAAGTTTCATATTTTGCAAATGTGCACTTGACGCAATATCTACTTTGTTTATTCACGATAATGAAATTTCATTCGACAATACTACTAATTTTAGTTTGAAACATTTAAAAGTTAACATGTTCGTATTACAAATAAATCTGTGAAAATTGGGTGTGTAACTAGAAGCTAGATAGATAATGTAAATACGTACATTAAACGAAACGATTTTAAATTGCGTTCGATTATTTAAATAAAATGAACGCAACATTAAAAAAATTTTAAGTTGCTCAAGTTCAATCGCTTTCTCGAATATACATTTAACTAGCTATGTAGAAGGTAGAAATTGAAAATATTTAACAGTCATTTTGTAGGTATGAACAATTATTAAAAAGTATAAAATTGTTAGAGTAAAACTACCGAATTCTTTCTGGGTAATAAATTTTCTCTTCGCACTTTTTGTGGATTTTTTAACCTGAACATTTTAAGTTTTTTACCAACAGTTGAAACGTAAGAAAAAAGTTAAAAATACCCAATAAGCAGTAACATTATAGTAATTTTGTAAGCCGCGTTCAATTCCATAACATGACTTTTGACAGTTTCTTTACTCATCGAATAATTTTGTTAGTTTTTATTGAACTTATATATTATTAAAATTTTATTTTATTAAGCGACCGAAAAGGCATAAATATTATCGCACACAAAAACAAGTTTAAAACATTTTTAATAATTTATTTAAACTCAAATGATTTTAGTTGCTCGAAACAATGAAAAAATTTATAAATTAATATAACTTATATATCAACTGTTTTGAATTTAACAAATAGTAAACAGTAGCATTACATTTAACAGTAATAATGATATAAGAAAAATGTCTGTTAAACAAATGGAATAACCTATTAAATACCTAATTTATATTTACCGCTTTCAGCATAAATACATTTTTTATTACCGGTGTCTCTATGTATACGTTTTACTATATATGTAAACATTTTCTTGTAATTCTTAGTGATTTAAAATAAAGTGTAATTTGTAAAAAAATCAATATACTTAATTACATTTAAATAGGGAAGTACCAATTTAGGAAGAAATCAGAATATAAAATTACTACATCAAAACCTAATTAAGGATTATTTACATAATTTATACAACTTAATGTCACTTGCTGCGATAGGCCATTAAAAATAGGAAATATTCTGGTCAATTAATAGATACTCACTTAAGTGACGCCAAAAGATCAATGAATACACAATTTTAATAATATGAAGTATAACACTACGAAGTGTATGCTCATTGTCGTACAATGATTTAATCAAAATTATTAATTTTAATGTCCATATATTACCGAATCAATGTTGCTGACCATTTTCAGTAAATAATTTTCTAATTCAATTGTTTCATTAATAAAATGCAACTGAGAAAATGGTAAATACAAATTCAAAGGATTACCCAGGCGTGTAAGTAACGATTAAATCGAAATTATTGAAATGAAAGTTAGAGCACAAGTTTAAATTGACGAAATGCTTTTAACAATAAACTAGATTTTCATACATTAATTTGTTATAAACAAAGCAGTATAAATGTAACGAAAAGTGTGATAAATATTACTCGGAAATAGGTGGTTATTGGGTTTAATGACTGATCCCTAAGTAACAAGAGCAAAGGCTTATTACACTTTATGCCATATTTCATTTATAAAATATGAAAAGCTTTTAAAGTCTTTATACAAAATGATCAATAATCGATCTGATACATATGTATAAAATTTAAATAATTTAGTCAAACACATAGTATGTTGCATAATTTAAAACAGAATAGAAGTCTAAGCCTTTGAGAATAATTAAATTTTTATCTTTGCAATTTATTTACATAATTAATGAAGTAAACAATGAAACAAAGTTTTTAATCAATTTAAATATCTTCAATTATAAAAATGACCAACTATTTTACTTAGGAAATTAATCGACATAGGCTATAGCTACACTTGCAACAATCTATACAAAAATTAGTACCAAAATAATATTTCATCCACTTCCGTAATTGTAATGACCAAAGTAACACACGTCAGGTCTACGCGCCAAACTAAAAAAATTATTACATATCCCAAGCAATGATTGAAAAAAAAATTATGTAAAAAATGTGACCAAATGTTTAACGAATTCACAATTAGTGAACTAAAAATTAAAACTATATGGCGGAAATACGTACAACAATTGTAAAATGGCGTTCATTGTGTCGTCTATGTGATGCGTCCTCGTCGGCGCGCATACCGAGCGCTACTACTCACCTAGTCCCTGGGCATAGCTTGCGATCGTATCACCTTAGGCTTGTATATTGACAATCGATATTTTGGCTACGCGCGGCAAGGGTATTCGTTAAGCTCTAACCTGTTGTGCGTACGCTCGCACCTAAACCAATAACACTTGATGAACGTTCTTATTTATTATTTATCAATCTCACTCGATTTATTCCTCTTTTTCTTACTTCGCGTGAGTCAATAAACTTTTTCAATTTTTCTTTTTCATTGATTAACCTGATTACACGAAATTTGTTTATTTTATACAGGTTGCGAAACAAAAATAATTTATTTTTACTTATTTAAAATTAGAAGTAAGTTGATATTTTCATAATATTCTCTTATTTTGCCTAGTAAAGAACAAGTTATTAAATTCTACATAAAATTTTTAGTTTATAATTGACGCGAAAAATTAGTTTTAAATAATAAAAAATATATGTGATAAAAAATAGTTATAGTTATAATTTATTTCTTATTATATTATATATAAGTTCTAGTTACTGTGTTGCATTAGTACACAACAAATGTGCAATTATATCGTGTATTAAGAACCTGTAAAATTTCATAGATTCGTCATAAAACGGTAAGTGAGTATATAGACTCATTTATATCCTACACTTCAAGTTTGCATTAATTTATACAACTTAATGTCACTTGCTGCGATAGGCCATTAAAAATAGGAAATATTCTGGTCAATTAATAGATACTCACTTAAGTGACGCCAAAAGATCAATGAATACACAATTTTAATAATATGAAGTATAACACTACGAAGTGTATGCTCATTGTCGTACAATGATTTAATCAAAATTATTAATTTTAATGTCCATATATTACCGAATCAATGTTGCTGACCATTTTCAGTAAATAATTTTCTAATTCAATTGTTTCATTAATAAAATGCAACTGAGAAAATGGTAAATACAAATTCAAAGGATTACCCAGGCGTGTAAGTAACGATTAAATCGAAATTATTGAAATGAAAGTTAGAGCACAAGTTTAAATTGACGAAATGCTTTTAACAATAAACTAGATTTTCATACATTAATTTGTTATAAACAAAGCAGTATAAATGTAACGAAAAGTGTGATAAATATTACGTTCGGAAATAGGGGTGGTTATTGGGTTTAATGACTGATCCCTAAGTAACAAGAGCAAAGGCTTATTACACTTTATGCCTATTTCATTTATAAAATATGAAAAGCTTTTAAAGTCTTTATACAAAATGATCAATAATCGATCTGATACATATGTATAAAATTTAAATAATTTAGTCAAACACATAGTATGTTGCATAATTTAAAACAGAATAGAAGTCTAAGCCTTTGAGATAATTAAATTTTTAATCTTTGCAATTAGTTACATAATTAATGAAGTAACAATGAAACAAAGTTTTAATCAATTTAAATATCTTTCAAATTATAAAAATGACCAACTATTGTTACTTAGGAAATTAATCGACATAGGCTATAGCTACACTTGCAACAATCTATACAAAAATTAGTACCAAAATAATATTTCATCCACTTCCGTAATTGTAATGACCAAAGTAACACACGTCAGGTCTACGCGCCAAACTAAAAAAATTATTACATATCCCAAGCATGATTGAAAAAAAAATTAGTAAAAAATGTGACCAAATGTTTACGAATTCACAATTAGTTGACACTAAAAATTAAAACTATATGGCGGAAATAGTACAACAATTGTAAAATGGCGTTATTGTGTCGTCTATGTGATGCGTCCCTCGTCGGCGCGCATACCGAGCGCTACTACTCACCTAGTCCCTGGCATAGCTTGCGATCGTTATCACCTTAGGCTTGTATATTGACAATCGATATTTTGGCTACGCGCGGCAAGGGTATTCGTTAAGCTCTAACACTGTGGTGCGTCACGCTCGCACCTAAACCAATAACACTTGATGACGTTCTTATTATTATTTATCAATCTCACTCCGATTTATTCCTCTTTTTCTTACTTCGCGTGAGTCAATAAACTTTTTCAATTTTTCTTTTTCATTGATTAACCTGATTACACGAAATTTGTTTATTTTATACAGGTTGCGAAACAAAAATAATTTATTTTTTACTTATTTAAAATTAGAAGTAAGTTGATATTTTCATATATTCTCTTATTTTGCCTAGTAAAGAACAAGTTATTAAATTCTACATACAAATTTTTAGTTTATAATTGACGCGAAAATTAGTTTAAAAATAAAAAAATATATGTGATAAATAATAGTTATAGTTATAATTTATTTCTTATTATAATTATATAGAGTAGTTCTAGGTACTGTGTTGCATTAGTACACAACAAATGTGCAATTATATCGTGTATTAAGAACCTGTAAAATTTCATAGATTCGTCATAAAACGGTAAGTGAGTATATAGACTCATTTATATCCTACACTTCAAGTTGCATTAATTTATACATGATATAACAATGGTTAGCCGTGTGAAAGCAACTTAATATTGGATAATCAATGACTCTATCTTCATAAATGTTGTAAAAATGTAACTTTGACAAACTTTATAAAGTTCAATGTAATATATGCTATTTATACGTGCACTAAACGAAAATTCTTCTAATTTTACAAATTACGCGTCATAATTTTAAGGAGATAATAATTTTCCGTACAAGTGTATAAAATGTGTCTTTGCGTTGGAATCAAAATTGCGCTTAAAATAGTCTTTACACCTAAGAAGCGACAATCGTTGTTTAATGACGTAAACATACGAACGACTCCTTCTCGTTTAAGATGTACTATAATATATAATTATGAACTTACACATATAAGTTAGATTCCATAAAATAATGATTATTTTATTTTAATTTAAAATTAAAGTATGATTTTCGCGAAAGACCGCAAACATATTTTCACCCTGATCAGCTAAAAAGTCAACTTAATTAACCTCTACGAGTGAAGTAAATTGCATTTTATTCTTCGATCACTTTACTCCCCATATACTCACTTTACTTCCCGCATACACGTTTTATTCCCCGTAGACACCATTTACCTCATCATGGACGTACTTTTTGTTTTGAACACTTACAAGGGGGAGTACATGACCTTCGGGAAACGGATCTTATCCTAACTTTGGTATATCTTTTATAATGTAGAAATATGAAGAAAGCCAAGTTATTGCTTGCCAATGGCCACATTGACGAAAGTTATTCGACATCCAATAATAATAGCAGTAAAAAATACTTCCAATTTAATCACTTATAACTCGGCAACGAATAGAGACAGACACTCAAACCAAAAACCAGGAGAAAGTTGCGTTCAAGCAGATATAATGTTAAAAAAGAAGCTAAAATTCCTTCATTTGGAGCAAAGTTATGATAAAAATAATAAATTGAAGATATTAACCAAAATTTAATATGAAAAGTTTATTGTTTCTTTTAGCCCAAAATTTTTCAATTTCTTATTTTTATCATAACTTTACTCCAAATGGAGCAATTTTAGCTTCTTTTTTTTAAAACTATATTTACTTGAACTCAACTTTATTCTCGATTTTGGTTCGATTGTTTACCTTTATTTGTTTCGGAGTTATAGGCGATTAAGTTGTAAGTATTTTTATTGAAATTATCATTAGATGTCGAATAACTCGCGTAAAAGTGGCCACTGGCAAGAGTAACTTGGCTTTCTTCATATGTTTATATTACAAAAGACAACCAAAGTTAGGACAGATCCGTTTCCCGGAGGTCATGTACTTTTTCTTATTAAGTTAAGCCTTTTTATATAAACACAGACATTAATTAATATATTAATTACATAATTTAAAAAAATTTACAATATTGAAAAATTTAGAAATTGAAGAAAATAATTATGTTGCAAAAGTGACTTTTTAAATGATTTGGTAAAAAATTTTATATCCACTTCATGAGTAAAAGGCAATTATTCCCTTGGAATTACTGCCAAAAAGCTAAAACGAGAAACAGCAACTTTCATTCCCGGGATAAAATGTATATTTTACTCCTCTAAGTGCATAAATAACTAATTAATGTTGTATGTACCCGCGTAAAAATGGTAACTATTGGCAATATATTGATATACTATTGCTATTTGCTATTGTAAATATATTTGCAATATATTGGAAATATATTGCCAACATATTGGAAACATATTGCCAACATATTGTTACACCACAATATCCAATATATTGCCAAAATATTGCCAATAGTTACTATCTTACCTTTTGTAAACTATTACCAATATGTTGGCCATAGTTCATAAATTAAAAAAAAATAAAAAAAAAATAAAAAAATATTAGCCAGCCGCGGGATTTGAACCTTCAATCTTTAGATCGGAACGCTGGCTCTTTACCACTGAGCCATTTTGCTATTTTGTTATTAAGAGTTAATTTCAGGCTATAAAGAACAGTTGAAAATATGCCCGAGTAGAAATGCTAGCCAGGCCGCCTGAATTAGAAAACAGGGCCTGAAAAGGCCGCCTGTTAAGGGCCGGGATACGAATGTAATGGAATTTAAGTCAGGGCCTAATTTTCTTACTTCGCGTGAGTCAATAAACTTTTTCAATTTTTCTTTTTCATTGATTAACCTGATTACACGAAATTTGTTTATTTTATACAGGTTGCGAAACAAAAATAATTTATTTTTTACTTATTTAAAATTAGAAGTAAGTTGATATTTTCATAATATTCTCTTATTTTGCCTAGTAAAGAACAAGTTATTAAATTCTACATAAAATTTTTAGTTTATAATTGACGCGAAAAATTAGTTTTAAAAATAAAAAAATATATGTGATAAATAATAGTTATAGTTATAATTTATTTCTTATTATAATTATAAGTTCTGGTTACTGTGTTGCATTAGTACACAACAAATGTGCAATTATATCGTGTATTAAGAACCTGTAAAATTTCATAGATTCGTCATAAAACGGTAAGTGAGTATATAGACTCATTTATATCCTACACTTCAAGTTTGCATTAATTTATACATGATATAACAATGGTTAGCGTGTGAAAGCAACTTAATATTGGATAATCAATGACTCTATCTTCATAAATGTTGTAAAAGTAACTTTGACAAACTTTATAAAGTTCAATGTAATATATGCTATTTATACGTGCACTAAACGAAAATTCTTCTAATTTTACAAATTACGCGTCATAATTTTAAGGAGATAATAATTTTCCGTACAAGTGTATAAAATGTGTCTTTGCGTTGGAATCAAAATTGCGCTTAAAATAGTCTTTACACCTAAGAAGCGACAATCGTTGTTTAATGACGTAAACATACGAACGACTCCTTCTCGTTTAAGATGTACTATAATATATAATTATGAACTTACACATATAAGTTAGATTCCATAAATAATGATTATTTTATTTTAATTTAAAATTAAAGTATGATTTTCGCGAAAGACCGACAAACATATTTTTCACCCTGATCAGCTAAAAAGTCAACTTAATTAACCTCTACGAGTGAAGTAAAATTGCATTTTATTCCTTCGATCACTTTACTCCCCATATACTCACTTTACTTCCCGCATACACGTTTTATTCCCCGTAGACCCATTTTACTCATCATGGACTTACTTTTTTGTTTTGAACACTTACAAGGGGAGTACATGACCTTCGGGAAACGGATCTTATCCTAACTTTGGTATATCTTTTATAATGTAGAAATATGAAGAAAGCCAAGTTATTGCTTGCCAATGGCCACATTGACGAAAGTTATTCGACATCCAATAATAATAGCAGTAAAAAATACTTCCAATTTAATCACTTATAACTCGGCAACGAATAGAGACAGACACTCAAACCAAAAACCAGGAGAAAGTTGCGTTCAAGCAGATATAATGTTAAAAAAAGAAGCTAAAATTCCTTCATTTGGAGCAAAGTTATGATAAAAATAATAAATTGAAGATATTAACCAAAATTTAATATGAAAAGTTTATTGTTTCTTTTAGCCCAAAATTTTTCAATTTCTTATTTTTATCATAACTTTACTCCAAATGGAGCAATTTTAGCTTCTTTTTTTAAAACTATATTTACTTGAACTCAACTTTATTCTCGATTTTGGTTCGATTGTTTACCTTTATTTGTTTCGGAGTTATAGGCGATTAAGTTGTAAGTAATTTTTATTGAAATTATCATTAGATGTCGAATAACTCGCGTAAAAGTGGCCACTGGCAAGAGATAACTTGGCTTTCTTCATATTTTTATATTACAAAAGACATACCAAAGTTAGGACAAGATCCGTTTCCCGGAGGTCATGTACTTTTCTTATTAGTTTAGCCTTTTTATATAAACACAACATTAAATTAAATATATTAAATTAAATAATTTAAAAAAATTTTACAATATTGAAAAAATTTAGAAATTGAAGAAAATAAATATATGTTGCAAAAAGTGACTTTTTAAATGATTAGGGTAAAAAATTTTATATCCACTTCAGGAGTAAAAAGCAATTATTCCCTTGAATTACTGCCAAAAGCTAAAACGAGGAAACAGCAACTTTCATCCCGGGAATAAATGCATATTTTACTCCCTAAGTGCATAAATAACTAATTAATGTTGTATGTACCCGCGTAAAAATGGTAACTATTGGCAATATATTGATATACTATTGCTATTTGCTATTGTAAATATATTTGCAATATATTGGAAATATATTGCCAACATATTGGAAACATATTGCCAACATATTGTTACACCACAATATCCAATATATTGCCAAAATATTGCCAATAGTTACTATCTTACCTTTTGTAAACTATTACCAATATGTTGGCCATAGTTCATAAATTAAAAAAAAATAAAAAAAAAATAAAAAAATATTAGCCAGCCGCGGGATTTGAACCTTCAATCTTTAGATCGGAACGCTGGCTCTTTACCACTGAGCCATTTTGCTATTTTGTTATTAAGAGTTAATTTCAGGCTATAAAGAACAGTTGAAAATATGCCCGAGTAGAAATGCTAGCCAGGCCGCCTGAATTAGAAAACAGGGCCTGAAAAGGCCGCCTGTTAAGGGCCGGGATACGAATGTAATGGAATTTAAGTCAGGGCCTAATTTTGTTAGTTCGGATGTGAGGTTATAGTAAAAGTCAATTTTGTTAGTTCGAATGTGAGTGTTAGTAATAGTATCTACAAATTATATAGTATTGTATATAAATTTTCAGGTTAGAATTTTATCAAGAATTTTTATAAATATAAAATGAGTAAAAAAATTGATTATACTCAGAAGCTTAATTTACTAAGAGTTCGAAGGTACCGATTGAAAGGAAAATACAATATATAAATAGTGAAAGTTAAAAAAACACTTTAATAATATAAAAGTTTATGTAGTATTATATTATGCTTTAAATATGTGACAAGATTTAATTTTGTATTGTATAAAAAAGTGCAAATAAGTTATTAATATTATATTAAAAGATTGTTGTAATTATTTGGAAATTATATTAAACCATATATTTTAATTATATTATATATAATATTTATATTTAATAAATATTAATGTATTAAAATGCATTTTATTTTATTTACAAAACCTATACGCACACACACGCACACACACACACACACACACACACACACACACACACACACACACACACGCATGTACGCACGCCTAATTAACCTTATATTTATAACTTTATATTAGTATATTTTGTGGTTTTTAAGATTACAAAGCTGTTACACATGTAAGATAACGTTTTTTTAACCTATTAACCTACACGGGCCATGCCCATGATCGACACTTTACATGTGTTAGTTTTAAGATGTGAGACATCACATAAACTCGATTTCTATATAGAAAGTGAGAGAAAACAGTAAACCCAAATCCCCGTCCTGTAAAGGTTAAAAGTGATTCGATGTTTTTAGACATTAATTTTATTGAAAAAAGAAGCTTTTTTGAACCAGAAAATTCCCGTCCTCTAAAGGTAACAATTAAAACAAATGTAAAATAACAAATACATTCAGATTTAGTTTTTACTACTAATTAAGTGCCTTAATATCACCTGAACATACCCACAAAATAGTATTACAATAAAACAGGCCCTGACCTCCACCCCATTACATTTTTTAAAGGCCCTTTACAGGCACCTGTTCAGGGCCTTTTAATATTCGTCAGGTACCTGAACAGGGCCTTCTTTTTGCCTGGAATCGATTTCTACTCGGGATTAAGAGTTAATTTCAGGCTATAAAGAACAGTTGAAAATATGGTAAAAAATTTCTAAGTCCAATTTATGAATTCAACTGTTCTTTATAGCCTGAAATTAACTCTTAATAACAAAATAGCCAAAATGGCTCAGTGGTAAAGAGCCAGCGTTCCGATTTAAAGATTGAAGGTTCAAATCCCGCGGCTGGCTAATATTATTTTTTTATTTTTTTTTTATTTTTTTTTTATTTTTTTTTTAATTTATGAACTATGCCAACATATTGGTAATAGTTTACAAAAGGTAAGATAGTAACTATTGGCAATATTTTGGCAATATATTGGATATTGTGGTGTAACAATATGTTGGCAATATATTTCCAATATGTTGGCAATATATTTCCAATATATTGCAAATATATTTACAATAGCAAATAGCAAAGTATATCAATATATTGCCAATAGTTACCATTTTTACGCGGGTATGCTATGAACTTCCGCTTTTGAACTATTGTGCATTCCTTTTCCTTTTCTTTTTGTTTACTCTTTTTCTTTGTTACTCTTTAAAAGCTAAAAAGTAAACACTAACGACATTTGCACATCACAAACCAACGCTTTATGATTTTATTTTTTAAAAATACATTTAAATAATACCACAAATGTATAGTAAAATATATTTTTGATGGTGTATCTACGATATAACTGACTACAGGAGTACTTGACCTCCGGGAAACGGATCTCATGCTAACTTTGGTATATCTTTTGTAATGTAGAAATATGAAGAAAGCCAAGTTATTACTTGCCAATGGCTACTTTGATGAAAGTTATTCAACATCCAATAATAACTTCAATGAAAATTACTTCCACTTTGATCATTTATAACTCGGCAACGAATAGAGACAGACACTCAAACCAAAAACCAGGAGAAAGTTGCGTTCAAGCAGATATAATGTTAAAAAAAGAAGCTAAAATTCCTTCATTTGGAGCAAAGTTATGATAAAAATAATAAATTGAAGATATTAACCAAAATTTAATATGAAAAGTTTATGTTTCTTTTAGCCCAAAATTTTTCAATTTCTTATTTTTATCATAACTTTACTCCAAATGGAGCAATTTTAGCTTCTTTTTTTTAAAACTATATTTACTTGAACTCAACTTTATTCTCGATTTTGGTTCGATTGTTTACCTTTATTTGTTTCGGAGTTATAGGCGATTAAGTTGTAAGTAATTTTTATTGAAATTATCATTAGATGTCGAATAACTCGCGTAAAAGTGGCCACTGGCAAGAGATAACTTGGCTTTCTTCATATTTTTATATTACAAAAGACATACCAAAGTTAGGACAAGATCCGTTTCCCGGAGGTCATGTACTTTTCTTATAGTTTAGCCTTTTTATATAAACACAACATTAAATTAAATATATTAAATTAAATAATTTAAAAAATTTTACAATATTGAAAAAATTTAGAAATTGAAGAAAATAAATATATGTTGCAAAAAGTGACTTTTTAAATGATTAGGGTAAAAAATTTTATATCCACTTCAGGAGTAAAAAGCAATTATTCCCTTGAATTACTGCCAAAAGCTAAAACGAGGAAACAGCAACTTTCATCCCGGGAATAAATGCATATTTTACTCCCTAAGTGCATAAATAACTAATTAATGTTGTATGTACCCGCGTAAAAATGGTAACTATTGGCAATATATTGATATACTATTGCTATTTGCTATTGTAAATATATTGCAATATATTGGAAATATATTGCCAACATATTGGAAACATATTGCCAACATATTGTTACACCACAATATCCAATATATTGCCAAATATTGCCAATAGTTACTATCTTACCTTTTGTAAACTATTACCAATATGTTGGCCATAGTTCATAAATTAAAAAAAAATAAAAAAAAAATAAAAAAAATATTAGCCAGCCGCGGGATTTGAACCTTCAATCTTTAGATCGGAACGCTGGCTCTTTACCACTGAGCCATTTTGCTATTTTGTTATTAAGAGTTAATTTCAGGCTATAAAGAACAGTTGAAAATATGCCCGAGTAGAAATGCTAGCCAGGCCGCCTGAATTAGAAAACAGGGCCTGAAAAGGCCGCCTGTTAAGGGCCGGGATACGAATGTAATGGAATTTAAGTCAGGGCCTAATTTTGTTAGTTCGGATGTGAGGTTATAGTAAAGTCAATTTTGTTAGTTCGAATGTGAGGTTAGTAATAGTATCTACAAATTATATAGTATTGTATATAAATTTTCAGGTTAGAATTTTATCAAGAGTTTTTTATAAATATAAAATGAATAAAAAAATTGATAATGCTCAGAAGCTTAATTTACTAAGAGTTCGAAGGTATCGATTGAAAAGGAAAATACAATATATAAATAGTGAAAGTTTAAAAAAACACTTTAATAATATAAAAGTTTATGCAGTATTATATTGCTTTAAATATGTGAAAAGATTTAATTTTGTATTGTATAAAAAAAGTGCAAAGTTATTAATATTATATTATATTAAGATTGTTGTAATTATTTGGAAATTATATTAAACCATATATTTTAATTATATTATCTATAATATTTATGTTTAATAAATATTAATGTATTAAAATGCATTTTCTTCTATTTACAAAACCTATACGCACACACACGCACACACACACACACACACACATGCATGTACGCACGCCTAATTAACCTTATATTTATAATTTTATATTAGTATATTTTGTGGTTTTTAAGATTACAAAGCTGTTACACATGTAAGATAACGTTTTATTAACCTTTAGAGGACGGGATGGCCCCTATACGGGCCATGCCCATGATCGACCCTTTACATGTGTTAGTTTAGAGATGTGAGGCATTACATAAACTCGATTTCTATAGAAAAGTGAGAGAAAACAGTAAACCCAAATCCCCGTCCTCTAAAGGTTAAAAGTGATCCGATGTTTTTAGACATTAATTTTATTGAAAAAAGAAGCTTTTTTGAACCAGAAAATTCCCGTCCTCTAAAGGTTAACAATTAAAAACAAATGTAAAATAACAAATACATTCAGATTTAGTTTTTACTACTAATTCAGTGCCTTAATATCACCTGAACATACCCACAAAATAGTATTACATAAAACAGGCCCTGATCTCCACCCCATTACATTTTTTAAAGGCCCTTTACAGGCACCTGTTCAGGGCCTTTTAATATTCGTCAGGTACCTGAACAGGGCCTTCTTTTTGCCTGGAAATCATTTCTACTCGGGTGGTAAAAAAATTTCTAAGTCCAAATTTTATGAATTCAACTGTTCTTTATAGCCTGAAATTAACTCTTAATAATACAAAATAGCAAAATGGCTCAGTGGTAAAGAGCCAGCGTTCCGATCTAAAGATTGAAGGTTCAAATCCCGCGGCTAGCTAATATTTTTTTTTTATTTTTTTTTTATTTTTTTTTTATTTTTTTTTTAATTTATGAACTATGGCCAACATATTGGTAATAGTTTACAAAAGGTAAGATAGTAACTATTGGCAATATTTTGGCAATATATTGGATATTGTGGTGTAACAATATGTTGGCAATATATTTCCAATATGTTGGCAATATATTTCCAATATATTGCAAATATATTTACAATAGCAAATAGCAATAGTATATCAATATATTGCCAATAGTTACCATTTTTACGCGGGTAACAACGATTTATAGAATTTATCTTCTTTCATTAATATATATATATATAATACTTTAAATATTAATGCTGATAAATACATAACTAGTTACTACACCTACGTATACAATTAGATATCCAAAGCATAAAATCTTTACCAGTTTTCTCATCATAAAAGAAGAATTCAATATAGATATAAATATATCCACTTTATTAAGTGAAAGATCTCATAGAGCAATCAACTTGACCTATCCACAACTTTTTCCAACCTTATATTTTCAGAGCAATGACGAAAAAGAAAAACGACTTGCATGACTCGTCAAGAAGATTCGACCTACCATTTTTTCGATGTCAAAGTCACACTCCTTTCGGAAATTAATTATTCTTTTCGTTGATAATGACACTGGCTGCCTACCTATAGGTATACGTGTTTTTCGATATATAGAAACACGGTAGTTGAATGTAAAGAATGAAATATTCCTCTATACTAATGGACTGACGATAAGCGTGTGTATATGTATTTTTTTTTCCTTCCGATAATTAATGGCTTTAGGGTTTAAACACTGAATTCAATGCATTAAGGTCATTCGGGTGTATGTACTATAATTCAAGGGAGAAGGTACTAGTTGATAATTGCTGAGTCAAAATAAATAATCGAGAATTTGTGGGTTTTTGTATACGTGCAACTACAGGTAATTAATTTATTTCTTGGAATGTACGCGGGTATATGCGTTAAAACATTGGCATTACTAAGAAAGTTATATAGTTTAATATTAATATAATGTACATGTACTTTTCTTTTAATGAATATTAATTTTAAATTTACTTGCTCGTGACATTATAGTTACGTACAGCTGGCTCTCCATTCGGCATGTATGGTGCCTTAACAATTTAAAATGTATCTTTAATATAATGATGTTTAAAAGTGCATTTTATAATTTTGCACCTAATGTAACAAATACAAAATATGAATAACAATATTTAATCATTGTACAATAAAGAAAGAGTGAGTTTTTCAGGTTTTTGGAATAATTTCTTTTGGATTTTTATTGTGAAAATATATATTGAACATTTAAGTATTTATCTATACATAATACAAAGCTTACAAATAATCTTAAAACTAATCATTTATTTAATTAATATACAATAAATGCAAAATCAAAGTTTGACTACATAATCAAATGAACGACATAGTAATTATAAGTCATTGAATAATTTAAAAGCAATTATTCGAAGAAGAAATTCTTGACCTACGAACAATCAAAATGTATCGTCATTGAAAGGTAAATGTATAGAAAGTCATGGTGATCTGTTATATAACTACAGTTGCACACTAATTGTTTTTTGCTTGTATACTTCACTCTATACAATAATAATTACGAACGAAAATTTATTATAACCCGTACAATTGTTTATCAGTCTCTACACATCGTATTTGTCAACGTTTCTATATATATATTTATATATACCTCTCGTTAGCTCGATCGTGCATATATATATATATATATATATATATATATATATATATATATATATATATATATAAATAATTGTTTAACTCCCTATATCAACTATGATAACATCCCTCTGTATACAATTTCGTGTACACAACGTGACAAACGCTATAGTACAGTCTAAAAAAGAAACGTACCGTTGAATAATTTAAACCACGCTATACTTTATTTTTCATCCACGCGATAAAAACGATCTCCCCGGGGCATTTGAAATTATCACCTTAATTTCCGGGTACATCTATGCACGTCCGATGCAGATCATTTTTCCTATACAGTTACACATTGTGTATAACTGTATTCGTGAGAAAACTATCTGACACTACATCGGGATCGCGTGCCGCTCCACCTGTGCATGCGTTCCTCGAAGGTCGAAATCAACGTGGCGAACGCGTGAATTTTACGCGATTTCAAGGGGTACGTTATTGTATATATATACCTACCTATACGAGATCGAGATGACGTATTATTCGCGTCTGCGCGCAAATCGACGTCGAGGTTGTATAGTCTCAACTTTCGGCTAATTTTAAGCTACTATACGATTCGAGTTTATAATACAATGTTATGCAGGATTTCGATTGAATTTCGGATCTATGTACAAACATTTGTCAACTATGTATATCCTTGGTTTAGCAAATTTTTTTATTTTTTTATTAATTTTTTTTGTTATTCAAACTTGGATTTAATAATAAATCGATTAAATAATAACAACACGATAATAGTTTGAATTGCTACATTAATTAATTTATTTAAAAAAATATAATGATTTTGGGTATTCATTTTATTAATTCATTTAATTTTTCAGTAGTTTTGTAGTTAACGAACTTTTAACAATTTGTTTATTCCACTGTTAAACTCGCGTAAACAATAATCTAACTATATAAATACTATAATTCTAACTCGAATGCGTGCAATTGCTATCGTTATTAATTATTAATGTAAAATTAAATCAATGTTTACGTACGAATGATAACGATCATTATCAATGTTGAATTAGAATAAACGCTATAATACGTTGATGCCTCGAAATACAACGTATAATATATAGTAAATATAAGATAATGTAAAAGTTATAAACAACTCTCGCTTTTATTATAATACGTATAATTACTTATGTGCTAAAAAACTGGAAATATGTTATAATTAAAAAACAATGATATAAATAATAACCATTCATTTGCGCTCATATATCTGCAATACAGTAAAAAAAGCAAAAAACATAAAAAAAAAAAATAATACGGTTTGTGAAAAAAAACAAAATTTAGTTTCCTAACCAAAGAAAAAAATCTGATTGAACGTAATGAAAGTACCACTACTACACGTATATATACATATAACGAAGGCGCGTAAATAAGTTCACCAACCGCCATTTGTTTACGTCGCGAATGAATGAATCTGGTGGTTGATTCGAGAAAGGGAATACGAGAGTATTCGGTAGAGATATTGAATTAAAAGGAGAATAAAACGTACCTTCGAGGTAGCAAAGGTAAGGTGCTACCAAAAAGCCAAAGCTTCCGGTCCTGAAACCATTTGTCCATATATCGTTTGATCAGGCCGTCCCCGGCCTCGTCATCCTCGCGCGATCGCGGTCCGACATGTTGTAACACACTCGTATCGACGTACTTGTATAACCTCGGTACACATCCTCACTTCGACGTCCGAGCTATAGTCCGAATAGCAGAAGGAGTTGCTGGAGGAATCGATATCTTGCCTGGAGACGCGAACGGCTTTGCATGCCAATAAGAGTTGCTGCTTTTTTCTTTTTCTTCTTCTACTTCTTCTTCTATACTTCTACTTATACTTCTGCTTCTGCTTTCTTAATTCTAAGTAGGTTATATCAAATTGTTTTTACTTTTATTTTTATTTATTGTCATACTTGTATAAGAGACATTTCCACATTTTTATTGATTTACTCGAGTAATGACAATTTCGTAATTTTTGCATTTTAATTAGGTGTGTAAGGAGATGTGTTCTAGAGTTTTCTGACGTAACTCACAATAGACATATGCTCTAACCTATAACTTATTATATATATATACGTACGTAGACAAGTTTAAGATTGACATATTCCTTACAACTTAAATTTTATTACTACTATTATTTATAAAATCAAATTTGACATGGTTAATTAAAATTGTATCACTCTATATGCAAACGTCAAAAATTGTAAATAAGTTTGGGAAATTATATGGGTAGATATGGGTATAACAATTTTAGAATATACTTATCAGTAAACTTGTAAAAACTGCGATTGAATTATAGAATTAATAATTAAAATATTAAAATAGTATGGTTCTATTAGTAGGTTTACGTAGCTTTTTTATTTTATGTCATTAGTTAATAACTTATACGTATAATAATTATAATAACTTAACTTTAAATCATCATTAAAATTTTTTTAAAGCCATACAAGTATAAGAGTCAAAAAAAAACATGCAATTAAAAATTTGATGTAACAGTCATATAAAAAATTAGTAGATAATATTAGTTTTAATAAATTAAATTTCTTACCTGTTTCATTTTAAATAATATAGTTATTAAAACCATGTAATATATATAATCAAAAAATATAATATATAATCAAATTTAATAAATTTTTTTCCATAATCATTAATTAGGCTGTTAAAAAAAAAAAAAACATTTTATTTTTTCTTAATTTATTCCCTATAGTTATTCGCATTATTAGCTGTAAAATTAAACAAAAAAGACATTTATTTAATTACTAATTACGAGAAGTAAATTTGAATTGTTATTGAATAAATTCGACTTTCAAATGACCAGGGCGAAAAGTTTTATATACAGTTCAGGAGTAATAGTTATCCCTAATAAGTTATCCTTTGAGAGAGTTATTGCAACCCGTAGCAATCTTGGCCTGCGGGAATAAATACGCATTTTACTCCCTTGGTATGTGAATAATTATTAAATATCGGATTTACATTTAACATTTGCTAATTAAAAATAAATCTCAAACTTTTGAATTTTAATTACGATTTAAAAAAAACAAACACTATTACACTTTTACTAACTTACAATCTTTTAAACAACTTAAATGTTTTTGAATAAAAGAAAACCTGCATACAAACTTCGTGCAATTATTATAAATAAATATATACGTACAAAATAATAGTATGAATAAGATGAATTGTATTGCAAATAACTATTTAATAATAAAACCATCCGAGAAGTATTTAATTAATATTAAATTCTGAAAAACGAATTTTTAGTAAAAATAATATAGAGATTTATTTTTACATACTATTTTAATTTGAAGAATATTATAAAAAATTATAAATTTACGTAAAATAAAAATTATACTTTTTTTTAAAAGCCTCCGAAATTATTTAATTAAATAAAAGCATGTGTGAGTTCAGCAAATGTTTTCAAATAAAAATGTTTAAAAAATTAAAATTTTGCATGCAATTACACATAGGTATATTAATTTGTGTAAACAATACCTTAAATTTAAATTTACATATTATCTCAAATATTATGTTAAAAAATACAAAGGAGTCTCACAAAACGTTATAATAATTTGTTTATGAATAATTATAATTATTTGAAATATTTTATTCATTGTTAAACGTTAGAACAATAACATACCTTGTACCTTGATCTTCAGTTCAGTATTTCAAATTTTCAAATAAGAAAAAACAAAACTTATTAATAATGATGATATAAATATACACGTACACGCATATATATATATATATATACACACATATATATGCGTGTACGTGTACATATATACATTTATTTATTTCTCGCATACAATATAATAGCATATAAGTGTATTCGATTTTTTCATATACATGTATAATATTAGATATAAAAAGCAACGGAGGACGGAATGATGTATCGACTCTTGGTCGATAACAAATATTATTACATGGACAGTATCAGATTCGAAGTTAACCCACTCCAAATCAACCGAAAATATACTCATTCGCGACGTTTGACACCAAATCATTTGTTCGCAGCAATTTGCAACAATTTTCTAAACATCTTCTTCTAATTACAATCTTTGAAGCTTGTAGAGCCACTTTTTTTCTTTTTAAAATATCTCAACTTCTATTACCAGTCGCACCTTTACAGGCACACTTGTACAATTGTCTAATAGACAGCTACACGATCAAGTTAATACTTAGTTTCATTAGTATTTTGAAAATTCGAACGAAAAAATTGAATAAATAATTTTTAAACTAAATATTAACTTGCAGCTATGTATCCAATAGATTCGATATGAGTAAATTTTTTTCTGTTTCATTTTATATACAATATATTTCTCAATTGGACAATTACGCAAATATCGCTCTATTCATTAAATTATTTATAAAAAAATTCACTAAAAATAAATAATTTACAAACGTAAATTGCATTTCACAAGACAATGTCGTTTTACTTTATAAAAACATGTTATGATTTCGTAATCAAATTTTTAAATAACTTTTTCATACTAATATAATAAACAATATCAATAATAATGCTATCTATAATGGATTTTAATCAAGACATATTTTTGATAATCTATCTATTCCGCTACTAATTAAAATTACATAAGTAATATAAGTAATAGCGAATACAAAACTATAAATCTCATTTTGCTAACGTTCGCAATAGTCGTTTTTTCTTACACATAAAATCGCAAAAAACGACAAGATGATTTATTGTTATGTTGGCAGTATACGAACATTATGAAAAATTGTGAAATGTCGAGGTAAAGAATCTTCAAAATAATAAACTAAACACTTGATATTCAAACACTTTTAGAATTGCGTTGCGTTGCTGAGGTTGACGGAGTTTTCGGTTTTTCGCTATCGGTAGTATCACCGCGTACTGTAAACGTAACGTAGTATCTTTTCGTTCGATCAAGTTTTTCAGAAGGAAGAGCGATCACTTGCTTCTCCTCGCCGTGAGTCACTTCCACCTTATATGAGAACAATTTATTTTTTAATTAGAAAATAGTAACGAGTATTTACTTCGTATATTACTTTTGTGCAATATTTATAACTTTAATATGAAGATGATATTGGTGTTGTCGTAATTTTAAAAGCGTTACACAGAGAGAAAGAATATTCATTTGCACCAAAGTTATTTTTCATGGGATTGTACCGTTAGCTTTTTTTTTGGAATAAAATTTATAGGGAATAATAGTTAAGTAATTAATCCCGGTAAGATAGTAAAGTATAAGGTAAATAAAGGCTTGTGTTTCTTGTTTATATAGCACCGATTATACTTTAGAAAAGTGTGGACAAAATAACCACACATCAATCGCAAAGGACCAATGATTTATTAACACACATTATGTCCAACCGTTCACTACCTTGAAAACACTGGATCCATATAGATATTCTACATTTTACGAATTATTTAGAAATGGTAATAAGTATTAAAAGTGTATGCAGTCGGGCATGCAAAAAATGTAAACTAAATACATTGGCCTATACAAATCGGACCATAATCGTACATTTTTTCTCTCTGAGTAACTTTGATTTCATTTCAGGTATATAGAGTAACATCATTATTCAAAAAAAGAGGTACTACAAAAGTAACCGCAATTTTCTATGGAAGTTTCATGTACTATTTACAAGAATATTGAAATTAATATGAGAAAAAATTAGCCATCCATAATTAGCATGTTGTAATTATCAAAATTGCAATCAAGAAAATTAAGTTTTTGTAAATATTGGACTGCGGGTTTTGCAGAAGGAGAGAATTTTCGTATAAAGAATTTACTGCGAAAGCACTGTAAAATTTGATAATTTCCTTCAAAAATATTAAAAAACTTTTTAAGTGTAGATCAATAGATTTAAGTGTTTTTACATGTTCTTAACAGGATGTTATGTCGACTTATATACTCCCTACCTTATCAACTAAGCAAAATAAAAAATTCGATAATAATTTATAAAATACGATGTATAAAGTTTGAAATACTATACGAACACGCTTCTTATTTTTGGTTTACAAATGATACTGAAATAATATACAATAGTATTTTCAAGAAATTTATTTCCTAAAATATGAAGCGGGTATAATATACTCAACATTTTTTCGTAAGAGATTAAAATAAAGAACGCTACTGTGTTTTAATCTCAAATTTTGCAGATATAAATCGTACTTCTTCAAATACTATCTTTCGTAAATTATAATTAAATTCTTTGTTTAGCTCAGCTGATAAGGTAGGGAGGATGAAAATTGATTTTGGCGCCCCCTTAAACAATTTGATAATTTTACTCATGGTAATAATTCTCCATCTTCATATTTACACTCCTGCTCATATAAAGTTGCCAACCCAGTTAAGTTTATGTGCAAACGTTTTCGATGAAATGCAAGACCTTCAAATACCGGGAATTTGTCTTAAAGTTTTTTTGCGAAAAAATGATCGTTAGCGATAATTGGATAAAAATATGAAATAAACATATATTACACCCATTGAATTTAAGTTCTTTTATTCCTCTTTCAAATACCGAAGGATATATATGTATTTTCAACTGCCTTGCAAAAACCAGTCTAATCCCTCATTTTAAAATAACTTTTGTGCTGAAGCAATATCGTGTAAGCAGCATGACTATCTTCCCATGTGTGTAAACAACCCGAAAAAAATCTTATGGCGTTCTTCGTAAGAACGGCAGAATTGTAATAGATAGGAAAATCTGGTTATTTATACATATAAAATGTATTGTATTAATTATAAATTATTATTAATAAATATTTTGAGAAAAGAAAATTTATTTGAAAGAAGTGATTAGTCTAAAATTCTATGAATAACGGTTAATAATTAATATCTTAAAAAGATGAATGAGATATGAATAATGTAAGCATGTATGATGTTTACAACAATTTAAGTACCGTCATCTGTCCCTTCCCACGTCCCTCGATCTTCGGAAGAAGACTCGGCCTTTCGGGGACGCCTCCACCTACTGCAATTATAATCTAAAATCAAACATTGCAATCCATTTCTTTCTAACAACTACATACGTAATGCCAACATATCAAGCAAACGCTACAACGATCACTACTTAATTATTTGTAATTTTACAACATACGGTATGTGTATATTGGTACGGAAGTATAAGCACTTGTTGCGTGATGACAGCGGTGAGTTTTCTGGGTGCAATGTTTCGCATCGACACACCAATCAGGGGTTCTAGGTCGCCTCTGCAGCCTCCTTAATTGCTCGTACAAAAATGTCTCAAAGTGTCTAGAAAAGTATATAATTTTGTACTTCTACTTTACTTATCGAATATTCATTTATTAAAGATTGTTTATCCTTGTACTTTGAATTTATAGGGTGACTGAGCCAGTATCTGAACAGTCACTAGTGAATGAACTAACTAATTGCTCAAAACTTTATGATTTGTTGGTTATTTTGGTCTATAATATATGAAAATATACGATATTATAGAAAAATCTTTAAAACGGACGGATAACCATGTTACCGCCAAAACGAAGCTTTTTTTTAAAGATTTTGACATATACTTCATTTCAATCCTACTTTTATCCTTTATTTAATTTTCAAATAAATAATAACATGAAATTGAGATATTATTTTTTAAATAAATAAGTAGTTTTTTCTTCCGCAGTATTCTTTTTCATTTATATAACTTTTGAGAATTTAAAATTTGTCTTATTCGTTCAGTCTCTGAGTAAGTCAACCTATATGTGAATTGATCAACATATAATTTAAAGCTTAGAATTTTACTGTAATATTCAGAGTAAAGAAAACTCAAATTTTAAAATATTTATACAAATTCAACAATTATTGTGTATTAAGATAGTAAGATAAACTGACCGAAAGGTGAACGGTTGATCGTATCTTGCTACCCCAAGCGCTGGTCCGCTCATTCCGGCTTTATGAAATGCTTCGACCTAAACAAAATGTGTCAGTAATTTAAAACCAATAAATAACGTAACGTAAAGTTAAATGAAATGCCAAACCTGTCGCTTGACGAGCACTTGCTCGTTAACTCGACCATGCCTGATTTGCAGCCTCTTAAGCTCCATCAGCTGGAAGAAAATCTTCCTTTCCAAGTGGTATCGCCTGAGGCTTATCTGGACATCGCGCGTGATTGTATCCATGTGTAGGGCTCTTTGACGTTCGGTGTTGGGACAACACTTCAAACTCCGCCTTGGTATCCGTGATACTCGCGGACTTGGCTCGATGCCGCTGTCTCGACTGTTGCTATCTCGACGTTGACGCACTCGACCACCTGATGCATCGTAATGTCGTGGACTCGTCAAACGTGTTAACCTCGCGTGCGGCTTCGACTGCAGCTGCACAATCAGAAGTAACTTAAATGTACTTGCGTTTCTTAAATAATTACTTCAAACTTTTTTTAAATTCTAACGATAGTAACAGTTATTATTTTACAATACATTATTCATTGAACACTTAAAGTAATTTTGCTATTAAAAACTTTCTGTTGGTTAAGTAGGTGTCTCCACAAATTTTTATGATTTTCAAGAAAATAAATAAATAACAATTTGTAGAAAATTTGAGGATTACTTATATAAACTAATTTTTTTATTAGTCAAATTGTTATATACAAAATAGCTTAATGTAACGATTATTGGGTTTTTATAATATAGTTTTTCTAATTCATAATCCTTATAATAAGCAGATAAACTTCCAGTTTGAACACAAATTATTTTGATTCAGTAATATTTTTTTTAACTTTTGAACAGTTTCATTTAGAGAAGCAGAGCTGGTTTTACCTTTGGAAGTGAATCAGCAGCTTTTGCCCTGGTACCCATCTCTTCCTCGCTAGTACTGGGTAGCACTCTGACTATGCCCATACCATCATCGTCACCTAAACCATCGCTCCCTTCTTCGTCGTCTTCCTCATCGAGATCCTCCGTGTCTCCCATAACTTGCCTAATCTCTTTGTCGATCTCTTCGTCGTCTTCTTCGTCCCATTCGGGACTTTCGATAACTGCAACGATTGCGCTTCGATCTGGTGAATAGTCTTCCGAGCTTTCGAACAATGCTTTACTACCTTTACTTGTTGATGCTCCAGTTTTAGTTCGTCGTTTACCCGTCGAAGGTCGCGATGAACGTTTAACGGACTTGGATTTACCCGTAGGTGAGCTTGATGAACTTTCGTCTGCAAATCGGAAGCCCTCCGTACCTTATAATTACAGAAATAATGAACTAATGATAAACTTACGATAAACATCTTTTGTTATTTCTGTAAAATACTATACTACTGCAGAATCGCATATTCAAGGCGTGGGCATTGTTTTAGAAAATCATGAGCTTTCTCAATAATTATTTGACCCGTTATTTATAAAAAAAAACTCAAAATTTGTATAATATAAAGTTAAGATATTTTTCTAATACCTAGTAACTAATGAGGCAACTTAGTGATTACAAAATAAAAATTTTATTATACTGTTTATAAAGTAGAAATGAATTCGTTATTATTTATATACATTCAAAAGACATTTCAACCAATTACAACACGTCCGCTAAGAGATTAAAAATTAATCCAAATTCATATCTAATGATAAATAACTTTTCTGAAAGGCCTAGAATTATTGTTCAAAGAACCAAGTTTTATTTTGAAGGCTATTTTTACTTTTTTAATTTACCATATTTACCATATCAAAACGAATAAAAAAATTATAATTGTCTCTCCAGAGTGGGGTCCGATTTGTCGAAGGCTCATTCAAAATGTGTGCATTGTTTCGAATTTCAAAAATTAGAAATGCATTTTTATTATTTAGAACCAAAAGAAATAGAAAGCAGCTCTTTATTTCGAAAGTAATGCATTCTTCATTTTTTATATATTTATTCCCAAAATTCGGACTTTAAAATGTAGACAAATAACTTTTATATTTTTCTATTATCACTTTGATATCAGACAATAATGTTGAAAATTATTTATCTAGTATTTGGAATTCGAAATGTTGCACCTATTACAAAATAACTGACGAAAATACTTTTGAAATAATGATCATTCTATTTTCTTGGTTTGAAATAACAAAAAAAAATTCTAATTTATAAAACTCGAAATATTGCACATATTTTGAACGATCCTTGGACAAATGGGACCCCACGCAACTTCCATTATTTGACATATACAAATCATCACTTTTAACAATTGTTTTCTCTTTGATTACTTCACTTATTAAATATCAAAATAGAATTTTTAATGTTTCTGTCTCATGTTCACGAATATTAAAAAAACTACATTTAAGTAATTGATTTCTATAGTAAAATTTCTCTATAAAATTTATCCAAATTATACTACATAGTCCCGTCCTCAAGATCAATTGTAGTCACGTTAAGTTGACAATCAAGTCACAGTATTTTAAAGAATTATTTTGTTCATTGTTTCTATAGCAACATCCTGTCATACAACCTCAATCCGTTCATTACGTTTTTTTGTGCGTTGAAAGTCACACATATATCGAAATATCGTCTACACGGAAAAAAATGTCTAACCTTTGGAGTACGAAGCGCTCCATACTAATACAGTTAACGTTTCGTATCCCGCTACAGATTGTACACTAACTTTTCAAGTATTTGTTATACATAGAAGTAGAGTAACGCCTTTATAAAAATAAGCTAAAGATGCCGAACTCTTGTAGTAGCGCCGCTATAGACGGAGAGTATACGCTCGCACCACCTTCAGTTGTAAGGCTCATACCCCTCTGCGGTATATGGCGCTTACAAACGCGAGTACACCTAACAGAGTTATGCTTTCCGCGCAATCATAATAATTGTATTAAATTAAATAAAAAATATGAGTTACTTATAAAGTGTTAATTAAATAATGACAATACAAAACTACAAAAGTTTATTGTCAACTTAATCTTTTGTATTATTATAAATAAATATAACACTCATTTTAAATGCTGTCTCAACCGTCTATTCGAATTGCATACTCCATAGACCTATGGAGTATAGGTCCTTTACAAATGAAGGTAGTACTGTTGTTTACCTTAGACGTGCGGCGGCATTACATTCGCGGTACTGTTTGTATACAGTGAAGGTTTAAATGCGTAACGTTGAAAGTAATAAATGTAATACACTTCTAACGTTACGATTTCATACGCGCACGGTTTAAATTGATGTTCTGTGAAAGTAATAGAATGTCTACGCTGTAGGAGGAAGAAGTCCTGTACCTCAGACGTTAGACATTTTTTTCCGTGTACTGATGAATCAAAAAATCCAAGTACCTAGGCGTAGAAGAATTTCACAAAAAAAAGATTCAGAAAGAACTCGAAAGCGTTAATTTCGTTCTGTTTCAACCAGATCCCGCTAAATTCGCCATTCTCGCACACGATCTACTTATCGTTCACATGCGTATAAAAAACGATCACGATCAAATTCCAGTAACAGCTGCTATTCGTATTATCGACCTAGTTGACGTGATTGTCGACGAAAACAACGTTACGAGGATAAGAACGAGTATGTCATTCGTATATTAAGTAAAAATAATTACATCGGAACACTTGGCTTAAAAGATGAATTTTTTCTAATTCCAATAGAAGAAAAATTTAAAAAATATTTAAGATTTTCATACCAAAATGAATTATTTCAATTTTGTTGTTTGCCATTTGGATTGTGCACAACTCCTTATGTATTTAATAAATTACTGAAACATGTTACACAAATTATACGGTCAAAAAATTTTATCTGTAATTTATCTAGATGATTTACATTATAATTGGAAACACATAATAAAGGTTTAACTAATATTAAAGAAACCACTATATTACTAAATTCACTTGGGTTTATCCTGATCTATGAGAAATGCCAAATTGTTCCATCTCGCAAATGTAAATTTTTAGGATTCTGTTATTAAATTTTGTGATGTAGAGGCCCTTGGTATCTTAACATGCTCAAAAATGTCGAACAATTTCCAAACCGTTACCAGCAATGAAAAGTAGAGAACGGTATGCTATATGGATACCATAATGATCCATTGTTGTATCCAGTCACAAGTAGGAACGAGGATTGGAGATTAGTGGTCCTACAGGAACAGCGAGAGCGAGTAATAAAGGATGCGCATTGCGAAACCTCTGCGGGTCACTTAGGAGTAGAGAAGGCTTATGATTGATGAGGGTTATTAAGGACTATTATAATAATTATTGGAGAGGAATATGGTTCGATGTTAATAGATTTGTAGTAGGGCGTTACGTTTGTCAGAGATACAAAGTATCTCAGTTAGGCCCACAAGAACTTCTTAATAATAGGGTGATTGAAAGACCTTAGATAGTGGTGGCAGCGGATATAATGAAATTTCCGCCTAGTAAGAGTCAATATAAATTTTTATTAGTTTTTCAAGATTTACTTACTCGGTGGATAAAATTAAAACCGTTAAGAACAGCGAATGGTAAGTCAGTGGCACAAGCATTTGAGGAATTAATCTTGTTTAGGTAGGGAGACTACTGACTATTTGCTTACTGACAAAGGTCAAGAATTTGAAAATAAATTTTTTAATGATGTTTTAGCGAAATACGGGGTTAAACGTGTCACTATTCTGCCCTACCACTCTCAAGCAAACGCCATGGAACGAAGCAATCGTATGTTGAAAACTATAATTGTGGCGTTTATCAAGAACGATCACAGAACCTGGGATCAACACCTTAATGGGTTTAGGCATGTGATAAATACCATAATTCAGTCGTCAATGAAAGTATTACCCGCATTCTTAAATTATGCGAGACACCCCAAACTTGTTATAGTTTACGTAGGGAAGCAGAACCTAGGGAATCAATTCATAAGGGTGATGAAAAAGGGGCCGATAAAGTACAGAGGTTCGACATTTTACGGGATATAGTTGCTAAACATATTGAACAGGCGAAGGAGACACAAGCTAAGGTTTTTAATAGGAGTAGAAGGGATATCAGATTTTTCACAAGAGATCAGGTATTATGTAGGACTCATTATTTGTCTAATGCAGCTAATAAGTTTTCGGCAAAATTATGTCCTAAGTTTGAATGACCATATACTATTTTGGAAGTGTTATCACCCACGGTGTATGTTATGAATTGGAATGATAAGTCTAAAAGGAAAATAAATAAGGTGCACGTGAAAGATCAGAAAAGTCCATTTAAAAAGGCCTTTTCCATTAACCAGAGGCTTAACTGATTCAAATTGATCTTAAGCTTAATAGAAGAATCCACACACTTACAATTAACACCTCCTAGAATTTAACTATTACGACCAGTTCTAGGGCAATATAACCTAGAAAACAAGGGAATAGATAGTTATAACCCTCTATTAATTTTTGACGGTTATTTTCATTTAAAATTTAAAATTATAAAAGTGTGATTAACGAAGTATTTATGACAATACAGTTAGCTAAATAAAGTTACCGTAATTATCTAACATTTGTCCTTTTTGGTACAAACGTATATAAGCCTGGTAATTATTAATATATTTGATACCGTTTTACTATTAACATTTAATAATAACTAAATGCTGATTCTGAAATGGCTGACTATCCGCCCAACGAAATCGTGAATATGTTTTTGGTTTTAAGAGCAAGCTAAAATAATTACCGTGTTGCGGCAAGACTTTATGCTGAATGCTATTCTAACAGACGTCACCCTGACGATAGTAGAGCTATGAGACTCAAAGAGCTCATGGTGGAAACATGGTTCGTCAATGTAGGCGCCATGAGTATGATAAAAATATTAATCGAGTACAACTTATAAAAAATATAAAAATAAATCCAAATGTAAAATTAAAAACTGGGCAAAACTTGTTGGCATCCTTGTAGCAACATGTCCTGGTATGAAGTATATCATAATATATAGTAAAGAGTTAGAAAAAAGTAAATATTTAGCACTCGCTAAAGAAGCTAACTAGAATTCAATGATGCGAATTTCAATGAAAGCTAAAACTGATTTATAATGGTGGTTAGTAAATCTACCTATTAAAATAACCCTACCTACACGGAGAAAAAACTTATAGTAAAAATTACAATTTGTCTAATAATGCGGAGATAGACTGACACAATCCAAAATTTTACCATAGTGTATAATAAATTTTACTGAACTTGTAGTAAATATTACCAGAATTGTAGTAAAAATTAATAATAACTTTCTAGTAAATTTTATTATACACTATGGTAAATTTTTGGATCGTGTCAGTCTGTCTCCGCATTACTTGACAACATTGTAATTTTTACTTCAACTTTTTTCTCCGTGTATTTAAATAAAATAATTTTTCGGATGCTTCCTTAACAGGGTGTGGTATTGCTTACAACGGAAAAAATCTCACGGATGGTGGAGTAACGATGATAAGAAAAAGCACATCAATTATTTAGAATTAAAAGCAATATTTTACGGTCTGTGCAATGGTATGCTGCTAACCTTCAATCTTGTGAAATACTATTAAGAAAATAGGTGGTATTCCGGTTCGTTTTACACATCTGTAAGATCTAAGTAAAGATATTTGGCAACGGTGTGAAAAGAGAGAATTATAGATTTTTGCATAGTACATTAAATGTACTAAAAATGTTGACGCAGACAAAAAATCTCGAAAAATTTCTCAAGGTACAGAATGGGAAATTTCTCAATCGGGGATTCGGAAAATAAATAAAATATTGGTAATTTTAATATAGACCAGTTTGCGACAAATATAAATATAAATTTATATCTTGGTTTCCCGATCAAAAGCAGTAGCAATAGGAAAAATACATATTTTTATGCATTTCCACCTTTCGCCCTTCTATTAAGAACATTGCAAAAGATTAAAGAAGATAGAGCGTATGGAGTTCCAAAAAGTAAATAGTTTAGCACTCGCTAAAGAAGCTAACTAGAATTCATGATGCGAATTTCAATGAAGCTAAAAACTGATTTATAATGGTGGTTAGTAAATCTACCTATTAAATAAACCTACCTACACGGAGAAAAACTTATAGTAAAAATTACAATTTGTCTAATAATGCGGAGATAGACTGACACAATCCAAAATTTTACCATAGTGTATAATAAATTTTACTGAACTTGTAGTAAATATTACCAGAATTGTAGTAAAAATTAATAATAACTTTCTAGTAAATTTTATTATACACTATGGTAAATTTTTGGATCGTGTCAGTCTGTCTCCGCATTACTTGACAACATTGTAATTTTTACTTCAACTTTTTTCTCCGTGTATTTAAATAAAATAATTTTTCGGATGCTTCCTTAACAGGGTGTGGTATTGCTTACAACGGAAAAAATCTCACGGATGGTGGAGTAACGATGATAAGAAAAAGCACATCAATTATTTAGAATTAAAAGCAATATTTTACGGTCTGTGCAATGGTATGCTGCTAACCTTCAATCTTGTGAAATACTATTAAGAAAATAGGTGGTATTCCGGTTCGTTTTACACATCTGTAAGATCTAAGTAAAGATATTTGGCAACGGTGTGAAAAGAGAGAATTATAGATTTTTGCATAGTACATTAAATGTACTAAAAATGTTGACGCAGACAAAAAATCTCGAAAAATTTCTCAAGGTACAGAATGGGAAATTTCTCAATCGGGGATTCGGAAAATAAATAAAATATTTGGTAATTTTAATATAGACCAGTTTGCGACAAATATAAATATAAATTTATATCTTGGTTTCCCGATCCAAAAGCAGTAGCAATAGCAATAGGAAAAATACATATTTTTATGCATTTCCACCTTTCGCCCTTCTATTAAGAACATTGCAAAAGATTAAAGAAGATAGAGCGTATGGAGTTCCCACTATGGTCAACTCAATCATGGTTTTCCGTTTTACAATTACTAATATCGAAATTGATATATTTTAAACCACATAAAAACTTTTTGAAATCTCCTTTTAGGAATCACCATTCATTATGGTCGTCACTTACCCTGGCAGCAGAAATTTTATCTGCGAAGCATATCGACAAAGAATTTCTGAATTCGCAATAAATTCGATGTTTGCTTCAATTTCGTCATAATCCATTAGAATTATGGTGGAATTTTTTAGGAATTGTATTCGAAAAAACAAACTCGTATGGAACGATAAATACTTACAGATCTGCAATATCATTACCTAAATTCAAATAATGTATGTAATAACCCGAACATAAAAATATTTTGTAAAGGTGCTTCTGTTCTTAAACCTTAGAAAACTAAATATGAATTTAAATGGGATCCTATAATAGTTCTAAATTATTTATTAAAATTTTATCCTAATGAAAATATTTCCCTAGAAATCCTTACAAAAATATGGTTTATCTTAAATGCATTAATCACTGCTCAGTGAGTTCAAATACTAACAATAATTAAACTAACAGATATTAATTTTGAAATAAATTCAGCTAACATATTTATCGGTGAAAAAATTAAAAGATCAAATGTAAATCAAGCACAGTCAATATTAAAAATTCCCTTATTTAAAGATAAAGAAAATCTTTGTATTTATTCAACATTAAAAACATATATATAACCCGTACTTTAAATTTAAGAAATAAACAGGAAAATTATTTATTTTTTTCTTATAAAAAACCTCATCAAAAGACGTTACAAAGTATAAGTAGGTGGATAAAAGAAGTTTTTAAAAAGTAGCGGAATAAATAAATTTTTTCGGCTCACAGTACTAGACACGCGACGACATCGGCGGCAAACCGTATTGGTGTTAGCATGGAAATAATAAAGCGAACTGCTGGTTGGACTGATAAATCAAGTGTTCTTGCAAAATTTAATAATAAACCGCTTATCGACTCCGATATATTTGCAAAAAGTATATTCAATTTAGAAATGCGTTCTAAGTTTTACGTTATGTTATAAAACTTTGTGTATTAATTAAAAGTTGAATAAATAAATTAAATTATTACTCCTCTATTATATAAGTAATTAATAATAATGAATAATAATTTATAGGCACTTGTTCTCTAAATAACTACAATTGATCTTGAGGACGAGACTATGTAGTATAATTGAAAATCAAACGAACTTACCTTAAGTGAAGTTTGATGAAAATTATACTACTAGAAAAGATCAAGCACCCACCCACACCAAAAAATAATAGTAATAAATGAAACCCAGAACAAAGTGCCTTTAAAATGCATTAAAATAATGAACGGATTGAGGTTGTATGACAGGATGTTGCTATAGAAATAATGGACAAAATAATTCTTTAAAATACTGTGACTTGATTGTCAACTTAACGTGACTACAATTGATCTTGACGACGAGACCACTAGTATAATTTTCATCAATTATAATATTTATATTTGCGTATTCTGCATTATTGAATATTATTTCCAAGCAAATGTAATCAATCCTGTGGCATTTCAATTACCACAAAAGTCAAATATGCGATTTCACACCTGCGCGATTTTTTGAAAGTTGGAATATTTAGTTTATAATTATTTAAAATGTTTATTAATTCTAAATTATAACTAAAGTTTCAACTACATAATTTATCTTTATTATAAGTTAGCTTTGTTAGGTACAACAAATTTCTTTTCTCACTGTTAGTTATACCACTTCATTGAATTTTTTTATATAATTATTATGTTTAGTTTTTACTTCTAATTTTTAACGCCATTAATCTTTAATAAAAAAAACAGCTGTTTGTGCTATATTACCTGGAATTTGTGTATCTGTCTGAGCCTGATCTTGGGTATCCACTTGAGACTTAGAACTTAGATCTTCTTCGTCAATTTGTGCTTTTGGCGCCTCTCCCTGCTTTTCTGCTGCTTTGGCTTCTTTTTTAGGCAACGGTGATGTATCTTCCTTAGCGTTAGGGTCCGATTGGGTCACCGCTACATCATCCGCTTTAACAAGAGACCCCCTTTTTGAACCCGGTGTTTCTTCAGTGATAGATTCCCTTTTACTACCCGCGGTAGCTTGTTTCGTACTATCTAATTTTTCTGTGCTTCCATCCTCCTTTTCAACTAACTCTGAAGCTTCTACAACACTTTGTTTATCTATGGACTTTCTCTTTTCCTCCACTAATTTTCCGTCTTTCGAACTATCTTCTTTTGCACTTTCACTTGTCATATTTGAAGATGGTAAGGCACTTTTCCCTTCAGATTTAGAGGTACTTGTAACTGTAGATTCCTTATTATCGCTTGCAATCTTATCATCTGTACTTTTGTCTTCGCTTTCATTTTTTAGTGACATTTGTTGACGCATTTCATCCATATCTTTTTTAAGATCAGCAGCTTTAGTCAATAGTGTGTTTTGAAGTTCGTCAGCCTTTTCTAAAATATCATCAACTTTACTTCGTAGCTGTTCATCTACTTCATGCTCTATACCAACATTCACATCAGGTGCTTCATCTTTATGTACATCAGCAGTTATGGTTACCTGTTCAACTGTGTCTTGACTAGTGCTATCAACATCTTTATCGAATGTCTTTTGTTCTTGATTAGAGGATTTTCTCCGTACAGATTCCGATTTATCTCTCTTTATTAGTTTCTCTTCTTTAGATTTTTCCTGATCTTTCTTGGACGATTTCTTAAGTTGACTTTTCGAGTGCTTCGTGGATTCTTTGGTATCTTTGGAAGCATCCTTAGGTGTTTTCGATTTTCTACCTGAGACAATCTTCTCGGACTTTTTTTCTAATGATCTTCTAACTACAACAACTTCGAGACTGTCGTCACTGACAGTCGAACTTTCCTCACTTTTGGAAGATTTGGATAAGCTTTCGCTTTCGCTTTCACACATAACATCGTCCCTTTCTCCTTTTTTCCTTTTCGAATGCTTTGCGCTCTTTCTTCTTCTGCCTTAAGAAAATTTTATTTAGTTGTGTAACATTGCAAATAAATCTTAGAAATAACTACAAACGCATTGCTAGAATATCTCAATAATTGTTAAAATATAATTTTTATACCTGTTCCATCTTCTTTGGTAAGATCAGTGTCACTAATAACATCCTCGGCTCCTTCTTCGTACCTTGCATTCTCACTGAGAGCTCGCCTTTGGCGTTCGGAACCTTTGGAAGATTTGGAAAGACGAAGTTCCTCCTCGCTGAAACTACGGCTGTCTTGAGGCGAAAGACGACGTCGATTTGCACGACGACGAGTTCGCCGCTCGATCCATCGTTCCTCATAGTAAAGATCGGGATCGCGGTGACGATGATGGTGCCTGCGTTGTGGACTAATTTCATTTAACTCGGAGTCGGAGCTCGACTCTAAATGTTTCATCCGCAACTTCGTCGAGAACACTGAAATTATAATAGTTTAATTTTTATTAAAGATATCGTATTATAAATACATAGTTAAAATAAATATAATAATTTAATATTATCGCGTGATTATTCAAAGTGTATTAAAAGTAAAATTTTTAATACTGTACGTGAATGGATGTTGTTCAGCAATCTTAATGTCACAATAGCATTAATAATTAATTTATTTCATGACTTATTACTTAAAAATAAAATATAAGATTAACCTTTACTAGGTGGAGATTTGTGCGACCTAATGTGCTGAGCCGTAGTGCCCCCATGCAATTGAATAAGCTTAGCACAGTCTCGATGGCCTCTGTAGAGAGCCGTATCCAAAGCTGTCATGAATGCACCCTTGCTTGTTCTCAACATCGCGTTGATCCTCGCTCCGCTGTCCAGCAGCAGTTTACAAGCATCCAAGTGACCATGAAGTGCCGCGACGTGTAAAGGCGTTTTACCATCTTGAGTCGATACATCTAATAAGCTAGGTTTACGTTTTGCCAACCACTTGATCAGCTCTAACCGACCCGATGCTACAGCTTCGTGTGCCACTCCAGTACCTCGAACAGTTCTGGCAGACAGGGATCCACCGTGTTGAGACAAAATCTTAAGAGTTTCTAATTGACCTTTTGCTGCTGCGCAAAGTGCTGGCCTAGAATTTGTTTACATATTAAATTAATGTTTATACATATTGTTTATTATTTATAATTTTATTATAAAATTATATTAATTAATCAGCAATTATCTTTTGTTACGTATGAAAAGGAGAGAAGCGAGAAATAAAAAGGTGGACTGCGGGATTCGACTCCGGGATCTCAGCGTGCGAATCGCGCGCTCTGACCATCGAGCTACGGTCCACCCGGTGGAGCATCGACGATACGAGCTACTCACTTCTTATATCTGTCACTTGACTCCTTCTCATATGACCAAGTCGCTCGGCGATGTCCGTGACACTTGAAATTTTTATATAAGCATTGTACTCTGTATTCCCCTAACAGAAATTTCATCACAGAACTAGTCAAAATTTTTATTTATTTTTAGTAAATATTTTCTGCAGAAACGCTTTTCGACCTATATTTCCTTAGCACTTAATGCAATAAACATAACCTCAAAAGATTCAAATTAGATTTCCAACTTTTTGATTTGACTTTTTCAAGACTTCGTGTAATTTACAACTGTTTTGTGTTGTATTTGCAGTATTTACAGAAGTAAATACGATTGTATCATGTTTTTACCTTGACAATTTTTAATAGCAATTTTATATGTTAGAACTAAATTTAAACTTAATCTTTTTACAACATGAAAAATATATGACAACAAACGTTTGATTAAAAATTAATATACTATTGAATGTGGGATAAACTGTAAGAAATTGTACATATTAATTACATTTTACCATATAGTATAACAATTTTTTTATTCTAACACTTTGTCCCACCTTTACTACTTACTACGCATTAAATTGAATACAATTGGTACTATGGCAATGATTTTTTAAATATTAATAAATGTTAATAAATAAATATTGATTTCGCTATACAAAAATAACAAAGTTAGTTTCTATATAAAAAGTGAGTCTGTAAATCATACTAAGTCCGAGATAGTAAAATTACGACTATTAATTTTTTAAAATAATGTTTGGTAAGCTATTCAGATATTTGAAGTTTTCATTTGGAAAAATACAATCTGAATCAATGGATTGTCTGTCAAAACTTTTTCTGACATGAGTAAAAATTACATTTATTTGTGTTAATGGAATATTCTAAAATTAGGTTTTGGTCAGATGGAGATTTTTAATTTATTTCCGAGAGATCTGTTATCGGAATATGAATATTATTGATTTATATTTTTTTTTTTATTATTTTAACGTTGCTCTTTTTATGCTCCCAAACCGATGCTAATCAGCGACGGAGGTCATACGATGTCTTGGTGAAGAAAGCACTTGTTAAAAATACATTCGCCAGTGGTGCTTGTATCAATCGGCCGGGGCCGGGAATCGAACCTGGGACCTCCAGATTACGAGCCCGACGCCCTACCGACCGAGCCATCGCAGGCCTCATTGATTTATATTGATGGATAATAATAATATATGATATTTATAAAGTGCATGGATAAATCCTTACGTGCGACCCTTTCGATCCTGCCGATTAGGATCCGCACCAAGTTTCAACAGCAACGACGTGGCATCCGCATGCCCCAAAGTTGCTGCATAATGCAAAGCTGAGCAGCCATTATCATCGACGTGGTCTGGCTGAGCATCGCAAAGGTTTACCAAGGCTTCGATACATCTTGCATGTCCACGTGACGCAGCACAGTGTAGAGCTGTTAGTCCATCTTTGTCCGATGCACCAGCTACCGCTGAACCTCCGGCTCTATCGAGTTATAATTCGAAACAACATTATGTAAAAGAAAGTATAAGAATAAGTTTTTTCAGTTAATTGCTTAACATTAAACAAAAGTTTCTTCAGGGAAAGAAAAGTTAAATCAAAAGTACCCAAATGCTCTGATAGAAAATTGACATTTCCTTGTTTTCGTAATTTTTGTTCAGAATTTTATATAAAAATTAAGAATCAAGTTACAATTTTTACCATACCGGATGGTAATTTTTTTCATACAAGAGCGCTGCGAACACGTGTTTTGTTTTACAATTTTTACAATACGGTACTACAATATTTAACAATTAGATACTTTATGATAAAATATTTTCTCCGTGTTTAAACTAAAGTAATATGCTTCACTATATAAATTATCGTTGATAACAAATATAATTTTTACTTTCAATAATGTAAGTGGTAACTAATGTTTACTGCATGAGTAACGAAACCTCTTTCCCGAAAAACATACGTCTTCCGTGCGTAATGTAAATTAATGAACCGACCCGAAAACGGCGAATAAAAATCAATTTTCGATAAATTGAGGACACTTTGATTCATTAAACAAGCTAGCCATTATTCCCCCCATCAGTCTCGAATCTGGATTCCAGCATTAGAACAGGTCACCGAGGCAAGGTCGTTTTTTCAGCCTAAATGTCAGTGACAGAGACTAAGGCATAAATCGACGAGAATTCGATAGCCACGTGCGTGTATATATACTTGTAGGTATACCTAACGAGGGCGAGAATCGCCTCGACACTGCCAGCACTTGCTGCCCAGAGAATCGGCTGGCGTCCATCCTCGTCTCTCGCGTTGACATCTGCACCAAACTCGAGAAGGGTTTGGAGAACCTTGAGACCCACTTTTTTAGGAACTGCAAGTTCAGCTGTAGCTGCTGCTCCGCAACACTGAGCAGCATAGTGCAGAGGTGATCCTCCGCGGAGGTCCGCTGTGGAGGGCCTCGCTCCAGCGGCCAGCACCAGACGCACGCACTCCACTTCGCCGCAAACTAATACGACCATGCATTTAATCAAATCATTTTTGAGTTTACGTATTTTTATTGAACTACTCGTAAGATATAGTTAGATGTGATGTTGAAAACTTATGTTGCGCATATTATTTTTATAATAGATTCATTTTATATATGAATAAGAGTGAATTCGATAAACTATTATTGAGAAAATAATATTTTATTTAATTGAATAAATTAATATTCATTTTTACCGTGATCATTTTAAAACTCCTCTTAATTGATCGCTACAAAGAAAGTAAAACCACATTTTATTTCCTCAATTATTTTATACCCACATATATGTACACACTTAGTAATTCTCCGTAGCCCAACATAAAAACCTATACATTTATTTTAGCATGAGTATATACAAACATAAATTAAATTTAAAAGAAAAAAACCTATAGTTTGGAAAAAATTGGAAAAAGAATATTTGAATTGTTGTTGTGTATAGTGCCGTTTAAGGTGGTCAGGGTGAAAAGTTTTTTATATTCACCTCGGGGATAATAGGCGATTATTCCATTAAGAGAATCACCATATTCTAGCAGCCTTCACCTGCAGGAATAAACGTTTATTTTCTCCCTTGGTGTATAGATAAATTATAAAATAAAATTTTATTTTTATTAGTTTACATTATTTCTATAGAAGATTTTGTCAAACATATTGAAGTAAATATTTCGTTTAAAAAACTAAGTGATATTTTTATTTATGTATGTACATAAAAATTTAGTATATACACGTGGAAAAACTTATGTCAATGACGTCCACCAATATTCCTTGGTAAAAATAACCGCAAGTTAAAATTCAAATAAAAACATCTTGATCTTACCGTAAATTTCGCATTATAAGTATCGCGTGTTAAAAAATAATATTAGCCATATGAAATCCGCAAAACATTTTCCAAACCAACTGTCCTCCCGGTGTTAAAATCCAACCCTGAAAATTTACGTTCACTTTACCGACACGTAAAAGGCCATTACGAATCATCGGTATTATTAATGCCCTCGTAACTTGGAGGGCGAACAGACGTACGTTGAAATTACCATAAACTCGTTTCTCCTTTATATATATATATTTGACCCAATAAGAGATGGACATCGCAGGTACCGTAAAAACGCGGCCTAATAATAATTCTGAAGTTTAATCTTCACAACTAGTTCGCGTATATAATAACGACATGTATCTAGGTCATTTCTCTAACCGACCAGGAAAAACGAATGAAAGATAAAAGCCACGAAAAGTACGAGGGACGATATAAAAAAAATAATCTGTTCAGAAAGTAGGACGTCTGACTGAGATTTGGAAACAAAAAATAGTGTTTGCGTACTATTTTTCTTGACGATTAGAATGAATTATTCAGGATAAATCCCGATTGCCCTGTTAATCACAGAGACTTTAACCTACTTTTTATTGTTAGTGTTAATGTATATATTTCTTATTAGCCACTTCCAGCTAACTCTGGACAATGTCACGTTCAATATTCTTTTGACAATTTGCCCTTGAGTTCATTTTCTTATTAATTTTCGGAGAATCATTTAGCGACATATTGACGAGCGCATGCATAAATGTGCATAAAATATATCAGTAAAATAATTTGTACGAAATTGTAGTTGAATTTAGAATTTAATTTGCACCATAAGTTAAGAAGTTATCTTTCCCTCTTACTTATAAAATCGTCGGAACTATCCCTTCGTGACCACGACTCACATAATCGCAATTTTCGTTGTACATTCATATATATAACACACTTAAGTACTCACAACACTAATTCAAATGTCACTAGTAAATTTTCATCATTAACTGATCTTCATTTTTAGAGTTGAAATTATACAAATTAAAATATTAACCAATAACAATCCCAATAAGGATTATATTTCTTTCTCCATACTTAAATATATAAAATAATTGAGGACAATATTTTTAGACAAATATTGCTTTTCAAAATTACATCAGGTTATACCAAATGGGTATATATAGAAGTATGCTAAAAGAAACCCTTTGAAACATTAAATATTAAAAAAAAAAAATTGACTACATCGTTTAAAATATAATTTATTAAACACTATATATTTATATATTCTTTATTAAGATTGAAAATTATAATAATTAGATGTTTGTTGATTTTAGTGAATAAACCATGATATTATTCAAATGGCAATGTTTCGATGGCTTTTTGCCATCCTCATCAATTTAAACATTTATTTAAATAATTGTATTTGATTACATTGAAAATTATATAAAAAGACATTTGTTAATTAATTTATGATGCATCATTTATTTATTTACCGCTAGAGGGATACGTCAATTTTTCTGTGAATGTTTACTCACAAGTTCAAACTGGATACCAATGCCTCATTTAATTAAAAAATGTAATATTTGTTCGAATACATTATTTATTTTATACATTATTTCATTATAAACACTAGTCTACTTCTTATAAAAATAATGTTTTGCGAATAATTTTATCACTTTTTCTTAATTCGGGATTATTTATAAAGTATTCTTTTTCAATAGTACTTAAATATATTTTTATTACTGTCTTTAATATTTTATGTGTTTAATTTATCGATATAAAAAAAGATTTCTTTTTTTTCTTGTTTACTTATGATTAACACTTGTAGACATTCGTGACTTAAAAATACATTAAAAAAAAAATCTTAAAGACATAAAAATTGATTTTTAATCAAAAACGTAATAAAAATAATTAAAAAGAAGTTTTATAAAATTAAAAAAAAAAGTTATTGTAACTCAAGTTGCTTATTGGGAAGGTATTTCTTTAAAATTAAAAAATCATGCAATTCGAAACGGTAAGTACTCGAACCCATCAATTTCAATTAACACGAGCGTTATCCACCTCGCTCCATAGGATTGCGTGAGGGGTTGACCGGAATCGCGTCACGTCGACCCACTGACCTAAGCCGCCAAAAGTGCTGGGCTATCGGTTCAACCCAGCAGGCGAGCGACTTATTGCTTACCTTAGCTCCTTCTTCTCGCAACTCGAGATGATACTACTGATTAACTTCTCTCTCTCTTTTTCTCTCTCCTGTATTTCATTCCCTCGGTCGTGTTTGCGCTCGGACGCGTCAGTCTTATATATTTCGTACGACCGCGATAAAGGAATTTTGTTGCCTCGATAATTTTTTTTTACCTGTAGTTACCGCGATGAGGTAGCGAAATTAATCTGGGTTATGGAGCCTTTCTTATTTGTTAGGATATCGATTTTTCTTTTGTTTAACGCTGTAAATTGCGAATAACGCTGAGTTTGCTACAAATATAATTCCCATACTATTGTCTTTATACAAATGAGTAAGAAATATAAGAATTACCGAATATTTGTTTACGCGTATATATGTAACTGACTTTTTAAGGCGCAGGTAATTGCACACTCACGAAATATTTAATCCTCATGATATTAGCATATTGAGCGAATAGTTACAATTTTACACATTTTTTTATGCACATGCTGAAAATGCAAAATACGCTGAGTCAATACGGTTATTTAGCATAGATACCTTCAGAAATGCGCGAACTAAATAAGGGCGAAAATTACCAAGTTCTAAGTAAAATACTCGAAGAGATAAGAAGTTAAGCATCAACAAGTACAAATGATTCTTCGATAAATCGATTAAAATAAACGTTTATGTTGAAAATTATAATAAAATACCTAGAACGAAAAAATTGTTTTGCGTCTATACATCTATTACAAGTAAATCGGTTTATGACTTATAATATTTTGAATATTATATTTATTGCGCACAAGACTATGGCACCTCTGACTATATCTTACAATATTATCATACAATCTAAGTAATATATAAACCATGTGTTAAACAATAAAAATTTCTTTGTAACTGTGTTAATTATAATCATTATATAAAATAATTTAAAAAATAAATAGAAGATAGTAAAAAAGGTAGAGTCATGATTGATATACATAAATGAAAGACAAAATCATATTAATATGTAGATGTACCATAAATATCACCGAAATCGATCGCATGCATACAGATACATAATTATTGATATTTTGTGTAATGATTCATCGACAATCTTTTTATTTTCCAGGATCGTAAAAAATTAAAAGATCATAAATGTTGTCTATATAACAACAAAATTTACATTTATATTATTTCTCACTCGTGAATGTTATGATTTGGAAATAAATAACGATGCGTTTAACGAATGTAATACTCTGAATGTACGACGTCTCGGAGACATTTATGTTTCCATGTTCAGGTCCTAAACTTTATTAACAATTTTGATTAAAAATAGATGGTTAGTCGACAAAAGCAATAAAACAATATATTGTAAATATCACACAGCATTAATTTAACGTCATAATTTAATGGCAGTTAATATTTTTAAAATTATTGAAATAATAATTTATTGAGTAAAGCAACAAAATCAATACCAATTGACAGAACAAAATTTTCATTTATTATATCAATGCAAACTTTTACGTAAGAATCATTATTATATAACAATTTAATATCTGATGGATGTAACAAAATCCTCCTCTATCAGATCAATATAGGAAACATGTGAATTATCAACTATAATTATTCACCGATAAATAAATTAAAAATTGAAAATAGCGTATCTAACGAAAGAAAAAGAAAACATTCGAAACCGGCTAGAGTAAGGTATATACAACAAAGAAAATCGATAAAAGTGTAGTAGTTAGTTACCGGTAGCCCAGTGCAAAACACTGTGTCCCTCGAGATCCTTGGCATTAACGTCAGCTCCATTGGCAAGGAGAACAGCAACGAGTTGAGCATCTCCAGGCGATGACGGCGAGATGCAAGGGTGTATGGCCTTCGGCATCAGGAGAATCAACGAGCTCCGGTGCGGCTTGTGCAACCGCACCCCCTGTACCCGCGTCCATACAGTAGTGGAGGGCGCTGCGGAGCGCTCGGTCCCGGTATCCGATCGTCTCTTCCTGCTCGCGCAGGAGTCGTAACACGCGAGCTCGGTCTGCCTGCTGGCAAGCGTGCATCAACGGCGTCGCTCCGATACTCAGCACCCTAACCATTACACATTCCGTTTACATCTTGTATCGATCGGTAGTTAATTACATTTTTTTACTCCTATACCTGCTTATCGGTATATCTATGTACATTTTTAATTTATGAACGAACATCGTGACGCGAATGCTGGCGCTAATGTTTTCATTTCAAATCATTTGGGTACCAGGTACTTGATTCTGTAAGTCTTAGCGCGCTAAAGTCTAAGATGTTTGCGTTAAAAGTGTTTACAAACTACCACCAAATATGTAGGAGTACAAATTTTCAGTTCACATTTCAGCATGCGAACAAGAGTTTGGCAACAAGTACAAGTTACTTTCCAATAGAATTGGGTTATTCCTACCTAGGTTTAGTACCTACCAAGCAGAATTATGTTCTAATACTGGATTTAAGCTGTTCATTTATTGGATTATCAAAGCAACAGTAGAAATATGTCAATAATAATTTTTTCACCCTAATTATCTAAAAAATCTACTTTATTAATCTCTACGAATGGAGTAACATTGCATTTTATTCCTTCGATCAATTTATTCCCCGTAGACCCACTTTACTGTCCGTAGACTCGTTTTATTCCCCGTACACCAGTTATCAAAAAGTGACTTTTCAAATGATCAGGGTGAAAAATTTTATATGCACTTCGGGAGTAAAAGGCGATTATTCCCTTGGATGAATTACTGACAAAAGCTAAAACGAGGAAATAACAACTTTCATCCCGGGAATAATGTCTATTTTACTCCCTAAATGAATAAATAAAACTATTATGCATAAGTCATAGTTCAGGTTTTGACAACGAAACTCACGGTCGTATACGAATTATTTTGTATCCTTCGCTAAAATTCGATCTTACTGTTCATCTATAAGGGTAAATTTGATACTATGCTGCTTTCATTAGACATGTTACGCATATTTACTTATATTGCAGTTATATATAATCTAACATTTAATTTGTATTATATACATTAGTGTAAAAATATTTAAGTTTATTAAAGTAAAAATATCAAAAGTCGCGGTTGCGCCTAACGTAAATGAGTCACTATATGCAGTTAAATGTTTCTTTGCATATAGAAACTTTCGTAACTTCCTTAAAAACGATGCCAGATAAATTAAAAAAAAAACCAATTGAATATTCGTTACGAAAACTTGAATTTTCATTATATGAAATTTTAATATACACGCTAATTGCTGCGTTCCTCGAATTGTAAATATAATTACAGGTTTTAATAATTTTAATAATAATAATTTGTGCATTGATATTATGTGTATTATCTTTAAAAGAAATGATTTTTTCAAGATGTTCTATAGAAATTCCAGAATTGACACCTGGAATGACCCGAGAATGCATCATTTCTTGTTAATACTTATTTAAATATAATATATATATTGTAAAGTTATAAAATAATTTTAAAAAATAATTATTTTTTAATGTTATATCCAATTTGTTTATATTAAAAAACTGATTTGATCGAGGGAGCGTTAACGACTATTACTATACGTATTATTTCCGGGTCACTTCCGGTATCTATTCTAGTCTACGTCTGGTACCTCTTTTCGGCCACTTTCAGATTACTCCCTCTCCCTTCCAACAACATTAACGACAACGACTACTACTACTAATTCTCTGTCTAGCTACTTCAATATAATAGGAAGAGATGTCCTTGTCAGGCGTAGACATTTTTAAAGTGAACCTTACTATTAAATTTTCTGTTCTAACCTTTCGTTTATTCAGTGAAATTGAAAATTCGAAAAACCCTTTCATTGCAGTTCAATCGAAATCTTTTTTAATTATATTTCAAATCAACAGATTTTGTAACTTCATTTGGGTCAAAGATATTAATCTTCTAAGATGGCTGAATTTTTACTTTAAATTTACTTTAAGATCCATTGTTATTAATTGTTTATTTTGCTTTTAAAATTATATTAACAATTTAAAATTATATGAACAAAATTAACATCGACTATGTAGAAAGTTTTATAATTTTCAAAGCGTTAAATACTTTTCTGCTCAAAGAAAAGAAAATCGACTTTGAAATCTTTCGTAATACTTTTATACTACTTATAGTTTAGAAAAACTACAACGGTACGATCTAATGTATAAATTTGTAATCAACTCTACTTTTATTTTAGTCAATTATTAATTTTTTGTATCAAAACGTTAATAAAATATCAGTTTTATGAGTATAAGTGATCATAAAAATATTTACTTACATTTAGATTTCGGATTTTATATTATCGTGACTACTTTCAATTTCTTTTATTTTATTCTATATCATAATAAAAGACCTAGTAAAAGATAGCTATACCAATAATATTTATTATGCTAAATTAAAATTTCAAATATCAGTGAAAATAATTTTATCATTTTAAAGGGGTGCGATACTCAACTTTTACACTCCCTACAAAACATCACATAAAAATCGACATCATTAAGAAACAGCATTTAATTTAATTTAATTAATCATTCAGTTAGTTATTGAATTTTAAGCAGAAATATTCATTACTTGATGAGCAACCCTTTACCAAAAGTTTTAAAATAAATTTCAAATCATTCTACGTAAACTATTATAATACATAAATAATTAAAAATTTTCGTAAGAGATAGTTTTAGTTCTCAAACACTAATAAATACTTACGTCTAAAATTTGGTAAATGGATTATTTATAAACGAAGGACAATAAATACTTAGAATTTCATTATAAATTAATCCTTTTTTTTATAATGTTCAATTTTTATGATAGATAGAATGGATAAAAATTAAAGGATTTTGTTTAAATTTCTTTACTAACAAGGAGATTGCAAGACTCTTAGGAAACGAATTTGTTCAAAACCGTGGAATATGATTCTTTGGCTATAATAACAAGATGATGTTTTATCGAAAGGACCCTTACATACGGATAAAGGTACTTCACCTTTTTAATTATTTAGGAGGAAAATAAACTTTTCGTTCTCAAAATTTATCTCCCGGAGATTAAACATATATACTCAAATACAAATACAAATACAGCAATAGAAAAATGTAAGAAAAGAAAAATGATAGTTTTACCCCGACTTTTCATTCTAATTATAAACACTAGCGTACCGCGACATTAAAAATTAACACTTTTACTACCTTAGGTAAAGTAATATATTGAAGAAAAAAATGCCGACTAATGAAACTAGAAATAGTCTGATTAATTTATCAAAAATGTTCAGATTAATTGATAGATTGCTACAAAATGCATAAATCAAATCTATTGAAAAAATTTTTCTTTTATTTCATTATATATACCTGAGATAAAAGTTTGTTAATAACGTGGCATGCAACGTTCAAAACAGAGTATTACATATATAAGTCGTATTATCTGAAATCAAAGTGAATAGCTAATTTAATGCCACGGTTAAAATGTAAAAAAAGTGAAAAATTACCAAATCGCTTATGTAAATTTGAAGGAAAACTCACTCGAATTATCTTTGAAAAATCTATTCACTACGAATATATAACTTTATTTTTAGATACAGCGTGAAGTGTACTTCATAATAACAAATAATTATTTACTCTTAATGCTCTCCTCAATTAAGATTAAAACTTGGAAAACAGTTAAAAAATACCGTAAAAAAGAACTTGTTTTTCATTAATTTTAAAAACCTGGATTTGAATACAATTTATTAAGAAAATTATTAAATTTAAACACTGTTGGGCAACTATTCAATTAATTATAATCTAATATTTTGTCCATATGTTAATCAAAGACAAAGTATTAACTGCCAAAGTTTCATAGACACTTTTAATAAAGTGTAGAGAAAGTTTTTTAAAACATATTCCCAATAACTATCATCACTTTTCACGAATTGCTTTTAGACTTTATAAAAAATGTTGTCTCGTGTTCCAGAAGAGTAGAAAAAATGTTGCTCATAATAACTCATCTTTTAATATTAGTCATATTTCCCGTAACGTCTGCAAAAATAATTCGAAAATTAAATATACTCGGAAAATTATTTGAAGAATAGTTTTTTCGAATAAACTTTAGCAGCTAATACTTTATTTTTGATCAGCCTATTAAATTCGGCAACCCTGCTTTTAATTATACCCTGATGAGAAAAATTTACGGTTTGGTTTTTGAGTAGTAATTAGTTGAATTTATGGATAATTCCAATTTCTTAATTTACGCAGATCTATACTGGTGCCACTTTTATACCCAATTATATAATTTAATTTAGTTTAATATAATAAAGTTTAGAATCATAATTACAGGAATCTCAATTAAAGATTATAAAAGCGATAATATTGTATTACGTACATAGTATAATTGATCTTGACCGTTTAATCTTATATACTACTATGGATTAAAATTTTTTTATTTTTTTATAAATTTATTGTGATTGTTGAATTGGCAAATGGCAATATATTCAAACAATCGAGTTTTATCTATAATACAGATAATAACATTAAGTATATTATACTTTTAAAAATCTGAATAATACGTACTTATAAGGCCGACGTCTTTGGATCTCTTGATGCTTAAGAAGACCAGATGGAACACCGGAATTCCTCCAGTTCGAAGTGGAGACGTATTTGACCTTCTGACGTTGAGCTGGATATGGAGTTAGCGGTGGTAGTGTCACCTCCTCCGGTTGCGATTGTGATTGTTGCTGACACCTTTCCTGCGTTCTCGGGACGATCGGCGGTGCCCTCGTGTCCATGCCCGAGCTCCGCGCGCGCCCGGGACCGCTACAAACTTGGCTCCGTGCGGCATCCCTGAATGTGTACCAATCAAAAAGTATTGCACTTTATTGTTATTTTATATCAATAAATTATAAATATCAAACACGTAAATAACGTGAAATTTTAATTTAAAAGCATAATGTATTGTAAAAAATTAATATTGTTATTATCAAAAATACTATATAAACCAAGAAACTATATACCAAAAACAGATAAGAATATGTGCTTAGTTGCAATATAAGTATTTGCCTTTTCATACAGTTTAGAGTGACGTTTCAATGTACACAATAAATATGGATAATAAAAAATGATTAATCGTACCAAACTTGTATGCCGCAGCAGTGGTCGCCTTGTTCGAGCGGGCCGGCTGCGGCGCGACCGCATCCTCAAGCACCTCCGTCGAGCTCGACTGCTCTACGACTCCGTGTACGATCAGCCGCTTGCCGGCTGCCCCCGCCTCTGACCTGTTTTATTATTCTTTTTTTCTTCTCTCTCGCCTTATAGCCACCGTACGCTTGCGCGAAATGTAGGACACGATCGCGCACTTTCGGTTCTTATCTTTCTCTTTCGGACTCGAGATTTTCGGGTGGTAATGTTGACGCGCACGCACGAGAGTTATACGTATCAACGAATTCCTCTCTTACACACCGGACACCCCGACCTTGAATTTTTATATCTATACCGACCTCGATTTTCTTTCGTAATATCCGATTTCAAAATTAACTCGCCGTTTATACCAATTGAATTTTCTGGGCTACCCTCGATGTGTATACACGTATACGTTATAGTATCCCTCGAGTATATACAGGAAAAATGTTGTAGTAAAAATTAAGAATTTATTGAATAATCGAGTGACAAACTTGAAATTTATTATAAAGATTTATTAATATTTACTATACATCTGGTAAATTTTATACCATATATATCTATATCATTTTTTATAAAAAACAGTATTTCTTATAATTTGTCGTGTCTCTTTCACAAATACTCAATAAAATAGTCATTTTTACTAGAACCTTTTTCTCTGCGTACTAGTTTTTAAAGAGAACATTCTATGGCTTTAATAATTTTGTATACACGAGTATAATTGAGTCACTATTTTATTTCTCATGAGCTTCATTCAGTAATCATTAACAAATATATAATAAATATAGTAGATATATAAGTGCAATACTATTTTGATATTTTTAAAGTTTCCTACTCAGGAAGTACTTTTCTTATTTCACGACGTGCTTTAAATCATCGTTTTATTACTTTTTCTTTGTGATAGCGCAAGAGGCATGTAATTTTCTCTAGTCTTAATTTACACCAATACCTTTGTATTTAATAAAATGATTAGTGTCATTATCATTTCTTGAGTATAATTATTTTAAAACAATTTTTGAGTAAAATGAATATTAAAAAAATTTAACGAATATGATATAATTTGTACATATGTAAAATTCATAAGTCAAAATTAAATAAAAAAACGTCAATGATGTATTCAATAAATATTGATTGTCCTTTTGCACTGTATAAAAATAAAACTTAAATATAAATTTATTACTTTAATTTACAATCTTTCTTATCTATTAAATATTTATAGGAAGCTTCCAAACCTTGACATAAGTAAATATTAACATACGAGTAACAAAGAAAATCTTTGTTTTGAACGATATAAAATTTTAATTCAAAAACGCTATTTTTATAAAAATCCCTTTAAAATAAACTACACTCCGAGAGCAAATCAGAAAAAAATAATGATTAACAATAAAGTAATTAAATGAAATGTCGAGACTACTCTTTGCAAATATATATACAGACGAGACTTCCTATAAAATGCTCCACTTTTCAGTAATCAAACTGTTTAGAAGAAAAATTTCGCTACTCCGTTAGGCCTTATCGTAAGAGAAAAAAGAAACACGTGCATGAGGAGAAAGAAACGTAAATGAGAGCACCGATGATATTTCGATTAAACCGAATACTCGATAACGGTTGATGAAGCGAAGAATAAAGGTATTAAAAATTCGTGAATCAGCGCGAAGGTACGTAACCGTGCGTGCGCGCGGCCAGTTGACCACGTGGTCGGGTAGTGACCAGGTCACTCGTAACGATGGTAACCCCGGTAGCATAACAGAGCCGTGGTGCCCAGTTCACGGATCGTCCTTGCGAACGCCAATATGCAGATCCGACGGAGACAAGGTCGACCGACTCGACGTTGACTCTTACTACTTACGGGGATTACACGACGATATCAATCCTATATGATCGACATTTACTTTTTCGTACACTACACGCTCTTAACGTGCTTATTATCGTTTTCTGAGGGTTGTATTGCAATCGATACTGTTACATTCACGCTCTTTTCTATTATGGTATAATGCTTTACCACTTCTCACAAGTGAAAACGATGATATTCATTATTCGTATAATTAGATTAATATGGAATTTATTGAAGTGTAACGTGCTTCTCGTATAATGTAAATAAATGCTATATATCAGGACCTTGATATGTATGAGAAATTTATAATTAATATTAATCTCTTTTATTTTATATACAATTTGCAATTTACAAAAGAAAATCTCATTTAATAGCTGCTTAAGTATCATTTACGAATATATGTTAATTAAAAAATTAATAACGAGTTCATGATGTATAACACTTCAGTGTGCTATACAAATATTTGTACTCTCATGTCGGTGTTACATCTAGTTCATTTTGTAGATTAGTTATATACTTGATTGCCAACAATTTATAAAGATAAACTTAACGACATTCATTATATTCATTAAGATTGTTTACCAAATTATCAAATCAGATTATATATACTGTAATTCTGGGACGCAAATGGATTTATATCTATAATCTTTAATAATTGATCCGTTGAACTGATCGAAAACGATAACGAGAGAAGAAATTTTACAAATGCTTACAACAAGTTTGTGTTAAATAATCAAGCAATGTCAATCGTAAGAAATTATCTTTACGATGGAAGATCAGTTTGTAAGTGAAAATCAATGGATATCTTAAAGTTAAATATTCATCTACAAAATCAATAAACAAAATTGAATGTTTCCATCTTTTCAGAATTTTAAACTTTAATTGCGACTCAAGTTACCCAAACACTGTTCAATTTACTGTGAAATAACCTAGTCATTACTACAATCTTTTTTTGCAACAACATAATTAGACTAACAACAGCCATTCACCTCTCTCTTTCTCTCTCATTCTCTACCACTCTCGCTCCTCTCTTTCTCTGTATACAACAAAATGAGATTTAAAATATTCACCAGTTCCTCCGGGATTCAATCAATTGGTTAGTCACTCGAAAATGAATTCAAATAGAGCGTATACCTTCGGCAATGAAAATGCCTACACAACCAGGTGTCCTAGTTAAATTCGTTCGCGGTAGTATATTCGATCTTCGAAAAAAATGAAGAAATAACAAATCCGTGTAGCGAAGGTAAAAAAGAAAAAATGACCGGACGATTTTCGCGAACGATAAACTTCGACCGCGTTAGCTCACGGGAGGAAGCGCACTTTAAACGTTTCGTGGCTCTTTTACCGTGAAAAGGTCGATTCTTATGAGGAAAGAGAGCATAATTTAACGATTCTCGTGGGGAGGGCCGCGTCACATTTCGCGCCTCATTTCGGCGTTGCTCTCCTGGTCTAGTTCCTAGATATGGACGTCGGTGTGCCCGTCAGCTGTCACGCCAACTACTCGGCACGGGTGGTTTAGCTACACTATTATATCTGACGTTCGAAATTGAGAAAAATTTCGATTCCCGAATATCGCTTTATTCGTATAACTTTTCATGATGAGTATCTAATCTTGATTGGAGGTTCCTTTTATTTTTACACATTTATTTAACCAGTAGACGATTAGTTACCGTGAAATGATAGGGTTTTCTCAAACTTGTTTTTCGATTCGATCAGTCATCGTTACTACCGTTATAAAACTCGTATCAGAAAAAGAAGTCGTAATACTTTTAATATTATGCAATTTACTCGAATTTTCAGCAAGATTTTCGAAACTTCTTTACAATTAGAAAAGTGTGAAAATTTAAATTTAATAACAACACACCTTACACGGAATAGGGTTAATAATTAAATGTAGAATATGTCGTAAATATAAAGGATAAGAATAATCGATCAAACGATGTACGTACATGTCATTTGAATTACAAGTTCAAGACTAAGTTAACATTGATGTTGACTACAACGTTAAATTAATGAGAGTATAAAGTACTTTTACCGTACTTACATAGTTTCACATATATTTTTAAGGCCAGTTATTTCAAGATTGCGGTAAACTACTCGCATTTATTGAAACATTACGTAGAGTGAATATATACAAGACTGCTAAAAAATAGTATCTTCCAAGGTGTACAATGATACTTTGAAATTTTAGCGTTTAACCGATAAAAGCTCGAGGCTCGCAATAAACGTAAAGTTTTTCCCATGTGCATGTATATGCAGTTGAACGTACGCGAAACGCTTGAAAAGTAATATACCGCGTACCACGTGCTCCCTTTTAAAAACAGTTACGGTGTATATAAATCATTCGATTGTTCGACTTGTGTTTTGTTTACTATACATTCTCGTGGAAATAATTTCTACGAAACATTCAAGTTTTCACAATAAAACGCGGGCGTCTGCGCATTAACATTAACATATCACCTTCGCTGTAAAATTAATACTCGTACTATCAAATTTTTTTCGTATACTTCGTTGAACTTATATTTTTCTTCCAAAACGATATTGATCAAAAAGATAATGTATATACGTTTATAAAGTTACCATTGTGAAATTCTATATCTGATTAGTGTGACGGTAGAGATTCTATAAACTTTAATTACTTATTTATGACACTGCGAAGGGGGATGTATAGAATTCGTTTGATGGCGTTTCAGAAAAGAGAATTAAAGTATAATTTTACTTTACAACTATAATGGTTTTTTTTTTAATTTTTTATGAAATTATACAAGTTTCTTCATTTTATGCGCGTTTTACGAAGATTAGTTGATGTAATCATCGGGTAATTAGTATCGGGTAGTATATATTTATATATACACTCAGAAAAATGGTATATTGACAATTCTTATATTTCGTAATAATGTATCTACATACTTCAGCTATCAATTTATAGTAAATATTAATATATATATGTAGCAATATTTAACATAATTATAATAAAAATTTCTAGAAAACGTAATGAAAATTACGATATTCCGAATGTAACGTTATTATAAGATACAGTAATTTTTAATAGAAATTTTTTAGTACATATAATAAAAATGTAGTATTAAAAATTGCAAAAAAACACATCCTCATAAAGTAAATATTTAATTCTGCGTGGTAAACGCATCAATTTTTGACGTACCGTATACGTGTAAGTAAAACGTACGCGAAACCCGCAACTCTCACACCGACTGGAAAACCATCCCAAGTGCAATGAAAAGGTATTATCTTGCATTGTATGCACAAGTTTTGTATATATATATCGAGGCAACGAACCCAATAATCGCGAGCGTATGTAGACTCACGCGTCACAGTGTTAAAGCGGCGATGACTGAAAATCGTTACATCGTCTATGCAGCATCGAGTCTTGCTTCTTGGAATTGTTGCAAAACTCGAAGTATCGCATCAATTATTACACCCGGTGCATCGATGTGCAGTATATAGTATATACCTATATATATGCATCGAGAATGGCATCGCTTTGACTTTTCTTTAAAATTACTTCCTTGTTCGGGTTGTTGCACATTTTTGTATGGACGCGTCGGTGTCTATTGTCAACGTGATAAACTGATTCGATGTTTATTTACCAAGAAAATCAACAGATATGATTATACGCGCATTGATTTTATGTATGTGTACGTGTAGTATACACGTTATAGAGGTATATATACACATTTACGTTTAACTGCAGTTGATCAACTTACTAGAGTTAGACTATCAGATTGTATCTATATCTCTGAATCGAAGAATAGAGTTTGTGCAAGCTTAAGAGCAGTTATTGCTGTACGTTGAAAACGGTGTTTTATTTCGGAGTAATTTTTTTTCATTGTATCAATATTAATGTAGACTAGATCTGTTTTATCAATGCCATTTTCATTTTATTTAACAGATCTTTCTAAATTCGTTAGAGTGAAAAAAAGTCACTTAAGACTTTCGCCAAAAACTGAGTTACGGCAATTTTTTTTTTAATCGAAGAAAAAGATTAAAGGTATGTACACAGTCATAATGTTAACTCGATTGAAGTTCAATATTTACATTGATTGTAATGAAATAAAACTATAAATTTTGAGTAGATATCAATTTTGTTACCAAACGAGTAATTTTTCACTCGAAGAAATTCAGAGAGATTAGTTGCATAAACGTGTATTTACTATACGCAACGCGTTTATATTTACAAATTGTAAATTAATATCAATCAATGTCGGATAATTGTAAAAACGTCACTTAAATTTTCCACGACTGTTGCCAAAATACTCTCCAATTATGAACTCATGCCATATCGACCCATCCATAATGTTCAAAATTCCAATATCGAGTTTGTAACGATCGATTAAACACCAAACGGTGGAGAAACAATTATGTGTGCCATATATTCGCATACGTGCAAGAAAATCGTACATTGCCATCAAATTCTGACCAGAATCTTTCCATTCACAATGAGCTGATGTCGTATATGTTTTTTTAACGCCTCTCCCTTTTCACCGAGGAACCCGGCACTGGGTTAATCGAACCGATAAGCCGGGCTTCGATCGGCCGAGCTTCAGGCGATGAATAGTACGGCCCCCGCAAGCTTCCTTCGATTTTACCTGTAATGCAAGCGGTTTCGCGTGTGCGAGCCACTGATTAGGAAAAGATGCCGAGTTGCGATGGAAAAATTCTCGGTCGAAAAATGACGGTGCCCTGGGGGTTTTATTTGCTCAGGTTTAATCGTAGGTTTCTTCCTTCTTCTTCTTCTTTTCTGGTAAGGGGAGACGGATTAATTTAGTTATGTGTGGTGGGTCTACTATACAACGGTGCTGTTTTCTCTCGGTACAACAAACTTTATTTTTCTATCTATAGTTATTGGTTCACAAATTTCCTTATTTTTTAAATTATATTATTTATTTTATTGATTTTTCAACGTATACGATTTATTTAATTGCTATAATATAGGTTAAGTATAAAAATATTAAAAACTATAATCAATTCACGTCATATTGCATGAATTTTTAATTGCCACGGATTGAGTATGGTACAACTTTCTCTCGTCTATATGGTAAATTAAATATTGATTAGTGAAAAAGTAATAAATTAGATGTATTGTATAAAACTACGATGTAAGCTTGTAACTTTGTTTTGCTACACTGGTTTGTAACTTTTACCACATAATCATATACGTTCAATAAATTATAATGTTATATTTTTTATGTTAAAGTAATTACATTTAATTGAATTAAAGAGAAATTTCAATAAAACTTAAATTTCTTGGAGAGTACCTTTTAAATATAGATATATGTATATAAACACCTGGTATTTACAGTTTACTTTTATTTACAATTTACTTTAAAATTAAAATAAAGACTTGAAATTTTTATTAAGTAAAATATTCTGCGTTAATCAATAATAACAATTGTTACGATAAGTTTACTGAAGTTTCTTCCATTTTACATTTTATGACATATCATACCGATACTTTATTACGATGCCTTCACGCATATTCTGTACTTTTTACGATTTAATCTAAATAGCACTCCCATAAAAATTATAGACCAGTCTTGATGATATAAAGTTAGGTATATACGTTAAGCTTTTGTGTACTATAATTAAGAAATAAGTGTTAATAGTATAATAAATTTCAAGTAATATCAATAATAATAATAAAAATATATAATTTGATGTAAAACAAATTAAAAGATTCGTATAGTAAAAAATTGAGAAAACTGTAAGTTTGTTTATGTGACAAAAACAAAATTGAAAACAGCATTATGTAGGTCTTTTAGTAAACATTTATAGCTATTCTTTGAACGTTAATTATAATTATTATAAATGCAATGAACGTAAAAAAGGAATGCCATTTAAAAAAAATTTTTTTATATATTTAATTCTATTTAGTAATAATAATAATAATATTAACAATTTATTTGCCTAAAATAATAACTTAATCATTATCACTTCGTACAAAATAAAAATTTGGCCCTTGCACTTACATATCTACCATATTTTTATGCCGTTCGTTTCCTATATTTCTTAAATAAATCCAAATTTAAAAACGAGTATTACTTTTCAAATTCGAAACTATACGAATTTCCTGACAAGACTAAAAAAGCTTTGTTTACGAGTAAACAAAAATGTAAATCGAAACAAAGGTTTAATTAGCACGAAACATGCCCACCAGAAATGAACCCCTCTATTCTTAATAAACAAAAATCTACGCATCTGTAAAACGCAGAGTAAAATATCCCTCGAGTGAGTTGAGAACCGATGATACAAGAAAAAAAAGCGCTCACGCAATTTAAGCCTCGAGTTAACATATATATAAATATACATGTATATATATAAATATTATATAAATATATATATATAGATGTATGGGTAAGGAATACTCACGCATCCAAGGACAGGGTGATATTCTCGTAGTTAAGAATGGCGCACGACCGGCGGCAGTAGAGTCGCGTCCGCGCTTGGACGGCATAACGCAGCGACTGCACGCGGCCGCGACTATCGCCCGCCTTGGGTGTTGCTTAGGAACCTCCCTCACCTAAAAAGAGGGGGAGTACGGGAGGGTAGAGGCTGAACCCGTTAATGCGCCGCGGCACGTTATCAAGCGCGTTCATTCTTTCGCCGATTCGGCAAGAATTACAACCTGAGAGCTCATTGCCCGTTGATTTATACCGATTCCTAATATGAATAGACCATTTCTTTTATTTATCTCGTACGAACCAAATTGATTACCTTCTTCGCAAACTTTGCACAAGTGGATATAACTTTCTTTTCTTTTTCATTTCACTTTGAACCTCGACGAAAGAGGGTTTCATTGCGCCAACAAATTTTTTTTTTTTTTGAACATCCCCAATCAGCGCAAAGTATAGTTATGGAAAATCAAAATTGAATTGGATATAATTGCTGGAAATGTGGAACACACAGAGGGAAGTACTTAATATAGGCTTACTCTACGTAATCAGACGACAGGAAGTTAATTATTATTATTAACAAAGTTTGTCTATTCTTGAAAAGTGCAAGCTTTATTTTACATCCTTGTTTAGATTTTATGAACAAGTGTTGAAGCTATTTAATAATTTCTAGAAAAGTATCTTTAGATATCCAATCATATTTGCATATAATTCATTATATTACTTGTAAAAAATAAGTACACACGTCCTTCTAACTTTCCCCTTTAATATTTTAGTTATCCAGTTAATATGATAACTGTTATTCATAATCATCTATATAACGATAAAAAATTCATACTTTTTAAATAGTTGATTTAAACGAAATATCGCGAAAATAATAATAAGAGAATGTTACATTAGTATGTGTATCGATAAATTCGTCAAATTTAATCGAATAACAAACTAACCTTGACGTAATTCTTAAACATTATTATACGTGAATAGTAATGAATTACAAATGTAGCGCGAATCTCAATCGACAATGTCAATCGACAATGTCAAAATTGCACACAATGAGCTTTTAAATAAAAACACCTTCTTTTTATCAAAGGTCGCATGATAAATGCACATGCCAAGGTAAGAAAAAAAATATTATTCAAGTATATTCAATATTATTTTATGTAGAGCACATTGTGTGCATAATTAATCTTCGACTATAAATATATTTTGTTAGTTATTTAATAATAATATTAATAAATAATAATATTCACGACTTGTAATATGTACAAACGCCTGGAGTGTATGCAACACGCTGTGCGCATCGATTAAATTTTCGCGCCGCGAGTTGCGTCATCTCATCTCAAAAAGGCTTATCCAAGCTCTTGTGAACAAGTTGGGGGTATAGCTCAGTGGTAGAGCATTCGACTGCAGATCGAGAGGTCCCCGGTTCAAACCCGGGTGCCCCCTCGCCTTTTTTTTGTTTTTCCTAATTTTTTTTTATGATTATTTACTTAACTTTCTATTATGGTAACGCTAAAATTATTACATTTCTTATCATATACTTAATTTAGTAACATTAATTTTGGAATTGGTTGATCAAAAGCATTTTATCAAAAATTGAAATTTTTGGATGTTGCAAATTTAGTAGCAGAATATATACATGTAAAATCGTAATCTTTTATGTTTATGAATAATATTAAAAATTATTACTGTAATATTTTCGCAATTGTATATACAATTTTTCTTTTTAACCTTTTTAATTATACGAGAATACTTCGGTTTTTATAACGATCATGATATTATAAATTGTTGCTAATATTGTTCCTTTATTTTATCGATTACAAAATATAATATACGGAAACTACTATTAAAAATTATTTCTCGATATTTACAAAAATATTCTAATGTTTAAATAATATATATATATATATATATATATATATATATATATATATACTTTTATATTTTTATAATTGTTAACGGTGAGATTACGATAAATAAATAAGACAACAAACAAAAAAACAGAATAAACTGAATCTATAATTTTATTTTATACATTACTGTTCAATATGTTACCATTGCTGTACAATTAATAATTAAATATTGAATAGAAAAATTTGAAACAAAAAAAATACTTATAAACCATCATAATTTCTTTAGAATACATTCTACTATCAGGTATATTTTACAAACACATGAACAAAAGTCAAACAAAAAATGTACCACTACGTATAAAAAGAGATACACATACATAACCAATAAATTGCAAGTAAAAGGTTTATCCTTATTCGAAAATAGCAAGTATCGTACGATAAGGTGCACACCTACGCATATTCCACGGAACATACGAATGAATATAACAACCATCGGAGAGCGTCAAAGGCAAAGCGCGCGGCGACAGACAGCCGTTGGGTGATGATGGAGGCATGTCTGTGACTACGTGTGCCTCCATTTGTTTTTAATACCGCGCGAGGATGTCCCCGAAACTTCTGTAAATACGCGGAGGAGAAAAAAAACTACGGCAAGTTCACTCGCTGCTGCAGAGAAATACTTAAGTGCTTTATTATCGGGTGATCTCTACGTGTGCATATAAAATGAATTACAATCATACTGGAGCTCGGAGAGGTATAGTTTCCTTTTTTCTCTTTCAAAATATTAAGCGGTGCGTTAGTTTACATGCGGTGTTAAGTCGACTTGGTATTTTTTTTGTAATTTATTGAATATATAATATATGAAAATATCCAAAATAATGGGGGTAATTCGTCGAATAAGTGAGGTTAGGTTTATGGTTGGTGACAATATATATAGGGTAATGCATGCTTGGCTGACGTGGTGTTTTCTTATATGTTCCTGGATTTTTTATTTTTAGCAAAACCAAAAAGGGTCTTGGATCCCTCTGCTGGTTTGTCCTCTCCTAATTCAGGTTCACCAATGCCATCAAGTCCATACATGTATAACCAACAGGTACATTTTTTTTAATCAATGCTAATTTTTATTTTTTTCAAATGCTAATATAATTACAAATAATGTATGTATTTAGGTGCCTATGAATACTGAAATGCCACCCGAATACGGTTTCAATGTGCCAGATCAAAATCCTATGCAATCGTCTCCACCTCCTATGTATGGATATAACCAACAACCTCAGATACCAGCTTATACCTCAACCAATGCAAGAAACGATGGATTTGGAACTCAATTTGCAACACAATTATTGGCAGAACCTTTGGTCACAAACATGGCTATGCAGTATGGAAATGCTTTAGCCAATACAGGGAAACAGCATTTTGAAAAATATGTGCCCATTACTGCTCTTAGATATTACTTTGCTGTTGACACAGATTACGTTGTAATGAAATTAATTCTGTTATTTTTTCCATTTACACACAAGGTATGGGTACAACTTATATATAATGCTTAACCTAAATACTTAATGTAAATTGAACCCAAAGATTAGTTTGTTACAGCAAATTATATAATATTAACTTTTTAATCAAAATAAAATTATTACATCATTAGAAATTACTATTGCAATTTACATAATGCAATGCAATGGTGCATGAACTCAATGAGCTGTTTACTTTTATTTTTGCTAAATTGAGTTTTTAAATTTTCATATAATAAAAAAATTTCTATTATATTATTTTTAATAATGAAATATTTTTTACTTATAGGATTGGTCTATCAAATATGAGCAAGATAATCCTTTACAGCCACGTTATGAAAAGAATGCACCAGACATGTACATTCCTACAATGGCTTTTCTTACTTATGTAGTAATGGCTGGTCTTGCTCTAGGTACGCAAGAAAGATTTACTCCGGAACAGCTGGGTATAACTGCTAGCTCGGCTCTAGCTTGGGGAATCATAGAATTGCTCGTTCATATTATAACGCTCTATGTTATGAATCTTGAGACGAGTTTAAGGTATCTAGATCTGCTTGCATATTGTAGTTACAAATATGTTGGAATCAATGCAGCCCTTGTAGCATCATTAGTGTTCAAGAGGGTGGGTTTCTACATATTTTTTATATACTTTAGTATATCACTAGGATTTTTCTTGATTCGATCATTAAAGCTTAGAGTAATACCGGAGGGACATTCTTCCTATTCTGCTATAGGTAATAAAAGGAGACTGTATTTCATTTTATTTGTTGCTGGAATTCAACCACTTCTCATGTGGTGGCTTTCGTATCATTTGATATAAAATATCAATCTAGGTCATTTTTTATAAGTGCTTCGAAAAGGGCAGTGGAAGACACGTTGATGTTAAAGCGGGAGTTACAATGCGGAAATTATTGTGCATTTTGTAATTAAAGAACAAAGGATTTCCCTCTGGTCGGTGACCTTATAATTATTTTCTATTAAAAGCCAAAGCCAAGCTTGGATTGCATAAATGAACTTTGTGAAAATTAAAAGTTGAAATGATAACTCAACCATCGAGTTTTGTGAAGAGAAATTTATGTAAATTTCCAGTACTACCAATGTGTATATTTTCTTCCTAAACTAATTTTGCATTAAAATTATCTAAAAATGTATATTTCACACTGAGTGTTGCATAAACATTGACACCCACCTTTTGCAGATTAGATATTTTATACCTTTGATGAAATCGAATTTTTGTTTTACATAGTATATTCCTTGCGTACATGTACATTGTATATTTGCAAACCATTTATTGGAGTTATTAACACTGAAATAGGATATTATTTGATAGTCTGAAAAATTTGTACGAAACATAAACATTAAAATTGTAAATATTTATGGAAGTTAACGAAATTACAATATCTAATAAAGTTAGTGTATTTATAATTTATATTTTATTTGGCTTTTCTGTAGAAAATTTTTTTTATAAATTAAATTGAAATACATTTTTTCATAAATTATAAATGATGTTCAATAATTTAAATCATTCATAAATATCATGGAAAACCTATTAATTTATTTAGTCAAGCTTAATTAATGATTTACAAACATCTTGTAATCGCCTATATTTTTATTTAAGGAGATGTGAGACTAAAGAAATTGAAATCCTTATTTATTATTTAATTAACAACAGATTAACTTTTTCCAAACCAACTCTCTGTAACGCTCTTCTATTTGCTTTGAATAGTACATATGATTTGTTTCAAAATTTTGTTATCACTGATCGAGATTTTCGTGCAGTCGCAAAGATCAATTTTTCTCATAATCGTTACCGACGAAAAGTGGTTATTAATTTTTAATTAATTTCAAATTAATTATTTAAAAAAATCTCTGTCAGCTTCTTCTATATTACTTAAGTGTCACGTATATGAATGTTTCCAGATTTTTTGTTTGATAATTGCAGAAAATTTTTTAGTTTTTAAAAGTAGATCTCTGTAATTTGGTTATCACATCTCCTTAATAAGTTTTATGTATGCATTGATAACAATTCTATATTTTTTCAACTGAATTAAATACATTAAATCATTAATTAATGATAGTACATATCACAAAATTAAGAACATTTTGAGTGATATGCAATCTATATAAGGGTCATAATGTACTTATAATTAAAGTATGATAAGTAAAAGATAAAAACATAATAAAAAAATTATTAAAAATCTGGCATTTTCAAGTTTTCTGTTAGATTGTAAAAAAGCAGAAGTTTAACTAGTTTTTGAATTAACATAGTACGCTATAACTTAATTTTGAGCTAAATTTATCTGTTTTGTCTCTAGGATTTCAGGTGTTACAAAATCTTTATAAAAAATTAATTCACAATACTACTGGTACATAAAAAAAGGTAAAATCTATGTACATTCTGAATTCAAAAGTATATAAATTGATGCAATAACGTGTAAAATGCAAATTTTGAATGATGGTGCATATAATAAATATTACTTTATTGAAAAAAAATCCAATTAATATAATTCAAAACAGTAAACGGTTACATCGTAAAACGTATGTTATATAATAAATAGATTTAAATTTGTATAGAAATGTACATTAAATTGTACATTAAATTGTCTGTTACACAACTATCTGACACTTTCAAAAAGTGTGATTCGCACATTTTACACATTTCAAAAGTGCAAATTTTTGCAATGTACTCATCGAGTGTAAACGAGTGCTGCAGAAGCCGGTACCAACGTAAGGTAACGTGAGTGCAAGGTTGTTACCGATCGAGGTATAAAAAAGATATCGACGCCCGTTAGCGCCACAGCCCGCAAGCGAAGTGAAATACACGTCACCCCGCGCGTCCCTCCCCCATATAATCCAAGTACGGTTCAGTGTCTATCTCTCTCTGTGTGCTCTCCGAGCTCAGTAGAGCCGCTGCCTAGGCGAGGTGAGCAGTGCAGCAGGAGAGATAAGTGTCCGGTTGTACTTTTGAGTCGCATCTCGAATGAAAAAGGAGAAAAACTCGTAAATAAGTTATAGCCAATGGTACACCCCCGGGCTACAAACGGCCGACGAACTCGTAATCACGGCCCGCGGGGTGTAATATAATAATAGTCAACAACCACGCGTCTATTGTTTGTGTTAGTGGAACTAGTGCGCGGGGATACAGAGAGAAAGAGAGAGAGAGAGAACGCCGAAAAATGGCGGAGCGCACCAAGACGTCGTCGGCCCCGGCCAACCGGCCCGTACCTATGAAACTCTTTGCTACCTGGGAAGTTGACCGTACGCCATCCAATTGCATACCCAGGTAAATAATTAATTAACCACTTAGATTTCAACGAGCGCGTTTCCACGCTATCTTCTTTATTCGTTTTTGTTACATTCGCACACGTTGGGTATAGGGAGGGACAGATCGTTCGGAGGGCTTATCCGCGCCTGATTTCCGGGAGGACAAGGCCGAGAGAAAGGGAAACTGCAAGAACTTGTCATTTCGGGCGTGACGGGCCTTTTTGTTACAAATATACTTGTATCCTCGCTCGTTATATGCTACACTCACTTTCGCTACTGCGTTTACTTTTTTTCTCTCCACGCTTACATCTTCGTGTCTCTCTATACCTCTCTTGGATCGCTACGAGTCTACACCGTCGGGTATAAATTTTGCGATATCGCCTTTTTCTTATCGGGGCATTAGTGCCGCGTGCCTCAAAATTGAGTAATATTTATAAATGTACCGCACTCTCTTTTTCACCAACGGAAATAACAATTTATGTATACGAACATCTACAATATGTTTATGACGTTTCTAATGAAAAATTTTGACACTACTGCGCGCTCACTTTTTCTTAGTTTATTTTCCTTCTTTGTTAAGGAAATATGCGCAATTAACTCAAACATTAGACACACCGTCCAAGTTAACAAAAGTTGCTTCATTCGTGTACTTAAAGAATGCTTTATGGATAGTTTATTTTTTCTCTTGTCAATTAATTATGCAATTTTTGTGCTTGAATGTTGTTTTCCCTTGCGTTACAAGTTGACTAATTGACCTTCTGGTATACATACCGAGACAAAAATTTGTCTCTCTGCAAGTAGTAATATTTTCACTGTATTATTTGTTTATTTTTGTTTCTCGACAACTTTCTAACTTGCTAGATTATTTTCTTTTTTTTGATAATATTTTATTACTGTTACTTTTCATTTATTTAAAGATTAAATTTTGTAGCCAGATGTGTTCTACTAATTTGACTCGAACTGTCATCCACTTTGCAACAGCCAGTTTATAAATACACAACGATAAATTTCATCGATAACTAGGCATCAAAATTGCTTGATTTCACAGTTTAACAAATTAGGATTAAAAAATCCGACGAGGCAAACTCATTTTTTTTTATAAAAAAAAGTTGCCTACCTCCAGCCGTTCTCTTTTGTAGTCAAGCGGCATATATACGAGGTGTGGAATCAGGCATGGCTACTGTGTCATTAGGGCGCGAATGTATCGGGCTTATTAATCACGGCTCTTTGTTCGAGTGTTAAATTTTAGTGATTATTTTTTCTTAAAATTTTATTTTCAACAAAAGTGTCGTCATTTATGAGTTTATAAAATATTAATTTAATATTAACCGCGAAATAACGTTAATCGAATAAAATTTAATAAAAGTGTAACAAATGATAACCAGTTCTTTGAGAATAAATTTCTTGTAAAAGTGCAGGAAAAACTTTAATTTATTTTGTAAACGCATATTCACAAATAAATCTATCATCTCGATAAATGTTAATTTTCTGCACGATTATTCAATAATTAATAAAGGGAAAAAGCGCGTATACTGCATTTATGCAAAATAACTCGGACGCTGATTGCATCTTTATAAAAGTTCAATCGAGTAAAAGTGAAAATACTCGGGTCCATTACGCTGGCGAGACCATTTGAGCGAAATCAAAAAAAAAATCTACAGGAATTTTTAGCTACTTTTTAGCTAATTTATTACCAAACGCAATAATTTTTAGCCACTGCCCAACACTTTTTAACACCGGGTAATTCCAGGTTAATGTTTAAGCTGGCCTGACTCTTTTATTACTGTGGTTCTAATTAACTTATAAAGTCGTGTTACGGCTCAAAATTTTTAGCCCGTTGAGTACTTTAAGATACGCTATCGCCAATTTCGCCCCTATGCAAAATTAACCCCTTATCATCCCTCCAAAACTCTAAAATTGCTATAAAATTGATATTTTCGGAAAATTATCATATTTACCACTTGATTATGATAAACAAAGTTAAAATATAATTTATTACCACCTAAGATATTTTTCATCCCCCAACCCCCCTTAATTAACCCCTAGTTCAAGCTAGCTTAATGCTTAAGCTGGCCTGACTCTTTTATAACTCTGGTTCTAATTGAGTTATAAAGTCGTGTTACGGCACAAAATTTTTAGCCCGCTGAGCACTATAAGATAGGCTATAGCCGATTTCACCCCTATTCAAAATTAACCCCTTATCATCCCTCCAAAACTCTAAAATTGCTATAAAATTGATATTTTCGGAAAATTATCATATTTATCACTTGATTATGATAAACAAAGTTAAAATATAATTTATTACCACCTAAGATATTTTTCATCCCCCAACCCCCCTTAATAAAGCCTAAGTCCAAGCTGGCTTAATGCTTAAGCTGGCCTGACTCTTTTATAACTCTGGTTCTAATTGAGTTAGAAAGTCGTGTTACGGCTCAAAATTTTTAGCCCGTTGAGTACTTTAAGATACGCTATCGCCAATTTCGCCCCTATGCAAAATTAACCCCTTATCATCCCTCCAAAACTCTAAAATTGCTATAAAATTGATATTTTCGGAAAATTATCATATTTACCACTTGATTATGATAAACAAAGTTAAAATATAATTTATTACCACCTAAGATATTTTTCATCCCCCAACCCCCCTTAATTAACCCCTAGTTCAAGCTAGCTTAATGCTTAAGCTGGCCTGACTCTTTTATAACTCTGGTTCTAATTGAGTTATAAAGTCGTGTTACGGCACAAAATTTTTAGCCCGCTGAGCACTATAAGATAGGCTATAGCCGATTTCACCCCTATTCAAAATTAACCCCTTATCATCCCTCCATAACTCTAAAATTGCTATAAAATTGATATTTTCGGAAAATTTTCATATTTATCACTTGATTATGATAAACAAAGTTAAAATATAATTTATTACCACCTAAGATATTTTTCATCCCCCAACCCCCCTTAATAAAGCCTAAGTCCAAGCTGGCTTAATGCTTAAGCTGGCCTGACTCTTTATAACTCTGGTTCTAATTGAGTTAGAAAGTCGTGTTACGGCTCAAAATTTTTAGCCCGCTGAGCACTTTAATATAGGATATCGCCGATCTCACCCTATTCAAAATTAACCCCTTATCATCCCTCCAAAACTCTAAAATTGCTATAAAATTGATATTTTCGGAAAATTATCATATTTATCACTTGATTATGATAAACAAAGTTAAAAAATAATTTATTACCACCTAAGATATTTTTCATCCCCCAAGCCACCTTAATAAAGCCTAAGTCCAAGCTAGCTTAATGCTTAAGCTGGCCTGACTCTTTTATTACTCTGGTTCTAATTGAGTTATAAAGTCGTGTTACGGCACAAAATTTTTAGCCCGCTGAGCACTATAAGATAGGCTATAGCCGATTTCACCCCTATTCAAAATTAACCCCTTATCATCCCTCCAAAACTCTAAAATTGCTATAAAATTGATATTTTCGGAAAATTATCATATTTATCACTTGATTATGATAAACAAAGTTAAAAAATAATTTATTACCACCTAAGATATTTTTCATCCCCCAAGCCACCTTAATAAAGCCTAAGTCCAAGCTGGCTTAATGCTTAAGCTGGCCTGACTCTTTTATAACTCTGGTTCTAATTGAGTTAGAAAGTCGTGTTACGGCTCAAAATTTTTAGCCCGCTGAGCACTTTAATATAGGCTATCGCCGATCTCACCCCTATTCAAAATTAACCCCTTATCATCCCTCCAAAACTCTAAAATTGCTATAAAATTGATATTTTCGGAAAATTATCATATTTATCACTTGATTATGATAAACAAAGTTAAAAAATAATTTATTACCACCTAAGATATTTTTCATCCCCCAAGCCACCTTAATAAAGCCTAAGTCCAAGCTAGGCTTAATGCTTAAGCTGGCCTGACTCTTTTATAACTCTGGTTCTAATTGAGTTATAAAGTCGTGTTACGGCTACAAAATTTTTAGCCCGCTGAGCACTATAAGATAGGCTATAGCCGATCTCACCCCTATTCAAAATTAACCCCTTATCATCCCTCCAAAACTCTAAAATTGCTATAAAATTGATATTTTCGGAAAATTATCATATTTATCACTTGATTATGATAAACAAAGTTAAAATATAATTTATTACCACCTAAGATATTTTTCATCCCCCAAGCCCCCTTAATAAAGCCTAAGTCCAAGCTAGCTTAATGCTTAAGCTGGCCTGACTCTTTTATTACTCTGGTTCTAATTGAGTTATAAAGTCGTGTTACGGCACAAAATTTTTAGCCCGCTGAGCACTATAAGATAGGCTATAGCCGATTTCACCCCTATTCAAAATTAACCCCTTATCATCCCTCCAAAACTCTAAAATTGCTATAAAATTGATATTTTCGGAAAATTATCATATTTATCACTTGATTATGATAAACAAAGTTAAAATATAATTATTACCACCTAAGATATTTTTCATCCCCCAACCCCCCTTAATAAAGCCTAAGTCCAAGCTGGCTTAATGCTTAAGCTGGCCTGACTCTTTTATAACTCTGGTTCTAATTGAGTTAGAAAGTCGTGTTACGGCTCAAATTTTTAGCCCGCTGAGCACTTTAATATAGGCTATCGCCGATCTCACCCCTATTCAAAATTAACCCCTTATCATCCCTCCAAAACTCTAAAATTGCTATAAAATTGATATTTTCGGAAAATTATCATATTTATCACTTGATTATGATAAACAAAGTTAAAAAATAATTTATTACCACCTAAGATATTTTTCATCCCCCAAGCCACCTTAATAAAGCCTAAGTCCAAGCTAGCTTAATGCTTAAGCTGGCCTGACTCTTTTATTACTCTGGTTCTAATTGAGTTATAAAGTCGTGTTACGGCTCAAAATTTTTAGCCCGCTGAGCACTTTAAGATAGGCTATAGCCGATTTCACCCCTATTCAAAATTAACCCCTTATCATCCCTCCAAAACTCTAAAATTGCTATAAAATTGATATTTTCGGAAAATTATCATATTTATCACTTGATTATGATAAACAAAGTTAAAATATAATTTATTACCACCTAAGATATTTTTCATCCCCCAACCCCCCTTAATAAAGCCTAAGTCCAAGCTGGCTTAATGCTTAAGCTGGCCTGACTCTTTTATTACTCTGGTTCTAATTGAGTTATAAAGTCGTGTTACGGCTCAAAATTTTTAAACCTCATCTACTTGATCTGAGTTTTCGTGTAAATTCCAGCTTGAGTGTATATCTCAATTTGTTTCCGAGTTACACGCAATTAAAGTGGAGATCATATTTTTACAAAATTTTCTTTAATTGTCCATATCCTTGATAAATTTCAGCGTTAGAGTTTAGAAATCTGCCTTTCTTCGTATTTTGATGTTACGAAACATATCCTAGAGTTTCAATAAGATCCGTTACCCAAACATATGATGGTCTCCTTGTTAGTTTATTATTCATTAGTTATCATAATTAAGCGGTAGATTAAAACAAGAGACTTTAGGTGGAGAAATTTAAACAATGAACAGGCGTCGGGAATAGAACCCGAGCACCTACGGATCCAATAACAAATTACAAATTTGGAGCCGTAACACGACTTTATAACTCAATTAGAACCAGAGTAATAAAAGAGTCAGGCCAGCTTAAGCATTAAGCTAGCTTGGAATTAGGCTTTATTAAGGTGGCTTGGGGGATGAAAAATATCTTAGGTGGTAATAAATTATATTTTAACTTTGTTTATCATAATCAAGTGATAAATATGATAATTTTCCGAAAATATCAATTTTATAGCAATTTTAGAGTTTTGGAGGGATGATAAGGGGTTAATTTTGAATAGGGGTGAGATCGGCGATAGCCTATATTAAAGTGCTCAGCGGGCTAAAAATTTTGAGCCGTACCACGACTTTCTAACTCAATTAGAACCAGAGTTATAAAAGAGTCAGGCCAGCTTAAGCATTAAGCCAGCTTGGACTTAGGCTTTATTAAGGGGGGTTGGGGGATGAAAAATATCTTAGGTGGTAATAAATTATATTTTAACTTTGTTTATCATAATCAAGTGATAAATATGATAATTTTCCGAAAATATCAATTTTATAGCAATTTTAGAGTTTTGGAGGGATGATAAGGGGTTAATTTTGAATAGGGGTGTCATCGGCTATAGCCTATCTTAAAGTGCTCAGCGGGCTAAAAATTTTGAGCCGTAACACGACTTTATAACTCAATTAGAACCAGAGTTATAAAAGAGTCAGGCCAGCTTAAGCATTAAGCTAGCTTGAACTAGGGGTTAATTAAGAGGGGTTGGGGGATGAAAAATATCTTAGGTGGTAATAAATTATATTTTAACTTTGTTTATCATAATCAAGTGGTAAATATGATAATTTTCCGAAAATATCAATTTTATAGCAATTTTAGAGTTTTGGAGGGATGATAGGGGGTTAATTTTGAATAGGGGCGAAATTGGCGATAGCCTATCTTAAAGTACTCAACGGGCTAAAAATTTTGAGCCGTAACACGACTTTATAAGTTAATTAGAACCAGAGTAATAAAAGAGTCAGGCCAGCTTAAACATTAACCTGGAGTTACCCGGTGTTAAAAAGTGTTGGGCAGTGGCTAAAAATTATTGCGTTTGGTAATAAATTAGCTAAAAAGTAGCTAAAAATTCCTGTAGGTTTTTTTTTTGTTTTCGCTCAAATGGCCTCGCCAGCGTAATGGACGTAAAATACTCCGTCGCAATTTACATATCTCAAATTATACGGTTTATTCTTCCTACTTCTCAATTTATATCTTTGAATATACTTTGGAATACGTAATATTATTTATTATATCGAAACTTTAAATAAGATGTACAATGATGGAAATAAAGTAGTTGTATAATAACAGTTGATTTTCCTTGCGGTTTGGCGTAAACTGAGGAGTATACTGTAAAATCAGTAAAAATCGAGAGGACTCGAAGCCCTGAAAACTCGTGTTCGTTAGCCGAGATTTCCGTCGGTAGCTGGTGGTTTTCCTTTTTAGCACGTACGTATATACGCGCGCGGGGCGAGGCAATCGACTTTTTTCCAAGCGCATCGCGTATATATATACTGGGCGTATTCGCTTGTGATGATTATTAATCTTTTCTCTCTGGAATGTGAGGAAAATTTGAATTCTCTTATATACGACATATTTAAATAAATTTTCATATTTTGTAGATCCTAATTAAATTTATCAGAAATTGTTGTACATTTTCATAATTATACAGGTGAACTCTTCAAAAATTGGCCTATTTTTTAAAAAATGTTAGTTTAACGATATTTGCAAATTTTAATAGTTTTTTGCTAAGTGGTTATTGTAACCTTCTTAATGTGAAATTTTAGCTTAAGTACTGTGAAATATTTTAAAATAACTATTTTAAGTTTAGGGAGTTTACACACGAAAAAAGAAGATAATTAAATCGTGACTATAAATAATAATTTCTTTATTAGTATTGTAAAAGAACAATGTTTAATATAACAGAACATTAATTCTAGAATTAAATATAAAAGCTTGAATATTCATTATTTATTTTTGTTTTTTTAACGTTTATATTTTTTGTGTACTTTTATGTGATTCACTTTTCTTATTGTTATTAACCTGCACGGATTGCCAACGTTGTATATAGTGTTCACATTTCTCTCCACGTGGACGATCCGGAGCAACTCATACTATTAAAAAAATAATATCTTGGCTACGCTTCCATTTGCACATTGGTAAGCAGCCATTGTACCTATAAACGATTTTAAGTGGTCACTCGATAGTTGGCACGTTATTTGAATGTCTTCAGGTTTTGCAATATCTAAGTGAACATTTTTTATACTACATTTTAAAGATTCTAACATTTCTTCAAAATTTGATATATCTGTACCGTGTGCTACTGATCTATCAGCAACTTGTTTTATTTTTGAATCTATTCCTTATCAAGATAATCGAAGTACGAAAAAGCAATTCAAGTATGTGTATACTATATAGACGAGAATTCGTCAGGTGTTTATAAACAAATGCTTCAACGCCTTATTTTTATTATTATTATTCGATCATTTTGTCAAATTTATGCTAATTGTCATAGTTGGCAAATATCATACGCATCATATACTATACTGTGAATTTTATTTAAAATTTTGCAACTATCAAACTAGAAAAGACACTATTAATAAGCCAAAAAGTGCTAAACAGTTAACGAAGTTTACGAATAAATTAAATAAAATTATTAAAATTAGTGTAAAAGTTAAAAAAAATATTTTAATCGCTTTCCCCGAATAATGAGCAAATGAAATCTGCACAAATATTTATTAAACCATATCTAAGCTGAAATGAAAAGAAAATGAACATAACGATTATGTACAGCGATATTTTAATGTATATTCTGTATGTATGTGCATATATACAATAATCTACATACAAGTTACAACTGATCATCTTATATATAGTTTACTAGAACTTCTATACGGAAAAAATGTACCTACAAAATTTACAGTGATGGTACTTGTGAAATCAAAAGAAACAAAAGACTGGACGATTGCTATATAGAAAATACCTAGAAAAATTACAGTGTCTCCTAGTCCCAAAGCTATAAATAAGCATATATTTATATATTTTAATCTTTAACGTAGTTGTCGAGCCCGGTTTTGTGTGGTGCGTGCGTGCGTACGTGCATGTAGGTGAGTCTATAGACAACATAACCTATAAAATCATCAAAAGTTCATAATACTGCACAATAATAATACATTATACTTATACAAAATGTATTTAATAAACATATCCATATTTATTTTATTTTCATCTATTTTTGAAAAATAAATTAGCACAGGTAATTTTGTTATGACAGTATGATAATTTTTACAATTCGTCATTGTATTTTTTCTAAGTACTACCACCATACTTTTTGTAGAGAAAATTTTCTCCGTGTATAGATGTTTAATCCAATATGTTGCACCGTAAAACCGCAGTCGAAGAAGCGGAATATTAAACTCGATATCGAGAGTCTATGTGGGAAACAAAATTTAGTTCGAAACGAAAACGATTTTTCGTAATCTAAAAATGAAATTGATCGTTTATGTATAGACCAATTAAAGAAGTCTCGGAATTCTCATGATCTAGTTAAAAATATTATTATTACTCGTATTAATGTAACTCACCGATCTGGTGATTTCAAGATGAAACATCACGTTTTAAAGTTTCACTTTTAGAAGCATCAATTAAAGTTCTTCTATAATCCGTTTCCCAGAGGTCGTATACTTTCCTTAGCAAGTGTATACAAACGCATTTATTTACATTCTTCCGAGAAAGATGATTAATCCAAATGAATAATTATATTTTTACTTTTAAAAGGCCTCACACTTGTATATACAAATTCTATCAAACGTTTATGAGTGGAAATTATGTACTGAATACACTATTTTCCCACACATTTGTAATTTAACATTTTATAACTTGTTGGAAGTATTAGAATAAAATTTATTTTTTAAAATTAGTGTTTATAAATAATATAAAATAGATTCGAGTGAAAATTATGAATTTGTATAAACTTTTACTCTTTCATTTTTTAAATTAGAAACAAAACAATACTTTGTCGTGAAATTATTACGAAGCGTATAATAATAGCAACTCTTCTTAAGTATAACAAATATTGACCGAAGTTTTGAAGTACGACGTCGCAAATGATATATCCGAACAAATTAAAGATGCAACGACATATCTGGTCTCTATTTCTATATTCATTCTTTACATCTGTCACTCGAAGGCATTGATCTACTATTCTACAAATCTACTTCACTGTGCACTTTCTTTCCTTCGTCATAATACTAAATTATACGTGCACGTTGATTCGATCAGTTATTACGTTTTAACGAATACTAAATTTACATGCGACTCATCGGATTACAATGAAAATTAATTAATTAATTCTAACGGATAGCATTAAAATAAAAAGATCGTTTCCATATATATATATATATATATATATAACACTAATCAGAGGATTAACGCACAAGCCATCATAGTTTCAATTTCGGAGCCGCCGCGAAATGTACACGCGAGCGGAGGAAATTTCGTAAGCCGATCGCGATAGCATTTATCATTCACCGGATACAAAGCTTATCGGCTTTCGATCGGGTAATCAGTTTTCAGCCTGGTATCGTCACTTTTTTTGGTGTGCACGGGTGAACGTACCTTTTTCATATCGTTTCATGTAGAAAAAAATAAATAAATAATAATTAAGTACGTGTATATACAGATGATAAAAAGTGGAATCATCGGTGATTCACCGACGACGATGTTGAGTAAACCAAGGAAACTATTTATGGATGTGTGCGATTTTCCTCGTAATTATATACTACGAGGTGTAATCAGCGTTTCACTTCAAATTGTTGCCCAGGTGATAATTCTTACTTTATAGGTACTTGTTGCCCCTTTTTTCTTCTACGTCGTTTACAGAGAGAAAGAGAGAGAGAGTGCCACCGCCCATAGCATTTGGTTTTCGATATATAATCTAATCAATTGAGAAATTTGCGTTCGTTATATATACTTTCAGTATCTTTTTACTTTGCTGTAGATAGGAAATTTATTTGTTGATTCGAATCATTATTGACTCCAATTTTTGTGTACACGTTATCGTAATACATTCATCACTGTTTAATATTACTCCCCCAACTTTTATTTCGTATCCGCTAAGTATATACCTGTTGCAGTATTTCACGGTATATAAATATAAACATTTATCCGATATATAGATACACTGGTTGTCTTTGTACTCGATGTGTATCGTCGTTTATATTTCTATCAACGTTTTTAATACAATTATTTTATAACCGGTGGCTGATTTCTATCGGTTCATTATTATTCCCATTGCACAATCGAAACTTGTAAATTTTTTTTCCTCTTTACGAGCCCGAGGAAAACTTACTTATAATACTTAATTTTATACAATGTTATTTCAAACGTTCAATCATCTCTTGCATAAATTTTACGCTTAAGACAATTACAATTGAAAGTGATTTAGAAATTGAAAACAACTCATCCGTAATTACATTTTCACAAATTATTCTTTTAGCAACGGTATTACGCCATTCTATTCTATACCAATTTTCAATTCCAGATTTCTTCAGGCTCTTTTTAACGCTAACAATAAGCATTTCGAAAAGTTTCGAAAAAAAAAAATAATAAAACGTTTATTGTATCGCCTCAACTTATTGACCTATTGACACATCCTACTTTCTTCTTTCTATATAAAGTAGCTGACATTGGTAACGGGTATGTAAGGAAAAAAAATAGAGAACCTCTCCAAAAGGGCGGAAATGAAATAAAAGTCGGGTCCTTTCTTTTCCTGGCACGCACATCGGCAATGTAATAGAGTCACCTCTCTCGAGTCAGGTGTAATTCTACATTTTTCTTTTTAGATAAAAGGTTCTTTTTAGGTTTGCCGAATTATAGCATTCCTCGTTGATGTTATGAAGGAGGTGGCATACCCGATAGGTTAGGTTACCAACCGAGCAAAAAAGATAATTACTAATATATTTATTTTAAAAAACACGCAATTTTACGCAAAACCCGAATACAGAAGCACTAGATAATTAAATACTAAGTAATTCTATAAAGTTCCAGGTGAATACAACAAGGACACCCTAAAAAATTTCTGCACCGAAAATTTACGATTATTCCTGATTTTTCGGAGCAGAAATTTTTTAGGGTGTCTTTGTTATATTGACCTGGAACTTTATACAATTACTTATTATTTAATTATTACTAGTACTTCTGTATTTAGGATTTGCATAACATTATTTATTTTTTTTTAAAATGCAATAATTAATCATTTTTGTTCGGTCGGTAATTCATCAGGTATGCCACCCCCTTAATAAAATTTTAATAAAAATATATATTGGATTGTGAACCGTGCTATAAGAATCGTTTATGTATTTAATGTGTAAAGTTTATTATATAAGTGTTTAATTTAATACGTAAATTTTATTATAAATGTTTCAAAATAAAAGAATAATAAGACGCATTTACGAAAATAATGTACAATAAGGTATTTCGAAATTATCATTTCTTTCAATACAAGAATAGTTATAGTATTTTCTTTATACCTATCGCGACTCTCATTTCCAACTTTTCCTTTATCCCTTATATAATTCAAATCATTCAAATACTTTACATTCTTATTTCGATGCGAAATATATATTTGCCTTTAAAACTTTATTTCTTAATATGAAACCATCGAGAATTCGGATTGAACTTTTGATCTTCCGTAAGTCAAATCGAGAAGAGCTTTAAAATTGATAAAGTGACATTGTAACCAATAAGAGGGAAGATAATATCGTTCTATACAAGTACAAATATATCTTGGAGTCGTTCGTAAAATATAAATATTCACGCGTTGCAAGCTTCTTACTTCCGATGTCAAATTCCTTTCTTCCATTTTTCTTTTTCCTCTTTTCATCCCATCTTAAACGTTCTTCTATTCGTAAATAATTCCTTTCAATCGTAATATAAAGATTTATTCAATAATAAATACTATGAAATTGCATGTCAATTGAGCTTATACAACTGCTGTAAACTATCATTTTCTATAAGCATAATTTTCTTTTATTTAAAATGATAATTATTTTCAATGGTAAGTCTAGGTTTTCAATTGAATTGAAAATTTTCGAGTTTCAAAAGATTTAATCGAGTGAATTTTTAATTTCACGGTGGTTCGGTAAAATAAAATGAGTTATATTTGAACATTCGGATCGATTGGCCTTTAGGATGAGAGCGATTAAAAATATTTTGATTTGCCAACACATTTCATTTACTTCCTCAATACAAATTTAGTTCAAAATCGTTTTTATTATATTAAATAAAAATGTTATATGTATCTAGCTTACTTAATATGTTACACCAATCAGTTACATAATTTTAATATGTTTACTTTACAGTAAATAATAACTAAATAATAAATATCAATAATGATAATTTAACATAAGTTATCAAAAAATAAATTATACATACACTACCGGCCAATTGCTTTTGCCCACTTCGACTCAATTTTACCCGTTACAAAAAGTATCATAACTTGGGTAAAAATTGAGATAAATAATCTTAATGAAAAAATTTATACATAATCTTAAGATAAAATCAAACATTTTTTCTCCTAGACATTTTTTTTTAAATTTAATCCTTCCGAGATACATAAAGTTGAAAAAAAGACGTGTTTAAAAAGAAAACCACCAGTTAAAACGTAAAAAGGTCTTTAAAACAATGTTTATATAGTGCGTTCGAAAGCTCTTGATTCAAGCTTTTCAATTTTTTTTATAAAATTATTTTCCGATGTTTGGTTGAAGTGCAGTTTTAAAATAAAGACCAACAAGAAAATCCGAATTTTATACATTTTGATTTTTATGTTAAAAACATTAAAAAACAAAAAATTTAAATAGGGACGGTAAACCATTAAAAAGCCCTTGCTTCAAGCTTTTAAATGAGCTGTCGAACGATTATTTATTTCAATTTTTACCCAAGTTATGATACTTTTTGTAACGGGTAAAATTGAGTCGAAGTGGGCAAAAGCAATTGGCCGGTAGTGTATATGTAATTATTTTTTTTAATTTAGATGGCCTATGTAAATATTAGTTTTACGCGAAATAAAGCAATATGTCAGAGTTAAAAATATCGATTACATAAAAAATTTCAATATCTAAGGATACATACATTTTGGATGGTGCGTTCCATTTAGGCGTGTAATAAGACTTGTAATCTTAGCTTGTTGAAGCATGCTGATAAAGTATATTAAAACTCGCACGTTATTCACATAAACAATTTTTGTTGCTTTGGTTGTACTACAAATTTAACCTTGATTTTCGGTTAACGATAAGTATATTATCTTTAAGTAAACGTAAGTATAAAATGTATATCTATGCATACATAGATTATTCACCACTTCGGTTCGTATTAAAATTTAAGAAGATAATAAATTGTTATCGGCATAAATATTTATTTTATTATGAAGTATTAAACAAATTTTAATAATTACTTTTATTAATTTATATACGTTTTAATGTACAAATGTTTAAATATAACCTGTGAATAAGAAAGTTTTAGATAAAAAAAACGGAATGTTTCTACTGCACGGAATAATATCAGTACTTTCGTGGCGTTAAAAACTAAAACGCGAGAGGTTTAATCAATCACGCAATTCCATATCTATGGTTTAATCTCTTAAAATCGTAGGCTGCTAACCTTAAATCGATTAACCGATTACAGAAATAGGCGAATGCCAACTCGAATTATTTTGTCATTTTTGACTTATTATTTTAATTGTTTTAATTACGCTTTATTACACTATTTATCTAATTATTCGGTTAATCTTTCGAAAAGATTGAAAGGTATATGTATGTATGTATAGTGTGAGTATATATATATTATAGAAACTACAATCAAATTTTATAATAAGAAGTTTACTTCTAGTTTAAGTAAATTATACTGCGTGTATTTAAGAGATTAAAAATATTAGTAGCTAATAAAGTTTTGTGGTACACTTATATGAAATATTGATTTTCGTCGAAATACAAGGATTTGGTATCGAGGACCAAGGTCTTCGTTCAACGCTACAAAATTAAACTTCCTCTGTAGAAGAACTTTTTACGACGTAGACAATATTTCAATAATATTCATGACAAAGACTTATTAGACGCGTAGGTTCATTGTTATTATTTTATTATTAAGCTGTATGTAACAGATCTTATTTTTACTGATTAAATAGTTTGTGGAACTTTTTTCTTAATTAATCATACAATCTAATGTAAATTAAATGCATATTTAAATTTAATTAAATTTTTGATGGTTTAGAAGATATATCATCTATATAAATTACTCTACAACATTAATAAATAATTAAATTGATGTTTTAAAATACATTTTTAACATGTTCTCAAAAAAATAACTTCTACGTATTAAACTTACGACTATATACGCAATGGTCGACTATGTTAATAATATTCTTATGCGTAGGTTTTTTAAAAAAATTATACCTTACCTCCAATAATGTTACACGGTAGACAAATTTATCAAAGATATAGTCAAATAAAAACTGCTGTTTTATATTGAAATTATGCATTAAGGTAGCATTGAAGTTCACTGCATTTATCTTTAAGTTTAAAAGGCGAAACGTAATTAAAAACCACCACAGCATCATGAAATTGCGGATGGAAAATTCGAAAAATGTTGAATAATGTATTAGAATGTGATAGATCCACGACGGCCACCCAAGTTTTCAACACCCACGATGGAAATAAAAAAAATGTCAACGCGTGACCTCGCATCGGCCAGGAAAATCGGAAAAACGGTAGCCCTCCCTCCTTTTTTCTCTGCCGAGTCGTTGTCATTTGGCAGCCTCGTGCTCTGACGTAATGCTGCAATGCGGAGGGAAAGATCTATGCCGCAGTTGGGAAAAACAAATCGCCACCCGTATCGTCCTTCGAGTCGCTAAATATTTGTCATTGAACCCTTGAAGTTTTTCGGCGAGAAAACGAAAAAAAATTCTCTATGCTTGAACGGACAAATAAAGTATTTAACATCGTTATCTCTGGTCTCTCATTGACATTGATAATAAAATAATAATGTCGAGAATGTTTTTGTCAATCGATTAAAGTTTATGAACGAAAACATGGTGTACACGTATAGTATTTTAATTCAGTAAATGAATCTATCAATTTCGTTGGCTACAGTATGTAATAACATATAAAAAAAAAAGTTTGCTTCTTTATCCAAGTTTGCATGATGGTAAGTTTAGGAAGAACCAAAATTGTCTTAAACACCGTTTACAGGAAAGTATTGCACGGTAAAAAACTATCAACACTATAAATTAATTATAAATTGTTAGAATTGGATTTATGCTCAAATATATACAACCTTCAAAGTATTATAAAATTAATAGTTCGAATAATGTTTACTTTTTCCTAATCGAAATATTTAGTATTTTAAATAAATATTTGAATCGAATTACTCAAATAATCTAAAGTCGATGGTTAGTTAAAAATTTAAAAATAAAAAAATACAATATTAAATGTAGGTTTATTAAGGAATTCAAACGTGAGATTTGAATGTTCCGTTTTGGCATGCAGCCAATATCGGGTGAGAGATTTTTCTATCTATATTTTCACATATTAGGTAAATATTGACGTTTTAACAACAAATCCTTTTGCAAGGTTTTCGATTTGGACGATTTCCCTGTCTTCTTATACTCACTCGAAGCGTAAGCAGATCGAGCAACGTTGCGTTGGAGAATGCAAAACTCATGCTCTTGGAATTCGTAAGACAGTCGCTCCATTTATCGAAGGTTAACTTCGAAATTGTTTCTTATCTCGGTTCGCACGAGTATATAATTTGACCCAGTGTGCAGTAAGCCAATATGAATATTTCGATCATTTATTTATTTTTATATTCCATTCCGAATTACTTGGAAATTCATTAGAAAAAAAGCATAAGCGTTGCGCGTTAAAATATATAATATACGTCTTATCTACTGATTTGAAAATTTATATAATTTTGAATAACTCAAAGAGCAGTCTTTAAAGTGCAGAGTTAACGATTAATCGTTTTAATAAATTATAGAATTGCCTCTAATAAATAAGTACGATTATTTGTCTAAAAAACGTTAATTACGATTAAAAAAATTTATATTAATACGCCAGTTATTCGAATGTAAAATAGCTTATTCACATTGCAATTGCAATAAATAGTTCTATATTGCATTCGAGTATATAGCGTACCTGGAGCAACAACGCGTATACTTGCAATTTTTAATTGACAATATATTTTCAATGCTACGTAAATTGACACTGAATCGTATTGTTTTTTTTTCAACAATAGTCAGAGTTACCGTAAACAAGGCAACAATCTATCAGAAGAATAAGACAATGCTTCGATCTAGATTTTAAATAAAATACAATTAATTTCACGGTTAGATAATGTTTTTACTTGTACCTGGATATGTAATTGATCTTAGAAGCTGAATTGAGTGTAAATTGACGGAGACGTAAAAAGGTAAACAAGTGCATGTATACATATCGATAACAACGACATAAGAGCCTCCGAGAGACCGGACGAGCAAATTGCGTCGATCAACGTGGAATTTGAAACACAAGTAGCAGGACGCACATTTTCCGGTTTACTTGCAAATGAGATATACTACGTCGTCTACTCCTCGCAGTTATTTATCTATCAATTTTAGAGAATTCGTGTATTAATGAATTGATTAATGAACGACTATACGCTTGCTTTAATCCTAGTGATTCCAGCATCATAAATGGAGCGGGTACATGGTAACTTTGCAATTAAATTATGGAAATGCTACAAAGGGAATTAAATGCAGCTAAAAATGTTTAGAAAAATAATACTGAAAATGCAATTAATTTATTAAATTATACGCTTAAAAATCTAAACCGCAGAATTCAATTTTATGCTACTATAACTAACGTAAGGTAATATAATAAATATTAATTTTTTAAATAATAATACACTTTTACTGTCCGAGTCGCAGTCAAAGTACATCTATAATACAAAATATTTTTGAAGAGTAATTACCTAAAAGAGAAACGACTTTAATTAAATTAAATTGCGTCGTAACCTAAAAATCTTTAATAACAACCGCGATCATAAAAGGAAGTTACAGTCTCGCATTTGATTACGGGAATCGAGTGCGCAAAAAAATAAAACGATGGCAATGGAAGTGGAAAGGGTCACTATTCTATTAAACGAGAATCACCGATAGAACGTGCGATAAAATTCCTTATCAGCATGTTACGAACTGAGTATATTGTATATTTAGCATTGATAAATGTGTTTAGCGCGCATTGAAGATATCTATGTTTGGACAAATAGGTAGTTTAAAGCGTCTGTTGAATAATCTTCGGAAGCTATTACACAGGTCGCTAAAAAGGGTGACTATTGTAATGAGACATCTTAGTGGGCTAACCCAAGACCAAACGTATTCTGCGGGCATCTGATTTGTTATTAATTTTTATGATGCATCGAATAAATTGTACATAATAGATGAAAATAAAAATACAAAAAATTTTACGATAAAAAAATAAAATATATATTAATAAAAAAATACAATAATAGTAAACTTCGATTTCTATTGATATTACATAGAATACTCAATAAATTTCATAAAAAATTCTCTATGCGTGTGTTACTACTCAAAATCTATGTAAGATAATTAATCTATCAAGAAAATAATAATTTATCAATCAAAAATAATTTCATTTAAGGAGCGAATACGAACAGTAAATAAAATTTCCCTCGTTATCGCAAGAGAGAAAAAGGTAATATTTTTTATAAAAATAGCGGAGCATCAGCAGAGATTTCTCTCAACACGTATAGTAGAAAAAAATTCTCGTTTATTAAAGCCGCGCGCACTTTCGCAAATCATAACACTGGCTTCCAATAGATCAGGGTTCTATATGCGTTTTCCAATAACAGCAGCGCTTCTTTCACATCGCTCAAAACCGAAGGTCCCATCAGAGAGAGGCGAAGAAGCCGACGTCCTTCCTCTTCTCCCTCGCTATGATAGAAAGGCGCAAAAGCTCGAGTAAGAGGCGCGAATAGCTCGGTGATAAGTCACCGTCTTGTAAGTTGCATCCGTATTGCACGAACGATTAGGGTTTTTTTTCTTGTTCAATAAGCCATTCTCTATGCTTGAACGGACAAATAAAGTATTTAACATCGTTATCTCTGGTCTCTCATTGACATTGATAATAAAATAATAATGTCGAGAATGTTTTTGTCAATCGATTAAAGTTTATGAACGAAAACATGGTGTACACGTATAGTATTTTAATTCAGTAAATGAATCTATCAATTTCGTTGGCTACAGTATGTAATAACATGCACAGTATATAATATTTCTTTCATTTTTATTAGTATTGAAAATTATTTTAATCGAGTAAACGTTTTTGAAACATTTTTGTAGAATATCTTTTTTATTATGGATATATGATAACCAAATTACAGGGATCTACTTTTAACAACTCAAAAATTTCCTGCAATTATCGCACTAAAAATCTGCAAAAATTCGTACGTGATACTTGAGTAATATAGAAGAATCTGACAGAGAGATTTTTTTTCAAATAATTAATTTTAAATTAATTAAAATTTAATAACCACTTTTCGTCGGTCACGATTATAAGAAAAATTGATCCTTGCGGTTGCACGAAAATCTCGATCATTTAGAGATACAAAATTTTGAAAAAAAATCATACGTACTATTCAAAGCAAGTAGAAAAGCTTTACAAAGAGAATTTGTGAAAAAAGTCAACCCAATGTTAATTAAAAAATAAATATAAATCCCAATTTTTTATATCTCAAATCAATTTAAAACGTAACTTCGACTTTTACTTCCTTAAATAAATACATATTTAATGCATACTATTGAAAATACTACACGTTACACAAATGAAATAAATCGGTACAGTCGCAAAGTTACACCCTCACAAAGAAAAAATTCTAGACGCGGCAACGCCCTTGGCCTGTCAAACTTTTTACCCTTCCTATACAATTTGCGCAGATCGAATTCATCATTAACACCTTCCTGGTCACAGATGCCTTTAAGTGCTCTCGGGTTCAACGAGGGAAACAAGGTTGTTATAGCCCATTACCTGCGATACCGGCATGAGGAGTCGACTACGTCGTCGAGTAACTACATCCGAGCTTTTCCATCAATGACGATGAACGAGATACCTATGGTGTTACAAATGGAACAGAGATAATGAGAAAGGGGAGGAAAGATCTATGATAATGGAATCTCCTCGAATTTTGTCCAAGGTTTCTTTAAATTATCGCTCAAGGACCGATAGTGAAAAATTGGTCGATTCAATTAAATTGAAATGTCACTTATACATGCAATATGACCAAAATCATATTTTTAAAGCTTACATCTGCTATGCTAAATTAGAGTTATTTCCGTTTTCCGTATTTTTAGTAAATTATTAGTTAAATTTAATCTTTTTATTTAATAACCACTAAATAATACGAAAATTAAATTAATTATAATATATTACGTTTCATTTACTAAATCAGACAAAAAGCATAATAATATAACTAAAAGCTAATTGAGATAAACATTTTAATGAATCGCTTTACTACGATAAATTCGCGATTTTCAAGTGAGCGGCATAAAAGTTCTTAAATTCTTGGCACCAAAAGTGTTCGCAAAAAGTTTAACCTGATTTTTTATGCCAATTAGTGCGAAAATTCATCGTTGCAGCAGTTAATAAAAGAATGGATCGATGTATTACGCGAGGTATTAAATTTATTTAAAACTCCGAAGTACTTAAATTTTGTGCGTGAAAACTAAAAAAAAAGTGTCGAAACAAGTAGAGAAAAAGAAAGGAAAATCCAGAGAGTTTTTCATTAGCAGGGCACTTTGTAAATGCGGATGAGACCTACCAGCTTTGCGAATTTCATTGTTACGCCAAATTGCAAAGAAAGAAATAAAAGATACAAGTTCGCTTATTTGCGCGCGACCCCTTTTTTCTCTTTTGCTATATAAGAGTACGGATGAAGAGGTTTTGCATGGAGGGGTTTTTCTCTGTTACACATATAGGCTTTTACTTTATGAGCTACTAGGTTACCATCATAATTAATTGAACTTATAGAGATTACTCGGTTTATTAGGTTAGGTAATTCTTTTGAATCGTAGTGATATATTTTCAAATAGAATAATCGTTACAAATCTTTTTAATAAATATATTATGTTTACGTAATTTTATAGAAATTTGATTATAATTGTAAAAGTTTTATATTATTGGAATGTTAGAATATAATTTATAAAATGTACAATGTTAACAATAAATTTTGTAATCGAGTTTTTAATATTTAAATAAATGTAATAATATTAAATTGAAATGTCACTTATACATGCAATATGACCAAAATCATATTTTTAAAGCTTACATCTGCTATGCTAAATTAGAGTTATTTCCGTTTTCCGTATTTTTAGTAAATTATTAGTTAAATTTAATCTTTTTATTTAATAACCACTAATATACAAATTATTATAATATATTACGTTTCATTTACTAAATCAGACAAAAAGCATAATAATATAACTACAAGCTAATTGAGATAAACATTTTAATGAATCGCTTTACTACGATAAATTCGCGATTTTCAAGTGAGCGGCATAAAAGTTCTTAAATTCTTGGCACCAAAAGTGTTCGCAAAAGTTTAACCTGATTTTTTTATGCCAATTAGTGCGAAAATTCATCGTTGCAGCAGTTAATAAAGAATGGATCGATGTATTACGCGAGGTATTAAATTTATTTAAAACTCCGAAGTACTTAAATTTTGTGCGTGAAAACTAAAAAAAAGTGTCGAAACAAGTAGAGAAAAAGAAAGGAAATCCAGAGAGTTTTTCATTAGCAGGGCACTTTGTAAATGCGGATGAGACCTACCAGCTTTGCGAATTTCATTGTTACGCCAAATTGCAAAGAAAGAAATAAAAGATACAAGTTCGCTTATTTGCGCGCGACCCCTTTTTTCTCTTTTGCTATATAAGAGTACGGATGAAGAGGTTTTGCATGGAGGGGTTTTTCTCTGTTACACATATAGGCTTTTACTTTATGAGCTACTAGGTTACCATCATAATTAATTGAACTTATAGAGATTACTCGGTTTATTAGGTTAGGTAATTCTTTTGAATCGTAGTGATATATTTTCAAATAGAATAATCGTTACAAATCTTTTTAATAAATATATTATGTTTACGTAATTTTATAGAAATTTGATTATAATTGTAAAAGTTTTATATTATTGGAATGTTAGAATATAATTTATAAAATGTACAATGTTAACAATAAATTTTGTAATCGAGTTTTTAATATTTAAATAAATGTAATAATATTAAATTGTAATATAATTTTAATTTTAACATAAAAAAAATTGTATTTTTTGAAAAAAAACAGTTACCAGCTGTAAATAATTTACAAAACTCTTAACTAACTACTTTAGCATATGTAATCTACCATGTTGGAAAAAATATATTTTTTTTTATAAATTTCATTATCTCACATATAATTTAAATATACAATTATGTTAGTAACAATAAAGTGACGAATGATAAAAATTTTTATAAACAATAATAGCAAAATTGTATGATAATTAAAGCAGTATTAAAATTCCAATCATACATTAATATGTCACTTATCGCCAATTCGCCACTATGACAAATGCCAGTGACTCATACCTGACTTATAAATTAAATATAACAAGTGCTACAATTAAAACAACGCATGACCAAATAAACACATCGGTATGTATATAGGCTTCTAGTAAATATAACATTTTACTGAAATATTTCTATTTTTAGACAACTATGTATAGCAGATAATTAACATATTCGATGTAAAATTCAAGGAAATGAAATTCCAAAAACTTTTGTCGAAAATGTCAAAGTCGAGGACCATAATTTTCAAGTGCGTGAGTAAACGGGAGCATATAACGATAAATATCGTTGTTTCAAAGAGAAAGAGAGAGGGGAAAGAGAAGAGAGAAGAGAATCTCGACGATGAATCATCTCGTACTCGCGTTTTTCGACAGCATGCTTTCTTATGCGTCAGCTTGCCGCATCGCTGACTAATACAGTGTGGGCTACACGCGATTTTTAGGGTTTCGGTTTATTAATGGACGGTAGACGAGGCTTCCGAGTTGAATCGAGTCGCTTCGTTTTAGATGCGTAAATATTATCTTTGCTATGAGATGAACGGAATTTACGTGTGTTACGAGGATTAACCTTGCTTGTTTAAATAGAAAATTTGTCAAGAAGTTAAAGGTCATTTCGAATTAATAACTTTTTATATCAGGTTACGATATCGTTAAATACATGGATTTTAATGGATTTATGATGATAATATTAAATGACATTAATCCATGTTTTTAAAAAGAATATCATGATCAAGTGTATAGTTCTCAATGATAACAAAATATTTATATTTACAATTTAATATTTACCCTAATAGAAATCTTTTTGTATTTTTTTTCATAATATGGCGAAATTTAAGAAAATCGCTCATTTTTGATGCGGTTTATGATGACTTTATTATTATAAAGCGATCATTATTGGTAAATATTTGTATAGAGTAAATTATTCTAAATTATAGCAATGTTAAACTTGAGTGGATAATATAAAAAGGATAAAAATTTGTTTATATTCTGTACTGAAATGGATTAAGGTTGTCTGATAGAAAGATGATTTAGAATCAATATCAAGTTAACATTTATTCGAAATTTATTAATGTCGATATGATTTATAATTCCTTATATCCATATATTTATACAAATTTTGTTGTCTCTTAGGTTATAATATCTTTCTGTCATTACAACAAATATCATCAGTTTATATTTAATTTATGTTGATTGCAATAATCATTTTTGATCATAAAAAAGCATCGTGAAGTAATTAATTGCCATTATAAGGTGGTAAGGTTTCTAGCAAGGTACATTTTTGTATTTTCACGCATTCACTCATTACTTTATTTGATTAATGAATTGCTTGAAAATTCTAACGTACATTCTACACTATTGTTATATGTTTAAACATTAATAATCCAAGGTTGTCTCTGTCTAAAAATACAATAAACTGTGAATAGTGATATTCTAGTGATAATAAAATAAGTAAAGAATTCTACATATTTGTAATAAGTAATTAATATTTTTTTTATTAATTATTTTTAACAAGTAGAGCTTAGCCACGAAGATTTGTTTAATAATTTGACGTACTGTAAAAAATAAAAAGATTTTTTCGTCTAACTTAAAACATTGTAATAAAATAATGTTATTACTTCAAATATTAAATCGTCGGTTTTACTTTTTACTTGTAATTTTTGCGAGATCAACGTTGGGTATGTTTTATTCTCTCAAATACCACGTAAAAAAATTTAGCTCGACGTAACTGATGAGTAGACGGACTGGTTTTACATACAGATTTGTTTTATACCCGTACGAATTCCGAGAGTGAAGCCTCGATCATTCTATGAAATTGAAATTTGCATTACGCACCGTGGAGATTCGAGGTCATCGTTGTACCTTAATTAAACGAGATGAAAATCCTTGCAGTCAATTTTAATTGCGGATACGTCTACTTTATTCAACGTCACCTTCGAACACCTTGTCAGAATCTAAAGAAACACCAAGTTTGAGTCGAACTGATTTACTTTATTGTATACTACGGGAGTTGTAAAACGTTTTCGAGGGAGGATAATTGCATGCGAATTTTGAACCTCGAACGGCTCGTATCTACACGGGTATACACGCGTTGTTTCTATCATTCCCACTGGTTAGGAGGTCACATTCAATGAGGTCTTGAGAATATCAAATGCGAGGTTAGGCTGATTTACCTTGGGCTCCTTCGAGATTTTGTTTAGTTTGTTGTGCGTGCCTTTATTGTTAAATGCTCATACCGATGCTTTTCTTTATATATAAATATATCGACGAGCTTATTATTATGCAGATGCGTAAATTCTTGTCGTCAGAATTTTGAAGAATATAGATATTTTTCTATTGGTATTGAAATTACAAATGTATGAACGTTGTAAGTTGATCGAGAAATGAAATATATTTAAAATGATAATCATAACAACATTTATGTAAATAAAGAATAAGTACAGTTTGCTTTCACGTTGAAAAGCATCTGTTTTTCCTGACATTTATCATTATTTTATAAAGTAATATAAAAAAAAGTATTGAGCTTCAGTCATCTTATCTTTTTAAAGTCTCGGATCAAGGATAAAAGCACCCTTGTGTACTTGGACGGGTTATTGTAAAATATTATATATAAATACTGCATTGCTTCGTACTAGGCGATAAAACCAACGTTCAGGCGTTTCTCATAAATTTTGTCCAGAACACTTTCGCACTTCTACTCCCGTTATTGATTTACCAAGTAATTTCGAAATAACGCTGCCTACTGAAATTTGATATAATGTAAATTTACGTTAAATACAATTACCAAAGTAAGAGTAAAAGATATGTGTGTGTGTGTGAAAATTTTTTAAAAATTCAAATAGGAATTACCATGTTAATTTTAAAAAAATTTTGTGTTTCTTTAAATTAGCATAACTTATAAGTTGTAGCCACTTATATGCTACAGACCGTTTAAAAGGTATTGTCTCAAGTTTTCTTTAGACTTTTGGATGAGAAAATCAATTGTGGTAAATTACAATTGTTTCAAGTTAAATATTGATATAGTTTATGAGACATTAACCTCAAGATTAGAAATTCTAACTCGGAAGAATAAATTCTAGACATAATTAGCAACAAATGTTACATGTAATGTTATATCGTAAAAGTTGATAGATTTGTAGTTAAACAGCGATAAACACAGCTAGTGTTGAAAAAAAATTTGAGAAAACTCACTTTTGAGGTCAGAATAACTTTTAAACCAATAGATTCCAATAACTATAAATTTGTTTCTAGTTTTCTGAAAAACATTTCCAGTGTGTACCTAAAATATGGTGCATTTTAAATTTTTGATCGGACCACTGGACTTTGTAGTGCTATTCTAGTGATAATAAATAAGTAAAGAATTATACATATTTGTAATAAGTAATTAAATTTTTTGTATTAAATTATTTTTAACAAGAGAGCTTAGCCACGAAGATTTGTTTAATTAATTGAACGTACTGTAAAAAATAAAAAGATTTTTTCGTCTAACTTAAAACATTGTAAATAAAATAATGTTATACTTCAAATATTAAAATCGTCGGTTTTACTTTTTAATTGTAATTTTTGCGAAATCAACGTTGGGTATGTTTGTTTGTTCTCTCAATACCAACGTATAAAACTTTTGCTCGACGTAACTGATGAGTAGACGGATGGTTTTACATACAGATTTGTTTTATACCCGTACGAATCCGAGAGTGAAGCCTCGATCATTCTATGAAATTGAATTTGCATTACGCACCGTGGAGATTCGAGGTCATCGTTGTACCTTAATTAAACGAGATGAAAATCCTTGCAGTCAATTTTAATTGCGGATACGTCTACTTTATTCAACGTCACCTTCGAACACCTTGTCAGAATCTAAAGAAACACCAAGTTTGAGTCGAACTGATTTACTTTATTGTATACTACGGGAGTTGTAAAACGTTTTCGAGGGAGGATAATTGCATGCGAATTTTGAACCTCGAACGGCTCGTATCTACACGGGTATACACGCGTTGTTTCTATCATTCCCACTGGTTAGGAGGTCACATTCAATGAGGTCTTGAGAATATCAAATGCGAGGTTAGGCTGATTTACCTTGGGCTCCTTCGAGATTTTGTTTAGTTTGTTGTGCGTGCCTTTATTGTTAAATGCTCATGCCGATGCTTTTCTTTATATATAAATATATCGACGAGCTTATTATTATGCAGATGCGTAAATTCTTGTCGTCAGAATTTTGAAGAATATAGATATTTTTCTATTGGTATTGAAATTACAAATGTATGAACGTTGTAAGTTGATCGAGAAATGAAATATATTTAAAATGATAATCATAACAACATTTATGTAAATAAAGAATAAGTACAGTTTGCTTTCACGTTGAAAAGCATCTGTTTTTCCTGACATTTATCATTATTTTATAAAGTAATATAAAAAAGTATTGAGCTTCAGTCATCTTATCTTTTTAAAGTCTCGGATCAAGGATAAAAGCACCCTTGTGTACTTGGACGGGTTATTGTAAAATATTATATATAAATACTGCATTGCTTCGTACTAGGCGATAAAACCAACGTTCAGGCGTTTCTCATAAATTTTGTCCAGAACACTTTCGCACTTCTACTCCCGTTATTGATTTACCAAGTAATTTCGAAATAACGCTGCCTACTGAAATTTGATATAATGTAAATTTACGTTAAATACAATTACCAAAGTAAGAGTAAAAGATATGTGTGTGTGTGAAAATTTTTTAAAAATTCAAATAGGAATTACCATGTTAATTTTAAAAAAATTTTGTGTTTCTTTAAATTAGCATAACTTATAAGTTGTAGCCACTTATATGCTACAGACCGTTAGCTAAAGGTATTGTCTCAAGTTTTCTTTTAGACTTTTGGATGAGAAAATCAATTGTGGTAAAATTACAATTGTTTCAAGTTAAATATTGATATAGTTTATGAGACATTAACCTCAAGATTAGAAATTCTAACTCGGAAGAATAAATTCTAGACATAATTAGCAACAAATGTTACATGTAATGTTATATCGTAAAAGTTGATAGATTTGTAGTTAAACAGCGATAAACACAGCTAGTGTTGAAAAAAATTTGAGAAAACTCACTTTTTGAGGTCAGAATAACTTTTAAACCAATAGATTCCAATAACTATAAATTTGTTTCTAGTTTCTGAAAAACATTTCCAGTGTGTACCTAAAATATGGTGCATTTTAAATTTTTGATCGGACCACTGGACGTGGAATGCTCCATATATATATATATATATATATCATACACGGTCCGTATAACTTGGGAAAAGGTCAAGTTATTTCATATAGAGTAAATTCACGTAAATGGTAATGAACAATTTCATTCCGTAGGTACACGAATGCATTCATTTCAAAAGACCTCTTGCATTTCCTGCGGGACAGTACAGGAAACCAAGGAAAGCAAGATGCTTCGGAAGGTATAGGTACATATACGTATATACGCGTACACACCACAGATAGTCGGACGAGACGTTGAATCCTCAATAGTGCCGTGCGGATCGAAAATACTTACTCGAGAGGGGGTCGACGTCGCGTACGTGCATGCGCGCGTTCCACATATGCAAATGCCACGGAAGTGTCGGAAACGAATGTGGAGCGTTGAGTGTCGCGCGTGAATTTCGATTTTCTTTTTTTTTCTCAGCCCTCCCATCTTTTTCTTCTCTCTCTCGCCTTCATCTCTCTCTCTTTTTCTCTGTCTTTACGCGAGTATTTTATCGACGATTCGCGAATTATGTCAACGTGGGATTTCAGTTTTCGTGGTGTTTCTTCGACAGGTTTATTACGATTCCTGTGGAAAGTTATTGCTATTGGTGCTATACGTTGAGCTGGAAAAGTACGATATGCGGGTGTATATATATTCGAGGTAATTTATTGCAGGGAGATAAAGAAAAAAAATTATCTGGAAAAATGTTATTTTTTTTGCAACCAAACTAAACAGACGAACTAAGCTTAAGTTTATTAGTTTAAACAAACGATTGTAGAATACTTACAATACACATACAATACGTAACGATTATATTATAGTAAACAACTTTACAAGGAGTATAAATATGATAAGATTCTGGTTTTTAATAATTTATAATTTTTTTAAATAGAATTAAATAATTTTTTATGGATGGAGGAAATCCAACGAAACATCAACTATTTTTAAAAACAATGGTTAGTTTATTAATATCGATTTATACAAATTGTAATAGATAAATAAATAAACGCCGACTCAGGATCATAAAGTAATAAAATATTTTATATTTTAATTTAAAATAAGGTAGATTTTACCTTTTTTTCGTAATTATACGCTTCATTTTTGCGAAGAGGAACGCAATAGCAATAACAAATTATCTGATTTTTCAGAAAATACCATAATTTATTGTTTGAAATAAAAATTTAATTGACTGCAAATAAATCAGTGTAGATCACGTGCGATAATCCTACATAATAGTCTCAATACAAACATTTTTCTTGCCTTTCTAAACGCCATAAATTTGAAAATCGTAAAAGCCAAAAATTCTTATCAAGCGTCAGTCAAAACAAAATGAAAATAATTACGACTCGTTCTTCGCGGCATCAATCTTGACATATTCCCACTACAAGTATAACAGATGTTCCCCCAAGAAAATATAAAACGCGAAGCGCGTAGATCGTCAGCGTCAGTGCGTTTCATCCATTACGTTCCATTATACATGCGAGAGCCCATTATAAATGCAGTCTGCGAACTCCATGAAAATCTCTGCTGGTGCGCTAGTTTCCCGAAAGCACGAAAGCAAAAAGACCGATTGCGCCAATTTTTTTTCTCCGAGCTTTTGACAAACAAATTAATTTTTCTTTACATTGGATCAAAGTTACTTAAATTTTCATTCACATATATTTATATAAAAAAATCATATACTAGTTGTACATTTAAATGAGATTCTAATTAAGATCTTCGATGTCGTTAGGTATTCTCTTCGGGATGTGAATCCTAAATCATAGTAGAATACGTGCTTCTATTTAACTTTACATTTATTTAAGTAGTACGTATATAATTAACTGTTTAAAATTGTTATCATTTGTAAGATGAAGTGCAGTAAATAGTTTAAAAACCACTTATTGTAATATATAAATGTTCTTTTTGTAAAAGAAATGAAAAAAAGTATAGACAACGCAATGGTTAAATTGCGTAGTATTGTTTTTAAAAGAATATACCTTGCGAGGTACAACGTTAACCATACAGACAAATCTTTAATAATTAATATAATACTAAACTGTGCCTTAAACCAATAATTTTGCGTCTTTAGTAATAAATGTTATTACCTTGTATTCGTGAGTCATAATTCTTTGTTATGTACGCACCCGGTGTTAATGAATAATACACATACTTTAATTGCGTCGTGTATTATCTTTAATAATTACACTTGTCACGTGCATTATTTCGCGATGACTCTGATTATATCTGAATAATATAATATTTATACAATGCAAATTATTATTCAACGATATAGACTATTAACATAATAAAAACTTATTAACATTTTACAAATAATATTATTAAAGCAGAAAAGAGTAGTTCTCTCAATCCCCTGTAATCGATAAATCATTGCTCATAAAACACCAAAAAAAGAGAAATTCATCACTTACAAATACCAATGTAATAGCCGACCGAAAACAAAAGCGAAACAACCGACCATCAATATTGAACAAAAAGAGCCTCATAAAAATATCGTTTAAACGCTAAAACCGAGGGGCAATCTACGGGATCGTAAATAAATTGAGGTACCTCGCGGTTTACATCGCGTTTAAAATCGTCCGCGATTTTAAAATCTCTGTTATAGTTGCATCCTGACGATTACTCGATCAATTTGTCGGCGGGGGAGGCATTCGCGTGATGTCTGTTTTTAGCAGAACGATTAGATGCATTTGCGGTTCTTCGTTGCGAGCACCAACTTTTTTTTCTTGCCACGGGCAGTAAAAGCGTGGGTGCACCGAGGTATACGACTTCCTTTCTTTCGGAACGTTTTTACAGTCAGTCGTTTATACTTCGACGTTGTTTTTTGGGTTTTCTGTAATTGAGAAACAATTAATTTCGACTTTATTCCAATGATTTTCGACAGTGCTTTGAATTGTATTTCAACGCGACTAATGATGCGCAATCTGTGTTTTGTGATATTGACAGTTGTGCTTGGAAAAGTTAATTTAATTCGTTGTATTTAATTTCATTAACATTTATTTGCTTTATATTTAGACGATTTACGCGCGTTTGTTTCGATATCGATTGTCGCTGATTGATTTATATGTGAAGTTAATTATCTATATATTAAATAAGAATAATCGAATAAATAATCGTGATGTAATTTCTTTTGTGTACAACTTTATATAAAATTTGATAAATTTCGATAATTCAGTTGCTCGTCCTACTATAGTTAATAAAGTAACAGTAGCAATCCATAACACGTATGAAAATTTAACAATCACATTACCTATGCATTGCATTGCCACGATTGAATACATATTAATCGATATTCTTTTTTTTATAAAATAAGTTAATTCGCTTATAAATTTTAGTATGCAAGTGCAATATAAATTCAATATTCCAGACACTTGATGGAAAAAAAATAAGTTTGTAAATTGCACGACGAGAATAATAATATACTCCAACATATTTGCGAGGTTATTGAAGATATTGATTCCTGTCGGAAAATTGATTCAAGGCAAAAAGGTGATACGAGTGTAGTTTGTAACACGTTTTAACCAAAATGAAATGGATTTCACCGTTTGAAAATTTGACACACTAGTCGATACAAATGTCTTTCTCTTTTTACGTACACATAGCTGCGAGCGCTCGTTTTATCGCGCGATTCGCAGATGATCTTTTTACCCGAAAAACATTCAAGGAAACTCAGAAAAGATAGATCCATTACCTTTTCTAAAATAATTTTGCCGTGCTTGTTCACCTCAATCTTGGATCGTACTTTATTGCAAAACAGAAATATAATATTTCCTTTTTTCGTATACATGAAATATATTTGTTTCCGATAAGGCAAAGCAATTTGTGCATCAAACCAACTCAACAGTTTTGTGTAATAAATTGAATTATAAAATATTCTATGCAGAGATAAAAAGTTGAAAATTTTTCACCATTTTATATGAAAAACTTAAACAATTTCCCATCTGTCGGTAAAAGATTTTGCAACATCTCGTCATCCATAAATCGCAATTAAGACTCGTAGCGTGTCGCATAAGCGGTTTACAATTTTACAACTATGAAAGGAAGGTATAACAATAGCATACCACAGGCTGACAAATCAATTCCACCTATGTAAACTACGACAATCACCGAACTAAACTAAGCGAAAAGAAATCTCACACGTGCGTGAAATAAAGCAATCAATGCATCAACAATCGACTTTTCTTCCATCTAATCGAGAAAGAGAGAGTGAGATAGAGAGAGAGAGAGAGAGTAATTAAAATTCTATTTTGCGGATCGAAACCGATTTGCGCGACTTTATACGAGCGACTTCTAATTAGGACGTGGGCACACCTTTCTCAAGAGGTCTTCGTCAGTTGTGCGTATAGAGATTCGTGTAGTCTTGAATGAAAACACGACTTTGTCTTACTTCCTCTATGCACGCGTATTTTTGGACTGGCTCTTTCATTATCGGAGGTATAATTACTTTCGTGCTGGAATGCACTTTTGAATCACAGTTGTTAGATTCGTCTTTTTGTTTACGATTCATATACGTATGTTTTATTCACTTTTTTTTCGTGAAAGTAATTGTTATCGTATATATCAATTGATTGAATCGTTTGAATTATGCATTGGAAATATGAATCATTCTTCGGTTTTCACATTTTTATTTTCATGAATTTTGTTTGTACTATTTAATATTGTCATCGGCGGTTATTGCACTTTCGACGAGAGGTTGAAGTAATATCGGTTTTTCGCCGTACAATTACTGGTATACATGACGTTATAATATAAAAAAAATTGTTCCACCACCAGAAAGCACAATACTTATTTGTGTAAAAGAAAATTTAAAAAATGTTATCTATATTTTGCCTAAAGAATTTATTTAAATAATTTAATAAATATATTTTGAAGTACGTGTATGTGAACGTATACCTGTGTGCACGCGTGTTTATATACTTTGTTGTGCATATACGTGAGTTACGTTTACGTTAAATGTTTAAAACTAAAATTTCATCGCAATCCACATTGCAAACATATACTTCAACATAATTAAAATTGTATGAATAATTACGTATGCAGGAGGTTTGAAATAAAGTAAAAGCTTTTCCGTATATTTAATCCTTTCATTGCAACCATTGTACGTTCTTATATACACACAGGGATTCGGATTTAATTATTTTAGAGATATGCGTACTGCGTGTATATATATATATATATACACGTTTCATAGAACTGTTCAACTTTAATTCTTCTACGAGCAGCATTACAAATGCCTTGTTATCAAATTTATGGAAATTATTATTCAACATTGTAAATTTACAGTCGAATGAAATTTTCATTCGAACAAATACGCGGCGTGTCAAAGGAAAATTCTATCAATAAATTACACGAATTATCCGGTGAGTTAGAAAGCATAGAGCGATAAACAGGAACAGTTTACCAAAATAACATTCATTACGGCAGAGACGTTATTTGATACATAAATAAAGCTACACGGACACAAAAATTTCTCACGTTTAACCTCTAAATTTCGCGTGCCCTAACAAATGCAAGTTTACAGTTTTAACCTATGCACCATTGCTAAAAGTATGGTCAATTAAAATAAAGTTTTTGTTATACATTATTATATTTCGTGCCTCGTTCTTCGAGATTAAGAATGTAGTATCCCCCCGCCCCGCTAGAATTCACAGCATTTTAGAGTGAGACAAAAAATAACTACAGCGCCCCTTACGGTGGCGCTACGGACCCAGCCGGCAGCGACCGGCTCAATCCTCATTCTTTTTCGCTGTGCGCTAGAGGTAGCACGCGTTTGGAGTGAGTTCGTAGAATCGGAAAAATTTAGGTTAGAATGTCGAAGCGAAAGAATAAGGAAGTACAGCACGAGTTGGAAGAGGAAGTGAAGCGATTGAGAACAATGCTGGAGGAACTGCACCAAGCAAACGTTGAAAATGAAAATTCCAGGTCGGAATCATCACAGTCAAATACCGAAAGTGCATCGTCGGAAGATGACGAAGGTTAGTAAATCGTACACTACCCGAATGTAATCTGAGAACTTTAGGTGCGCATGCACAAGCGGCTGACATACCTAATTGATATTTCTTAAGATACATAAGGTACTTAAATACATAATTACAATATAGGTGCGCATGCACGAGCGGCTGACATACCTATAGCGTATTTTGGAATAATAGTACAAATTAACTTTGGTATAGGTGCGCAAGTACTATAGCGACTGACATACCTATACAAGTACGATAATCCTATGTAGAATAAATAAAACAATCTGTAGGTGCGCAAGCACGAGCGGCTGACATACCTATAAATTATTTCTTAAAATAAATGTAATTAATTCGTTAAAAAATTAAAAAACATATTGATAATGATTGCAGGAACAAACGAAGAAATTAAGCCAGCAGAAAATAAAGAAAATGATGTTAATGTGGATAATACTGACGCGACACAAAATTCGCAAAATTCCGAAAATACAGAGAAACCACTAAACAACGCTGTTTTAGAAGGTTTAGGAGATGAACCATCTGACGATGAGGAAAAAAATGTACTACTTCATTCGTCAATTACAAAACGCTGGAAAAAGTTGTTAAAACACGGAATGAAGGATGACGAGAAAGAAAAATTATTGACGAATTATCCGAGTCCGACTGGATTGGAAGTGCCCACCGTGAATCCCGAAATAGTGGCAATTCTTCAGGAGGCCGCGATAAAAAGAGATAAATATATAATGGATCGCCAACGCTTGGGCAGTGCAGCGTTAGCGGCGATAGGTGCTTCTATACAGACTATAAGCGAATCAAATGAAGAGGGATTAGATATAATCTCTTTTGTAGATAATTTGAATAACGCGGCAAAATTCATAATTTTGTCTATGCGTAGTCAAACTGAAAGTAGGAAAGCATTCATACTTCCTGGCGTAGAGAAACAACACCAAAAGATTTTGGAAAAATCCAAGACCGATAATTTCCTGTTCGGAAAAGACCTGGCAGAAAGAATCCGACAAGCGAAAGCAATTGAAAAAGTTGGCAACACTATGAAGAATAAATTATTAGTGAAAAAGGCGTTGACCCCAAAACAGCCTTTAAACCAAAACGGCCCGTATGGCAGGAAACCGGCCTACATGCAAAAGGGTCCAGGCTCTCAACCGGCGAATTTTCAACAAGCGACATCGTCTTCAAACAGGTTTTACTTCAAGAACCGACATCAGTACAACCAGAGGTCGCAATCAGGACGAGCCAGGAAAAACTATTATGCACAAGTAAAAAAGGAATAGTTAAGGCAGGTAGATTAAAATATTATAGTAGTGAATGGGAAAAATTAACTGGGGATAAATTCATATTAGGTTGCGTCAACGGGTTTAAAATAAAATTTTATAAGAAAATAGAGAGGTTAGATCCGCCGAAACAAATATTTCAATCTGAAAAGGAACTTTCAAATTATAAAGTAATAATTAATCAATTTCTAAATAAAGGGATTATTGAAAAATGTAAGCCTTGTAAAAATCAATTTTTATCGAGTTATTTTTTGATATCAAAGGAAGATGGATCTTACAGGTTTATACTAAATTTAAAAAATTTAAATCAATTTATCAAAACGGAGCATTTTAAAATGGAAAATTTACAAACAGCAGTAGAGTTACTTTCGCCGGGTTGTTTTCTTAGTAAAATTGATTTGCAAGACGCTTATTATATGATTTCGATACATAAAAAAAGTAGGAAGTACTTGAGATTCAGATTTCTTGATGAAACATACCAATTTACAGTAATGCCTAATGGATTGTCATGTGCTCCTTTAGTATTTACTAAATTGCTAAAGCCAATATTAAAGTATCTAAGAGGTAAAGGATTTCTATCAGTGGCATATCTTGATGACATATTATGCATCGGCAAAAATTACCAATTATGTTTAAAAAATGGTATGGAAACAAAGAAACTACTAACGAAATTAGGTTTTTTAATAAATAATAAGAAAACTATATTAGAACCGTCAACTAAGTGCAAATTTTTAGGGTTTTGGATAAACACAGAGAATTTTGAACTTGAGATTCCAAATGAAAAAAAGTATAGGCTAATAAAAATGATAGAAAATTGTTTAAACAAAAGGCATTGTTCAATTCAAGAATTTGCACAATTGATTGGATCATTGGTATCAGTTTGCCAAGCTACAGATTACGGTTTTTTGTATACAAAGATCTTAGAAAAAGCCAAGATCAACGCGTTAAAAAGTAATAATCATGATTATGAAAAATTAATGATCATTCCTCAATATACTATTGATGATTTAAAATGGTGGGAAAAAGCTTTATTAACAGCAGTCAAACCAATAAGGAAGGATGAATACGATATAGTTATTTACACGGACGCGTCAAATACTGGTTGGGGTGCCACGGATGGCAAAAATAAAGTGTTTGGGTTTTGGTCTAGTGATGATACGCAGCATTCTATAAATTATAGAGAGCTGTTAGCAGTAAAATTAGCTTTGCAAAATTTGGTTAAGGACGTTGTAAATAAAAATATATTGCTTAGAGTAGATAATACGACCGCGTTATCTTATATAAATAAGATGGGAGGCGTACGCTATATGAAATATCATAGATTAGCAAAAGAAATATGGCAATGGGCTGAAGCGAAACGAAATTACTTGTTCGCGTCTTATATTCCTTCGGCGGAAAATAAGGAAGCTGATAGGTTATCTCGAGTTGAAAATGACACGGAATGGGCTTTAACCCCAAAAAATTTTCAAATTATTGTAAAGAAATTTGGCCGACCAGAAATAGATATATTTGCTTCTAAATACAATAATAAATGTACGAACTATTATTCTTGGATGCCCGATATTAATGCTTTAGCCGTAGATGCATTTACTTTGAATTGGAGAGATAAATTATTTTATGCATTCCCACCTTTTAGTGTAATTTTAAAGTCATTAGCAAAAATAGAAAGAGAAGGAGCGTGTGGAATAATGGTCGTACCAGACTGGCCGAATCAGCCTTGGTATCCGCTATTTTTTCAATTATTGACAAGCGAATTAATAAAATTCGAACCAGACACTAATTCATTATATTCTCCGTTTAGCTCAAGAAAACATCCACGACAAAAGCATCTGAGATTGATGGCAGGCATAGTATCGGGTCGGCCTTCATAAAAATGAATGTACCGTCGGAAACAATAGAAATATTGTTGTCGTCACTCGCTGAGTCAACGGTGAAACAATATCAAGTAGGGTTAAAGCGATGGTGGAAATTTTGCGAGGAAACAAATTATGATTTTTATAAGCCGACACGATTCGCAATGTTGAAGTATTTAACTGATCAGTATAGTGCAGGTGCGTCATATAGTATGTTAAATACCGATAGGTCAGCAATATCATTGTTATCCGATGATAAAATTGGCGAGGACAGACTGATTAATAGATTCTTTAAGGGAGTGTATAGGTTAAAACCAATGAAACCAAAGTATCACTATACGTGGGATGTAAACATTGTATTCGATTATCTTAAAAAACTTGAACCCTTATGTGATTTAAACTTAACTGATTTAACGGAAAAAACAATAATGCTTGTAGCATTGGCTACAGCTCATAGGGGTCAAACTTTGACAAAAATAAAAGTGAGTAATATTCAAGAATCAAAAGATAGAATTTTAATAAAAATACCGGAACACATAAAAACGTCAAGAGCAGGCAAGCATCAACCTCTTTTAATTTTGCCAAAGTTTGAATCTGATTCTAGAATATGTGTAGCGACTGTTCTGTTAAGATATATAGAGGTTACAAAAACTTTAAGAAACAATGAAGATAATTTATTTATTGCTATTAAGAAACCCCACGAAGCAGTGGGAGTCCAAACAATTAGTAGATGGGTAAAATCAGTATTAGGAAAAAGTGGAGTAGATTTGTCTATATTTTCTGCACACTCAACTAGACACGCAGCAACATCAGCTGCATTATCCAAAGGTGTTAATTTAGACATTATAAGGTCTACGGCTGGGTGGTCAGAAAACTCTGAGACCTTTGCAAAATATTATAATCGACCCATTATAAAAGATAATCAAGCGTTTGCCAAAGCACTGTTCAAATCTTAAAGATGTGTGTATAAGTTTCTTGTAATATTAATGACTAATAAAGATTTTAAATAAAAATAAAATTACTGCTCTCTAAATAACTACATTCTTAATCTCGAAGAACGAGGCACGAAATATAATTGAACGATCAAACGAACTTGCAAGTGAAGTTCGATCGTAATTATATGAAGAGCCTCGTTCGAGAGATTAACACCCACCCATGTACTATGTACCCCATTACCCTATTGGCAGTAATTTTACATTACTCTCAAAAATGAGGATTGAGCCGGTCGCTGCCGGCTGGGTCCGTAGCGCCACCGTAAGGGGCGCTGTAGTTATTTTTTGTCTCACTCTAAAATGCTGTGAATTCTAGCGGGGCGGGGGGATACTACATTCTTAATCTCTCGAACGAGGCTCTTCATATAATTACGATCGAACTTCACTTGCAAGTTCGTTTGATCGTTCAATTTTACAGTAATGTGAAATATTTATGATGAAAATATAAATGTAATGAAACTGAAGTCAGTAGCGAGATAGCAGCGCAGCCAGATAAATTTATCAGCGGTTCTCAACAAAACCTTTTCTTATATTTATCCCTTTTAAACGATGCAAAATAACAAACAAGACATGTAAACACATAACATAAATTTTAGAAAATTCCAAGAAATTTTTTTAAACACAATTAATGATAAATCTATCTGGCTGCTGCTATATGGCTGCTAAATTTAGCTTCATATAAATGTATTTATATATTATCTTATATATTTATTTATTTAAGCTACTTCATAAATATATTTAGTAATCATCAAAAACTTATCAAAATATTTTTATGTTTCAGGTAAGACGATGACATATTTGTACTTGCTACAATTAAGGTAAACTCAGCAATTTTTTTCGAACAGAATTTATTAAATTATTTATAAAATTTATAAACGTTACCACTCAAATTTTCAGAATTCACTTATTTGTAGCAAAATCTATGCCATTATACATAATTAATAAAATCAATATTTTTTAGTAGTTAATAACTGAATATTGTTGCTCCCATAATTGTAAAACTGCTAAAAAACTGTTTGATAAATTTATTCCTAATTACAACCAGTACTATAAATTCTTAAGATATAAATTTGTTCTATTCGTCCACGCAGTTGGTTCAAAAGGAGGCGTTTTTATCGATTTTTAGTGAACTAACCATTTAATTTATTTAATTGGCGACGTTTCGATGGAAGTCCTCCATCCTCATCGGGCTATACCTTTATTTAAACAATCATTTGTTACACCAGCATTTTACAATTTTGCATATATATATATCTAAATATAATTACTCACTATTTGGTCAAATTAATGCACATATGTGGCTTTTCTCATAATTTCCATAGTATCATAGTATCATATACTATGGAAATTATGAGAAAAGCCACATATGTGCATTAATTTGACCAAATAGTGAGTAATTATATTTAGATATATATATATGCAAAATTGTAAAATGCTGGTGTAACAAATGATTGTTTAAATAAAGGTATAGCCTGATGAGGATGGAGGACTTCCATCGAAACGTCGCCAATTAAATAAATTAAATGGTTAGTTCACTAAAATCGATAAAAACGCCTCCTTATAAATTCTTAATATTAATAAAATAAAAAATATATCGAACTCAAAACAAAAGTAGTGACTGTTTAAAATTATCAAATTGTAAACGTATCAGTTTTCTGACTAAAAATATGCTCAAGTTGTTATAGAAGTGTATACACTCTTGGTCGATAAATGTAAACAAAAATCATACGTATATACATATCATCGATACTGGTTAAAATTCATCTCGTGAGAAAGTTGGAGCGTCTCGACGCTCGGTAATTTATTAAGCCACTAATATTAGTAAGTAGTTGCGCAATAGATCGCAGACAGGTAGTTGGTACGGCGATTCAAATATCAGCTGGCTCGGAGCAACCTTGAGCGTACATGCACGACGGGCGAGTGCGCGCGCAATTGACTCTTCGGATCTTGCGTTTCTTGCCAGAGTTCCAATTTTAGCCTTTATACCTGACCGGGTGTGCATGCCGGCAAGTGCTTATGTAAACAAATGTGTTTTGCTTCCGTGAAAAGTAAATTGTGGGATGGAGGAGGCTCCAAGTAAGTGTGATTGACAAGGATTTTTTTCTGAGAGTGGCTTTCTAAAATTGGTATCGAAAGGTTCGATTTTAGTTGGTGTCGAAAAATCGGCTTTGTTTCGGAGTTGTTGTTTTCTCTAGGGCGAATCAGTTTTCGGAAAACACTAATATACATTTTTCTGCATTGCGTATGTTACAATTCGTGGTTTCCATAAGATATGAGAGAAGTGCCAGTGCCAAAAATTACTCGTTGAAATAGTTAATATAGACTGAAACAAATTTTACACTTCTTTATTATTAAATATTTTGTAAAATTTGATATATAATTGTATTACGTTATAAATTGCAGGTTTACCTTACTGTGTAATATATTTTGAATAATTCATGCAATTTGTATAAAATCTGATAATATTTTTATGAAATGAGTTTCCTAACTCAATTTATTTATATATAGGTATCATATGCGTGTGCCGTAACTTCGTAAATTCAAATTTGTGCATTAAAATACATTTTATTCATAATCGTGCGTCTGAATTTTCTATCGCGCAATTGATATTCAGGAAATAGAAATAATAAAACATTAATAAAATAGGGTTACTTAATAGTCCAAAAATATTAAATTAATTAACAAAATCTCCGATGCACGTCATTTACTTGTACTATGTCAGTAACACGCGATGAAATCGCATTTTTACACATTTTGACAATGAGTAAATAACAACTTTTCTAAATCTAACATCTGTTAAGTTGTAGATAAATAAATATTATGATTCATACTTTATTATAATATATATGATATTGTTAGCTGTGGAAATTTAAATAATTATTTATCTACTTCTTGTAGTATTATCATTAATGATATTGTTAAATTGTACATAAAAAGTTGTAATTTAATAATATCATGTTATAATCAAGTATGATATATTATGTACCAATTATTTAGCTAAAAATAACCAAAAATTAGCAATAATTTTGACTATAAATTGCAGCAATTATTGACATGTATATAGTAAGTTTTAACCTAATAATAATAAAAGTTGTTGTAATATTGCAACTATACTTTAATATATATAAATGATTATATATACAATTTATTAATTGTATCTTTACATTTTTATATATTTACATTACCACATAAAACAGTAATTCTTAATATACTATTTTTCTCAGTGCACTGTTGCTTTGTAATATAAAATCTTATAAGAATTCCGGTTAATACGCAAATTCAAATGTAAAATATATATATATGAATTACTTTTCTGGTTATATTTAGAATAGATGAACTACGTATGCAATGACGTATTTATAGATTAGGATCTCTTTGAGTAAACGTGGCTCCTTCTAAATATGGAAAACAATTGATCGATCAGTATATAGACAGCGTAGAGCCGGTAGTACACTCACACACACGCACGCACGCACATACACATCTACATAGAGAACATCTAAGATTGCATCACATATTCTATAATGTCAGCATTCGTTATCGAAAAGATGATTAGTTAATGAAACGCGAACACCTGTTCCTCTTCATAAAAATTGCACTTTCCCGAGCGTTTAAATAAAAGCGTGTACTTATAAATATATATGTATCGCAACGTTTAGATGCGCATTCTCTGTTAATCGCATTCAGATGCGCAATTAAATATGCATGCCAAATCCTTGTGATATATTATTTCGTCGTATACAAATTACGTAAGATGTGTGTTCGTGTATATATATTCAAGTTATTCTTTACTTGAATTCGAGATGACCTATCTATTAAAAGAGTCGATACAAATGTAATAGATTTTTACCTATGTTGATAAATTTTGTAAAGATTAAAAGCGACATTATTATATTTCCGGGTTTAAACGCAAAAATAAAACTGAGCGAGGAAACGCATATGTGAATATGAAAATATCCGTTGGACGCGTTGGCTTGTGTGTACAGTGATGAAAAGGGCACTGTATTAATTACACAACCGATTCTCGGGGCTTTCCTTTTGTTCGGATGTTGTAGATGGTATCGACGTGGTTCGTGACCGCGTCCGAAAGCGAAAACTACGTCGCATTAACGATGCGAAACATTGAAACATGTTCTCTTATTCCCGTTGCGCGCATTTTGCGCGATTATACGACCTATTCGATTTTTGTATACGGTCAATTTGACAAATATGATTTAGCCAATTTGACACCCAACTGAAAAGTAACATATATAAATGTATATACAACGAAGATAATTTTTATGCCTTAATTAGTGAAAAAAGAAATCTTTTTGCACGTTTTATTTAGTTATAAGTATAAATTAATATTTTGTTTAAACACAATTCTTTATATTGAAAAATGAATTTATCAAACATGTCAAAAAAATTAGTGTAATTCGATTAGGTATATACAAAATTTTAAACAAACACCTTTGAGTAATATTTTTTATAAAAATTATTCGCTATATTTTATTATTAGTTTTATTAACTAAATTTCATAAAAAACTAGGGGGGGTACCCCCTGCTCGCTTCGCTTGTCAACCCCCGATTGCGGCTTGAAAATTGTGCATTTGTTATTATTTATAGTATTATAAATTTTATTTTAAAAATAAACTTGCTTCAAAAGGTTGAAAATTGTAGTTTTCGGTACAAGTGTGAAAATAGAAAATATTCTCTCACAAGTGTGTCGAACGATATGATTCGATATCGCACACTGTATAGAAAATAAATTTTATAACTTCTGTTTATGTGTAATAGTAATGTAAAAATATATGTAAACTGGATGGTAGTTTTGAATCACTCTGAATTATCACACAAATGCTGATATATCCACATTCACTCACCCACACCAACTCTCACACCCCAACATCTACCTATACCCGTCCCCATCTACCCACCCACACTAACATGCAACCATCCACACCTACCCTCACACATCCACATCAACCCATACACACACTTACACCTACCTTCACCCACCCTCACATACCTGCATCCACTTCCAAATCCACAAACATATACCTATCCATCCTCATGCACTCAAGTTTCACGTTTCACATTCACATCCATCCACGCACGTGTCAAAATTTAGCTTATAAATCTGTATTTGCCTGCAATTCGGGTCAGTCATCCGCTGTATATATAATCCTAGAAAGTATATATCCAGGGTAACAAACACATGATTCAAAATAATCACCCTTTATATTCAAATTTTGTCTATAGCGGGTATTTTTGAATAATGCTGCATCTCACACACATGCTCACACACCCATATCCAACCATTCACACCTTTCCACACACACCCACCACCCACCGATCGTCATGCACTCACATTTCACGTTTCACATGCATATCCACCCACACGCGCACATGCTGGTTTTAACATTTATAATTCAAATGTGTAGCAGCCTGCAATTCGAGTCCGTTATCCCCTGTATATAGAAATCCCGTAACGTATATATGCCAGATGGCACAAACATGATTCAAAAAGATGGATATACTTGAACTCTGTATCTCATGCACATGCTCACACACCCATATCCAACCATCCACACTTACCCGCACACATCCACATCAACGAATACATACTCACTTCTACCTACCCGCATTCACCCTCGCATACCAACATATACTTCCAGATACACATACATGCACCTATCCATCCTCACACACTCAAGTTTCACGTTTTACATGCACATCCACCCACGCATAAATCCCGTTATGTATACATAAAGAGTGGCATAAAAATGATTCAAAAAGATCACCCTGTTTATTCAAATTTTGTCTATAGGGGGTACTTTTGAATCACTCAGTATCTCACACACTTATGTATCATGTATTATAGACACATCAAGCCACAGACACCCACGTTCGAGTTAAAAGTTAGAATTCAAATTTTTAATAGCCTGCAATTCGAGTCCAACGTACACTGATACATAAGTCCCATTACGCCTACAAGCTGTAAAACATACGATTGAAAAAGACCACCCTGTATATTCCAATTTTACGTCCAGCGGCCATCACCGCAGCTGTTTGAAAAATATAGATAGAATAGATTTTTTTTAATAAATCTTATCTGTAACCCACACATTATTGACAAAACCACCCTGAACCATGAAAATTTTTTAATAATGTAGATGTAGAGTCTAATGGGACATACTCTTTATTTCGCGACCACCCTGTACCACGAATTCAGAAAATTTCTGAAAACCGGCGGCGTTGGCGGCGACGAAATTTTTTTAATAATATAGATAGATTAGGTAAAAATACAAACATAACCCAAAAATACATAAAAATTAGTATATTATTAAAATAATTTATTATAATTATTTATATATTGTAAAGTTTAAAATTTTTCTTTTTTAAATTCTTTAAAATAAAATAAATAAATATAATAAAAGTATTCTTTAATATTTAATAATAAAATATATAAAATTATTTATTTTTATACATATATATACGCACACATATATATATATATAATTTTCAGTTGACAATTAGCTAATTTTTATGTAAAAAACATAACCTATTTGTAGCCAAGATTTAGCCATTTCAATAGCTACAAATTAGCTGACTTGTCAAAATTAACTAATAATTGCTTAACAATCTGTTATGATTCCTAGGAGGAATTTGAAATCTTATTATAATATAAAGTATCATCAAAAAAAACATCTTTGAAAAAAATTGTGATCAATTTATCTGGTAATTTTCTTTTGAATATATTATTTAATAATTAACGAAGCAAAAGAAAAAAATGATAACTCTGCATTTCTGAAAACAGTTTATTTTATATTTATTGGTGCACAACTGCAAATGTAAAATAAATACCACGCAAACTGAGGTTAATTTTTCGAGCTAATCACATGCGTAGACATTGCATTAACAGTAATCAACGCCACTCGTATATAACATATACAACTCCCTTTTACGTATACTTCCCCCGCACTATACTTATACTTTTGTTCGCATTTCAACCTCGCACGAACTTTTTTCTCCGCGCATTTTGCTCGCACATATTTTTTTCCTTTCATTCTTTTCTGCTTGAAATTTTTTTTAAACTCATATTTTAATCCTTGTTTTAAACAATCTTTTTCATTTACTTTACTGAAATTACAGCCATTGTACACACTTTACTTTGAATTAAAATTCGCTTGTTTGTCTCTTTTTATTTACTATAGTTTATCACTAGATACTGTTTTAACTTACTCGTTTTATTTTATCTTCAGGGTGTGAAAGTATAAATTTACATATTTAAGAGAAAAAATAGGAGATAAAAAGAGGACTGGCAAATACTTACGTAATATAATATTGAGATAAAAACTAAAAGGTACTATATAAGAACGCTGTTTGTATGATCTCGTAAAATATAACAAATTGAGTTAAAAATGGTTCTATATATAGGTATGGTTAAAAATATTTTAGACATTAACATTTCAAAATACAACATTTATTTTTATATACAAGAACCACTGGGGAATGTATTTTTCTAATAAGTGTTTTCTTAACAAAGACATCGTATACTGCCTCTGCCACCGGTTAGCATCAAGTTAAGAGCATAAAAAGAGCGACGTTAACGGGATGTTGGACCCAAATTATAAGAATCTGCACCTTTCAATCCAAAAATTATATTTAAAATATTGAATTAAAATCTGAAAAAAATCATAAGGATGGTTTCAATGAGAAAAGACGTGATGTATTAGTCTTTTTAAGAAAATATAATTCTTTAATGTAATATTAATAATTTAATGTAATAATTGAATAAACAATTTTTGGTCAGTAATTTTGAGTAATAAAAATATAAACTTTAAATCTAGACGTCATACACTATTTAGCGATTTAAAAATCTGAAAAATTTGGATATTTGTTTAAAGCATGCGTAAGAATCTGACGTAAAGGATCTTTGCAAAAATTAATTTTGTTTTTAAGAAAATATAAAAATACCCATATTTTGAGTTCGACAGCCTCTTAAAATAATAATAAAATAAATAATAATCCGCTAAAGTTACAAACGAATGTTCCACATATACATGTAACCAAATTTAAAATATGATTAATATGAGTAGTCAGAGAGCATTTAGAAACATTTAAATTCTTTTTGCTGGAAAACAATTTGAATAATTTAGTAATAAATCTCAGTCGTATAGAAGAAATCAGTATAGAAAAAAATCTATAAATAATGAGGATCACACCTTGTACTCTTATAGAATCGTAAAGAGGTTCGATCCTCTTGTCGGTTCGTAACCTTCTTAGATGCCGTGACAGGGTCACATTCGCGTTATCGCGAGCAATGAGAGGCGAGCGAGCGCGCGCGCGGCAGCCCCGAGATAAGTTAGATAAGACGGGTATGTGAGTTTTCGACGCGTCCACCGGTGCAACTTATATCTTCACCCCCGCGTCGTCTTATTAGACGGGAAATCGATTCTTTTCTCGAGGTTACCACTGGGAAAACCGTCACCATCTATTCTCGTGTAATTGTGGGCGTGAATTCCTGTTAACTTCCTCTCTTATTTAATGGACCTTACACATTTCTTGGAGATGAAATTAATAACCTTTTTAACAATTTGTCGTGTCACTTGTGATTAGCAATATTTAGCGCTGCCAATGTTTTACCATAATTGCTTTTTATTTTCTAACGCTGTAAAATTTTAATATGCTTATATTCATCTTTAAAACATTTCATTATTATTATAATTTAATATTGTACACGTGATTGTGATTATAAACAGTGGTAAAATAAAATGTATTTTGTTCACGCGTGTTTCACGAAATAAAGCATTAAAAATAACCATTAACGGACGTCTATAACACAAAAAATAATCACTGGTTTCCACTAAACTTTGAACCTCAAAAGCAATCATTCCAAATCTAGAGAGGCAATAAATAATAAACTAAGGATGCGAAGTAAAACTCTTGGCCTATAAAAATGAAGTAAGAAAGTCGTCATTAAATATACCGTCTTCTTTATCCGATACGTCATAAACTTGGGTAAGATGAGGGAGTAAAAAAAGAGAGGCTTCCGTTGGTCGAGAGAAGAAAAGAAAAAGAAAGCTTTAAACCTGAAGGAAAAATAATGCATTGTCGAACACACGGTATTTCCACCTGACTTTTTCCATCAGGGTTGACAACACTCCCTTAACATTCTCTCTGATCGTTGCGTGCATTGTAGCTCTCATCGATTGTCAATTAGCCGGCATTCTGGAAAATTTTCTCCTTTCCACCGTCGACTATAATGTCTAGTTTTTTTTCCTACCCGAACGATCCTTTATCTTAAAATGTTTCGCGGGGGTGAAACTTTGCCGATCCCGATATAAATCAGAAAGGGGAATAAATACCAAGCGGAGTCGTACAAAGTTTTTTTTTCCGGGCGATTTGCATTCAAGAGAGATATTTTTTTGTGGAATGTGTTTTTTTCTGCGGTGCTTACATAGTTATCGATGTATTTTAAATGTAACAGTGCTTTAATATATAAACATTTTCCTTTTTAATTTATTTATGATACGTTTTTGAATTTAGTACAGATCTTACTCGCATTATTCTCTATACTGTTTACTATATTTTACAATATTATTAAACCATTTACACTAAAATAACGTTTTATAAATTAAAGAAAATATGTGCAGTAAGTGTAAGTTTATGATATTTTTTTATGAGACTATTTTCTTGAAATATAAAAATATTCAAATGTAAAATATTATTTTATGAAAATAAGTGGTTTTATTGTACACTCGCAAGATCTATAAACTCTTATTATTCGAACGACTTTTCTTCAGAGTACATAATTCAAGATATTAATCTGAAGTGATGTATACATATCAAAATATGTTAGGTATAGGTATTATCTTGTATAGAAGAGTTTTAAAGATTTTTTAAATTGATATCAAGAATGAAAATAATAAAATAAATAATTATAATATATAAAGACAAATTAATTTTTCTTTCATTTGCAATTGCTGATGTGCGTAACTCTAATTAATTAATTTTTAAAAAAACAATTTTCCTCGTATGTTAAAACAATATATTTAGAGAAAAGTAAAATATCCTTATCAAAACATGCACGTGATTTAATATATTTTAATCTTGTTGCAAACAGCTTTGTAAAATAGCACATTAAAATGGAAATTATGTGCACATAATTTTATATACATAAGTATCATTATATTAATTAAATTCAAATCTATATCCATTGTTAATTACACGTTTGGTATTACAAAAAATTGTATTTAAAACTATTCGTCTAATGAGTGTTCCTATATAACAAACTATAATGATTACAATTTTTTAATAAAAGACACGATGATAAAACAATAAAGTTTAATTATACAGATCATTTAATCGATGAGTTCTTTCTTGACGTAAAGAGAAATGTAATTAAAGTGCGCGGGCACACACACACACACATACAGAAAGACACACACCTGCAATTTACTCGGAGGCGTCAAAGTACTCGCGCACGCGACTCGTAACCACCGTCGATTTTTCCCCGCACACGCGAATCCCGCGTAAATATTTGATCCTTACCGAGGAAAACAAAAGAGTTGTAGGCGTATAAGGAGGGTTACGCGAGCCAGACTGAATGACGCCACACACCAGTGCGGTCGGTCGCTGACATTGAATCGATACACGCGCACTACTCTGCTACGTCGTTTCTCGCGACCATGACGCAGTTTCCATACGTGAAAGCTTTCAAGCTCCCGCTCTCTCTTTCTCTCTCTCTCTCTTTCGCTTTTCTATTTTAGCCATGCGACTTTTGTTTTCCCAGGACGATGATCTTGGGGTGTGACATTCTGAATGAAAGACTCTTTGCCATTGACGACTTTTTTCACTGACGCTTGGGACACACGTGGGTGGGGGATTCGTATTACTTAAGGAGACTGCTTTCCGACTTGTTGTAACTTAATTAGCTTGATTAATTTTCGAAGTTTTAACTTTTTTATTATTCTTTATATTGAACTTTTGAGTATCGAACATATAAATAATGAAATGTAATCAGTTAATTATAACATATCTAGATGTAGTTTTTTTTAAATTTTGAATATATATGATAAAATAAATTGATAATGACATGTATTTATCAACAATTTCACACTTGTATTAAAAAGTATTTGAAACCGATCCTTTTATAATCCCATATCCATCCCATCTCCTCGGACCCTCCTCAAAACGTAGTTTTCAAGAGGGATGGAGGGTAGTGTAGAGGAGAGCTAATGACGGCGAGAAGAGGGATGAGAAAGAATTTTAAGGAAAACTATAAAAATACATTTTTACCTTATATTTCGAGGAAGGTCGGAGGGTGGTCGGGGGAGGAAAAAGCATGAGTAAAGTACAGAAAAATTACAATAGATACATTTTATATTGAATAGTAATTAATTGAATACTATAGTACTTTTACGGAGCTTAATCACAGATACTACTAATTATATTTATTATTGTGTACACCAATTGCAATAAAATATACATAATAATACTAACAAATCCCGAAGCTTTTTATAAATTTTTCATATACTATTGAGTATTGCAACATATTTGCAATCTCTTTTTTCTCAGTATAGAAAATTAGTATATTCATATAATAGATTTAAACAAACTTCCAAATGTAATTATTATCACAGCTATTTTTATAACATATTGCCATTTGTTGATCTCATAATATTAAAATAAAAATTCTTATACAGTAAATAATCGTAAATGTTAATTAAATATCAATGGTTATAGTTTTTAAGGTGTTAAATTTATCTTTTAATACCGGAAAATAACTCAGCAAAGTTTGGTTCACAATCCAGTTTCTCAGGTTGCAGACTTTCTTCCTAAGATGGCAATTGATAAAGTAGCAATTAAAGTTTCTGTGTCTTAGTTAATACTTACCTATCAATTAACCGGAATTAACCAAATGGAAAAAATTAAACGAATCAAAGACAAAAAAGTATAAATAAAAAATATTTGCTTATAAAAGTACAGTCAAAATTGCGATACTCGAAGTTTATCTGTATTTTACTACAAAATAAAGGTGATCTTTAATATACTATTTTTCTCAGGATACAGTTTTAATTTTAGAAATATAACTGCACTACTACATTAATATTGCAGTCTACCATTCTAAAAACAGTCTGCACACGTTTAATGACTTCCCTTCGAGTCAACTATCATGAACAATTAAACTATCGATTAACTGATTTAATAGTTTATTTACATTCGTTTAGAGGTATTTTTGTAGACTCACTTTATATTCGCTTATGTGGCTTTTAGTTGCCGTGTATAGTAATTGCCACATTTATAAGTCAATTTTTTTTTAATGAAATTGTGTTCAATGTCAACAATAGTGTTGTCAAGTTTTATCTACATATTAATTTAATTGCATTTTAAGCTAAATATTTCTCATTTCTACAATCAAATATTTTTAGTACAACATAGATCAGACGATCCATTAAAAGCAGTTGTAGATAGTGTTCAACCAAAAATAATGATTTTAAGGGGGTTATGACTGTACAATCCATATCAAAAGTTAATGCTATTATTTAATCGGTTGTTTTTACAATAAATGTTCTATAACTCTGTAAAATATACTGTTTTGTAGTAAATAATAGTGTTATAATCCAGAAAATTTTGATGAAACGGCGAAAGACAAGATGTTGTTGAACTTTTTGAACGAGAGACTGTACCTCGATATAGATATACTAATAACGTTAACTTCAAACTTTGAACGCCCGATTTTTAAAATCGAATACCGCTTGCCTATTAGAGTTTTATCTATGTTATTTTATATTCAACATTGAATAACATATTAGTTTTTTAAAAAAAATCCGAAGAAAATTGTTAAAGATATTGATAAAAATGTCAGTAAAAGGAAGCTCCCATAAGAGCCCATAAAAATTATGAATTTTTTTCCGGAAACTAAATACCGCTTACCAAACTGAAATTTTAATATGATATTACCTATAGTAAAATATATCTATGAGAATTTTTTAAACGAATTTTGTAGAAAATCGAATATTGTCATAATCCCCTTAAGATGAAGAGAGAAAGAGAGAAAGAGAATAAAGGAGAGAGGAGCAGAACATAAATTCTGACCTAAAATTGCAACACACTATTCCCTTTCAAAACACGCAACATTTCCATGAATTCGTAACATTCTATCTTTATATTTAACCGTAAAGAATATATTCGTGTTAATAGTTTGTTAGTAAAGTTATGCATTCTAAGCGAAATTCGTACTCGCAATTAAAGAGCCATTAAAATAGAAACTTAAATCAACGATAATCTGTATGAGTGAACGTGCATATCGTCGACAATAGCTTATCTCCTAGACGTGTCTCTGTTAAGCAAAACGGGATAAAATGTATTTATCTACGTGTAAAAGGGTAAAAGAGTTTAATTTGTACTGATTTAGTACACGACTAAAAATTTACTTTTTCCACCACCTCATTTTCGTGCGCAAAGAAAAGTCAATTTATGCCCTTGTTGAACAAAATACTCGCGTTAAATCATCATCCTCAGTTAGAAAAAAACGCTTTTGCCTCCCGTTGCACACTGTACTATTATATATGCAACGAAATTACAAAATTGACATTCCAGCGTATAAACCTTGACGTCGAAACTATCCAACCGTGCGCTGCGTGCAATATTGTGTTACGCGCATAGTTCCACCGCGGCAAATCGTTTTCAACTCGTATCGGTGTGAATTAGGGGATGTCAAAATACCAAGGAAACAATGCATTACGCGCGTATCGAGCTATAAGAATTTTACTACTACTTCGACAAATCGTTAAGATTTTTTTTGTTAAATAGTTCAAATATCTTTTGTATTTTATTCTACAATGTTTATGTTTATATTATTTTGTTTTAGATTTCCTACCCAAATTGCAGAAACCTACCTTAATGAAATGTGAACCCCAAAAAACAGAGAAATGGTTTATTTTTTATTAAATAAGGATTTTAATTTATCGAATAAAACGTGAATTTTTTCAAATCAATGTTTTATAGCTGTATTATGGACCAAAAATAATTATTTACACATAATTAATTAAGTATTATGTATTTCGCAAAAATCTCTCTGTGAAGCTATTTTATTTGTTTTGAATAGTATCAGTGATTTTTTTCAATTTTTTCTTATAATTAGGTTTTAAAATTTTTGGGTCTCACCCTTTAATTTCAAAAATTTTAAAACCTAATTTTAGGAAAAATCGGGAAAAATCACAGACACTATTCAAAACAAATAGAATAGCGTGACAGAGAGATTTTTACAAAGTAATTATAAAGTAATTATACGTAAATAAATATTTTTAGTCGGTAATATATATAGATATAAAACGATGATTCACGGCTGGCCAAAAATATTGCTGATTTATCCATAAAAAAACTTGAAAAATTTCACAGATCTTCAAAGGAAGCAGAACACCGTTATAGAACGTTTTTTTCGATAAATTGACATTCCACGTACGGGATGTCGGATTCAAGTTACAGGGATCTACACCTTTCAACATAAGAATTATGTTGGAAATATTGAATTAAAAATCTGAGAAAATTAATATGGGTAGTTTAAGACAAAAGCAAGGGCATGACGCTTTGATTTTTAAGAAAAAATAAATTTCTTGATAGTAATTGAATAAACAATTTCTCGGTCGGTAATTATTGGTCTAAAAAGGCATGAATTTTCAATGCAAAAATTAGAATTAAATTACAGATTTATAAAAATCTAGAAAAATGTATAGTATATTATTCAAAACATGCCTATGAGTCTAAAGTTCAGGTTTTTTTTTTTTAATTTATCTATTTGTTTATAAAAAAAGTAAAAAATAAACATTATCTGAGTCCATCATCTCCTTAAGTCAAATATCTACAGTATTATCTTGTGTCCTTTTTAAAAATAGTAATACTTAGGGTAACCAATTTTTTACGTGTAATACGGTTACATCAAGTGACGTACGGATTTAAATTTTATATTGAACAGCTCAAATAGTGAAACGAACTAGGAAATTCATCATCTAAGCTCCGAAAAGTGGTAAGGTATTCGTGCAGTAATGTTATTAACGTTGATGCGAATTCCGATGAACCTCAAGACCAGCTCTCATAAATAATGCAATTCGAACTCCAACTCTGTACTGGACCAAGGTGCGGAAATACCGAGGCAAGTCTCTCGCATTAGCTCCCCTAGAGGCGAGATAAGAAACGTATATACGTGATCGAGCTATCGATTCCAACTTGGCTAGTGCCCTTCCCAAAACAATATACAGTAAGAACCTCAACACCAACAACGTAAAATGCATATTTCATGTCGAATCGTGTAATCCCTGACATCCGGATGTTACGTGCCGTTTTGTCACTATTGAGAAAGCGAAATGAAATATTTAAAGTCGAGGATTTCAAGGAAGTGTAGTTGTTACGTTTAAGACTATATAACATATTATAACGATTGTTGCATTTTCAACAAGTTAAAAAATTATAACAATTACACGATAATCAACCTTTTTTATTTTAACCATTTTTCATTTTATTATTTTGAAATTCGCAAATACATTGTAAATGATATAATAAGTACTAATCTGTAAAGTACTTACAGCTGAAGGGACTTAGATTTTGCCGAAAGAGGGAAAATTTGTTGACTGTGCGCGTTTGGGAGACTAATAATCCCTCTGATTTTGTCAGAGTCTTCAGTGGAAAGTGTCAATTAAACTTGAATTAAGCGATTCTCTAGTTTGCCGTACTTTAAAAGAAAAGTCGTAATTGCACCTCAAGACAATTTGGAACACAAACAAAAAAAGTTTAACTCTCTATGTCGCTTATTATCAAATAAATTTAATAGTTTTTTCATTACGAATTATTTTGTTTGATATAACAAATATTTGTAGTAGTTGTCCATACCAAATATTATTGAAATTCTGAGACATTTAATAAAACGAAAGTTCGTGCGTCATAGCTATAGCCATCATTTATTAATTACTTAGAAAGAATGTTATATATATATATTGTAGTCCTGAAAGAATTTTCGAAACTTTTCCAA